>OY744528.1:26411368-26471368 GCA_963556195.1 Sepiola atlantica
TTCTGTGCAGTTTTAGGCTTTACTTTCTCACACTTTGAGAAGGGGTTAGGATATAGCAGTCATAAATAATGGCTTATTTTCTCTCTCTCGGATAACTGCCCTGTTAAGCGATTTGGTTATCCACTGACCAATCAGCTTGCAGAGCATATTTATTTCATCTGTCCCCTGAAGAACTACTTCAGCATTTTTGGGAATCACGGTCGGTCATCAGAGAGATTCCTGAAAGCAACGAGGAAAGACGCTCCCTTTCTCTCTCCGGTCCCTGTCCACTGGACGCCCAAGCACAGACTATCTTCATCTGAAGATAACTGCTCACAGACTTTCAGCAGCCCAAATAACTTTCTAACTTTTCTTTTCTACGTTCGGATACTGTCCAACTTTCTTCCACCTATACCAAATGGTGTAGATAATTGAATAAATCCCTTTGTTGTTCCTACACGAGGGCAAAGTTGTTCCACACGAGGGCAAAGTTAGACAGAAAGTCAGTTTTTAATGTGGGGAAAATCCAGCTCCCCAAAAAGGTGCACTCTGGATTGGAACAAAAATTAAAATTTCCTCAGTCTAGAAGAACTTCTCCTTCACTGACCGAGGACAGAAAAGACTAAGTGTAACATCAGAACAGATACTACACTTTGTTCCTAGCCAAAAGGCCAAAGAGCCATTTTTTTTGTTGTGGTTATAAAAAAAGGTTTTGTTTTTCCTTTCGTGCAACGGTTTTTGTTACTTACCTGAGGTGTCCCAACCAGGGAATGCCGACGGAGCTGCTAAGGTGTTTTTGGAAAGGCCAGAGTGCACTTGCTCTTGTGCGCTGGATTTTCGATCCCCATCTTCCAACCTTGTGTCACATCTTCCTGCGGTAAGAGGCGGGCGTAAATACTAGCACTTTAACCTTATACCTGGGTTTTGAAGTTGGAGGGAGTGGGAGGTTTTGGTTAAAGTCAAACTCATGAGAATGCTAAGAGTCGGAGTAGTAGTAGTGGGAGTAGTGTACGATAACAAGAAATTATCACGATCGGACGTTCAGTAACATAGTCAAGTCACGATTATACATACTAGCAAAAATAGGCGACCAGATGGAGCGTATTTATGTATAATTGTAAATGAATGATCATTTTGTTCGCTCTAGTTCAGAATATGAAAATACGACATTAAGTGGTATTCCTAGTGAGGACCACAATGGCAACGATGACTAAGTATTGAATTTACGAAGCATTTGACTTCTTTTTCCTCTGAAGAAATCATTTCTGAGAATAAGTTCATAGGAAGCCCTAGCATAAACGAATACAAAGTTTGATAAAAAAAAGTGGGTACTTATGCAGAGCTAAAATCTTGAATCCTAATGGACCCAAGCTAATCCTAACCGACGCATAAGTACCAAAAATTGCTGCCGAACGATCTTATTCCTTCGCAAACAATGCATTCATATTTATGTACAATGAATAAACGCAAAAGTTTTTTTTTAATTTATCACACCTATATTACCACTTAATTCGAGATCCACACATCCAGGCATACATTATCATTTGGTAATTGTGCACATGGCTGATTTTTGTGCCGCACTATTCTTGCTGCTCTCAACTCTTCAGTGCGATGACGCCGTTTACTTTCAAACGTTTCCACACCACCCCTTATTCAATTCCTCCACTCCGTTCTCCCGAGTGCACTCGCTTCCCATGTTGTGTGATCAATTCGACACCTCTTCATATCCTCCTTCAAACAATCCTTGTACCGCTTCTTCTGTCTTCCAACCCTCCGCGCTCCCACATTCAGTTGAGAATAAAATATTTTATAGGATAGGACTAGTCGCTCATCCTTTCAAACGATTTTTAACAATTAAAGCCTCTATACTAGAGCAACCAGACTCTTCCAGGACACTGACGTTGGTTCAACGATATTGTCAGTTAATTTAAAAAATTTTCTGTAAAAATATTTCATGTAGTTTTTCGAGTGCTTTAAGATGTCGACAGTATGTCGTCCAGGTCTCCGATGCGTACAGGATTGTTGAAAGGACAATGGCTTAATACACTAAGATTTTAGTATCAAGCCATAAATTTTTATAATCAAGGACTTTTGAATGGAGTTTACTGAAAGCAGCACTTGCACACCTAACACAGGAAATTTCGGTTGTTACATCACCGCCATGGCCACATTTACAACTAAACATCACTATCCAATGAGCCAACTACTTGTGTCAACAAGAGAGATGAACAGCTGTTTCTGTCGATGAAGAAGATGACAGGCAATCTGTAGGGATGGAAGAATTCTTCAAGCAATGTTACATTCTTTTCATGGTAATGTTTTGGTTAGGTCCTAGAAGGTTATCCACCCAGGCATTAACTCCTTCTTTGGGAGAAGGGATTGGTTTATTTCCAGTAGTCTCTATCTAACTTTTTTTTTTAACCATTCAGAGTCCTTCCCCATTTTGGAAATAGCTGATATATAAGAGCTAAGACCAACTCCTATAATAAGTTGTAAGAAAAGAGTCGTCAAAATGAAAGGGGAACAAAGCTTTTCTATAAACAACAATATATGGTCCGTTGGGTGTAGGTTGCTGCAAGTTAAAGCAGTGTCACACTGGAGGAAGTAATAAGGTAAGAAAGGTCGGCCGCCAAAGTTCTTTCAGTAGTATATCTTCCAGTGAAGGATAGTCTTGCTTGGCATCAATTTGACCAGGGCGAGAGAGAAGACGTATTTCTATGTTGGTGCCTTAAATACAATGTCTAGTCGAAATACAGCAGGAAAAAAGAAAGGCAGTGCCAGTAGCACTAATGCTGCTGGTAATGTCTTGGGCTTCGTAGATCCCAGGATGCGTGGATCTTCAGGGCCTATGGATTCCATCAAGCCTTGCCAAAGACAGGAGTGGAGAGGAAGACTCAGATTTCGAGACTAGACAATCAGGCCCCACCCTCATCAGAGGATTAATTGTGGCCTGATTCAACAAATAAACCGGTTGATGATGATGATGATGATTCTCTGTTATTGCTGTCCAAATCCCAAAGGGTCTGGATGTAGTCCTTCAAAGGTTCAGTCGATATTCATAAACCTTGGAGGCTGATTGGTCATTATGTGACGAAATCACATCATAGGGGCTGCTCTCCGCAAGAAGGAAGAGATGTTAAAGCTACAGATTCCTCCTTATAAACTGACATTCTAGCGACAGAAGATATCTCACGCCTGACGCAATCCTCTACCTGTTTAAGAGTCTAATACGTCATAAGATCGAGTACTGCTGCCACATCTGGGGAGGTGCCGCTCAGAGCACCCTTTTCTGCATTGACAGAGTACAAAACCAACTTCGAAATCTAGTGGGGGATGATTTCTTCTCTTCCTTACAGTCACTTTCCCACAGGAAAGATGTTGCTGGTCAGTCTCTGCTCTATCGTTATTTTAATATTGGTGCTCGACTGCGCTCCAATCTATGGATCCTCTCTGTAAAAAAATTCACAACAAAAACTCGTCTAGCTACAACCACTGTTAATAATTTCCCTTTCTCCCTCGGTGTACCTAAGTACAGAGTTTTTTTTTCTCCAAGAACTACCAGTCTGTGGAACCCAAACCACGGGGCTGCTTCCCAGCTGACTACAACATGGTCGTTTTCAAGTCCAATGTTAACAAATTCTTGTTGAGCCGTCCTCTAAGTATGACGTCTAGTTGCTAGGTTGGTTGTAGTGGAGATATACCAGAAGTTTCTGTCTTCCTCTTTCTTTTCCTTTGTTGTTAACACTCGTCACACACTTTCTCGTAGAAGAGATGTTGCTAATCTTTCTCTGCTCTATCGTTATTGTCATGGTAGGTGTTCGACTGAGCTCCAATATATGGTTCCTCCCTGTAAAAAAGTCAAAACAAAAACCTGTCTAGCTACAACCACTGTCAATAATTTTCCTTTCTCCATCTGTGTACCTAAACTAAACAGAGTCTCCATGAACAGAGTTTCTTTCCTAGAACTACCCGTCTGTGGAACTCAATACCGTGGGGCTGCTTCCCAGCTAGATACAACATATTCGTTTTCAAGTCCAATGTTAACAAATTCTTTTTGAGCCGTCCTCTTAAATAATCAAATTCTGCCCAAATTCAATCATCGTTACCAATCATGATGGTGTAGTCACTGTCCACCTGACAAACTCATTAACCCTTATCCTCGAGTGGCCTCAGGGCCTCGATAAGTGGTGACTCCTTAGTGAAAACAAACATCACGCTAATCTTGCTGCAGTTGGAGATAAATAAATAAAATCTTGGTAAAGAAGAGTTGGTGCTTATATAGATGAAAGCACATATGAAAAACGCATTTCCAAGTAAAAACTCTTGTATACACTTATGTATCAGGCAACAAAAAAAAGTATCCTAAAAAAATTAGGAAAAATTATCGAGTAGATTTATCGTATTTTTCTGCATCAGCGCCGGTAATGTTGAAGAGGAGGGTAAAACAAGGGAGATAATTGTGTCATTGCAGTACAGGTCACAACTTCTCTGAAAACAAATAAGAGGGAAATATTGCTGCCATGTTGGTCATACTCAAGAGAGATAACGCAAACCTTTGCAAAATAGAGTAATAAAGTCTGGAATTTTGGGTGTTATCTCCCTTGAATATGACCAATAGTGCCGTTGATATATCAACATTACCCGTTTATCAGTAAAATTTGATTTTCTTTTATAAAATAAAAATTACTTAATTAATTTACGTGATTTTTGGTATACGATATATTCATTCAGTGATAAATACGTACATCAAACAGATACTTCTCAGTTTTTTTTTTATTTAAAAAATTTTTTTTTTTTATCTCCATAATTCTAGTTGAGGGACAGAGTTTTTATGTGGAAATGTGTTTTTAATACATATGAAAAGCACCAAAGAGTTTTTATGTAATCTTGGACATTTTTAATGACAGCTAACAAAACAAAAAAGGGGTGAAAAAAAAACCATAACCATAACCGAATGAAAAAGGGATGAAAAAAACAAATAAATAGGCAACAAATAAATGTTACCAAAGGTAAAATAAGTTACTCTTCTATCTACCTGGATATGTTTATTTGTGTTTTAACTTATTTTAAAGCGTGTTTTAGTTCGATTTAAAAGTAGTGTCGAGACGTCACATGGTCACCTGCGGACATTTTTTTTTCCATTCTAACGTGACGTCTCGACACTACTTTTAAATCGAACTAAAACATACTTTAAATAAGTTAAAACACAAATAAACTTATCCAGGTAGGTAGAAAAGAGTATTTATTTACCTCCTCTCCAGGAGGTTAGGCACAAGGCCAGTTTTATCTTACTCCCACAAGTAAGATGTGACCCAAGGTCGGGTCGGGAAAGTGGGGTTTGAAAAGCCAGCGCCCAAGAAAGTGAGCACTCTGGGCAGCCCCGTCGGCATTCCCCGGTCGGGGCGCCTCAGGCAGTAAGCAATAAACTTACTTCTCCCCAAAGAGGGGAGGCAAAGCCTGGGAGGGTGGACCTCCTAGAACTGCACAGGACCGACCCATAGACGGGCGTAAATCAAGCCCGGAAGGCCAAGACAATACCAGTTTATGGGGTGTAGTATCCATTGGAACAGATACTACACTTTGATCTTAGCCAAAAGGCCAATTTCCCATAGGTAGGTAGAAAAGAGTAACTTAGTTTGCATTTGGTAACATTTATTTGTTGCCTTTTTGTTTTGTTTTCTCACCCTCTTTTTTTCGTTGCGTTAGCCGTCGTTAAAAATGCCCGTAATGTTTTGTGGAAACATTTTCATTTTTATCAAATATCAACGAGTCAATAAGAAATGGAAAACAAAAACATTAATACTGCACAAAAATATTTTATTTTGAATTCATACAGCCACTACTGGTTAGACAAGAGTTATTACTGTTCTAATCGTTTTGATATAACTATATCATCACATGGTCAATTGGTTAGGACTCTGCTACACAGGTCTGTGAGGGGCTGATGCAAGATCAGACGGTTCCAGGAATTCTTCAACAGCACCGGAATAGGTGAGTTTTTCCAAAGGGATGTGTTGCAAAAGATCCAACTGGAAATACCAAAACTTTCTCAAGCTGTTTGGAATTGACATTGACATTGTCCATCTTGGTCTGTGTCAATGCTGTCCACATATCACACTATGGTGACCATAGCATGTCCATCAATAATAGCACTACACATGTCACTGCTTGATTGTAGCCTGCATTGGAGGAGGGTCAAACATTAGTGACCAATTGTTACCCTTTTTTTTTTCTTTTTTTTTTGTTTCATTTTTCATAATTTAAGATGAAAACAAACCATTTTAAAGCGTGTGCATACATATCAGTGAAATTGTTTTACACATTTTTTTTTTGTTTTTAAACATTTCCAAAACAGCGAACAAAGTGTGTTTGGGATGGGATTTTTAATTGTATTTTTTTTTGTTGTCTTTTTTTCTAGAAGTTGATTTTTCTTTTATTTATTTAATTTTTTTTTTATTATTATTCATGTGTTCAAAACGAAACGATACATTGGACTTATTTTTTTTTTTATAATTATCAATATTTCGGGTATACTGAATTATTAAAAATTTAAATAAATTACAAATCAGTAAAAATTGAACTGAACATAATTTGTTTTTCCTTTCAACATTGCATATAAACAAAACTAAATAAAAAAAAAAAAGAAAGAAAAAAATAAATACACAAAAGATAATTTCTTTATAAAATGTTACCGATACAAAAAAATAAGATTTTGTTTTTGTTATTTTTTTTCTTTGCTGGAAAATATTTAAAAACAGTAAATTGTGTTGGGGAGAGGGTCTTATCCATTTGATTATAAGATAATAAAACAAGATGAAATAAGTTTTAGTTTTCATTCCTGGTTTTATTCATTTCAACTGATTTAAAAAAAAATTATTTTAAAAAGTTTTCTTTTTTTTTTTTCCTTTTTTTTTTAAAGCGAATTTTGGCAGGATATAATCTTACATGAGACCATATTCAGCAGTAGCCATGGCAGCCGAGTATCTTAAGCCTTTACCAAATATAAGTTGGTTATATTTTTCATTGTTGTAGTTTCCATAATTTCAATGACTTAATTTTGTCATTTTCTGTATCTCTTGAGAGTCAAAAAAAGTCAAGCAATTATTTAGCATTAGATTTTAGTTTGCTTTTATTTTTCTTTAAAATTCTAAGAATTAAGCGATAATGATTCATTTTATTAAGGACAAATTGTATAAGTAACTCAATGTTATTACCCCCAAGAAGGAACAGTTAAATAAAAAATAACTTATATAAAACTAATTTAATCTAAAAAGAGTATTTATCAAACTTCATTTTAGATTATGTACTGAATTTAATTTAAAGTTTTTTTCTTTTTGTACCCTTATTTCTATACCCTAAATCGATACTAAACTTCTCAAATATATAATTCATCAAATATATTTTTCATCATAGTCACTGTATATATCATGAGTATTTTTATATTAAAAAAAAACCCTACTAAATTTGGTATTATTATTATATTTCAGGATCTTTGAAATGGGATTATTTTCTTTACTTGAATGTTTAAATCCATCACCATTGACAACGTAGCAGTTACATGAGGGACCTTTTTTGTTTAAACGTACGCACAGTATCATGCGTTAGATATAGTCATGGTTTGGCTTCACACACGTGCACTTGAGCCTAGACTGTTAAATGTGTGGATGTTAAGCAGGATTAATATGCGTAGGCGCATCTTGGCACTAAAAAATATGATTCAAGATGAGTTCCTACTTTGATCGCCTCTTGATACGATGTCATCCTGTGCTCGCCTTTTTACTAGAAACAAGCCTGCTAGAATGGAACTCCAGGATTCAGCATTCGTTTATCGACAAAAGCACGCCTACCGAACAATTCTTGTTGTGTTCCAGTTTTCCCTTGAATAAAAGTTAATACTTATTTAGTTGTGGAGATGTGGTCTTATTTATGGAACATGGTGACCCCTTTTTCTTTTTCGATATTCTATTTCAGTCAGATGCGGCCAGATACAACTAACTCTACCAAGTTATGTTTATCATCTTGACTTTCTTGCTAACCAACCAATCAACCACATAACATCTCCATCAAAAAAACTAAATTTGGTGACCCCGACGTGATACGAACACGCAACCTTCTGATTTTTATAACAAATTGAGTCAGATTCATCAAAATTACATTTCTTGAATCTTCAAAGTTGTACAAATGATTTTGAAATTTAAATTTTCAATAATAAAGTATCAGTAATAAATAAGTTAAATTATTATAATAATAATAATAATAATAATAATAATAATAGTAATAGTAGTAGAAGGAATCAGCGAAAATTATTTCCTTTAAAAAACTTTACTAGTTTTGCTTCATTTCTTTTTTCCAGTCGGACTTGTTTTGCTTATTCAATAAAAGTTAAATTTTCCTTTTGAATAATCTTGAAGTTTGAGGAAATATTTCAGTTTTAGATAATTAATGTACAAGTAATTAAATGATGACTCATGATCTGTAACATAGATGACTGCATGATGCCTTATGCAACTTATAGTTTTCTCTTATCTAATTCTTGTCAACTGCATTCAGGCAATTATTTTCTGTTAATTTCACATTCGATTTATTTGATTAAAATCTGAGCTAAACTGATTCTTGCTCATCTACTTGTACAGAGTAATACTTTAAGATTCAAGAATCAAGCAACTCCTTACGTGAAAAGGAATCAACTAATTTGGCTTTTAAATAAAAATTTCTAGGATTTTTCAAATTCTATAAATATGAATATTGCGATAATTGTTTATCAAATTAATGTGAATGCACACAGTTTATTATTAGTTGCAGTCCATCTGTGCATTTTGTCAGTCTTAATGCATACTCTGATTTGATGAAAATAAAAAAAAGTAGACGTTTGAATTATCAAGAATTTCAGTAACATCCATCCAGTAATATTGAACGTCATATTCAACAAGGGGAGCTAAATGTGTATAGTTTTATTTTACTAGAGATTTTCATTCATTATATTGTTTTCAGTTTGTTTTGTTCTGCTTTTATTTAAAGTTAATGAAAAATAAACTATTGCCTAAAATATACATCAGATGTAGATAGAATTCTCTCTTTTGTAAATGTTTTGTGTTTAAGAAATGAATTGACATTATTTTATTTACCTCTCTAGAAGGTCAGAGGTTAAGTTGAAAGCCAGTGCACTAGTATTAGTGCATTATGGCCTATAAAAATGCCTGAGTAGCCCCATCAGCATTCCCTGGTAGAGACGCCTCAGGTCAGAGAGAAGGTAAAGCCTGGGAGGGTGGACCTTCTGAGACTGAACAAGTCACTGTCGGACAGATTGTCGAGGACGAATACCTGACTGGTACGAATGAAAATAAGTGAATTCTTATTAAGGACAAATTGAATAACTAACTCAATGTTATTACCAGAAGAAAATGTAGAGAGTTATATAAAAAAATAACTGATATACAACTAATTTAATCTAAAAAGAATAAAAACTCATTGTTATTATTGGAAAGATTATTTATCGAACTTCACCTTTTAGATTATTAAGTGAATTTAATTTAAAGAATTTGTCTTTTTTTATATCTTTATTTCTATTTTCTATACCTTAAATCGATATCAAACTTCTCAAATGTAAAATTCATTAAATAGGGTTTTTATCATGGTCACCTAGTAAATATATCACAAGCATTTTTATATTAAAAAATAAAAATAAAATCACTGAATTTAGTATCATTATTGTATTTCAGAATCTCTGAAATGGGATTATTTTATAAGAAACTTACAGGACCCGTGCCCCTGCATTGCCAGGGGACGGGGTGGGGGTGGAGAGATACAAAAGAATGATTTAACTTTAAAAAAATAAATATTAGATTATCAATTCTTAAAAAAAAAATCAGAAAAGAAACCACTGTAAGTTATATAGGTGATTAAAATAGAATTTAAATTGTTGTCAAAAAATTACCCCCTTCCCTCGCCAGAAATAAGGATCATAAGTTGTATTAATTATTAATGATTTTAACGCAAATAGGTCAGAAATGGATATGTAAAGAAAAGAAAATGTTGCGAATTTGTTGCTGTCGGCCTAGACATACCAGTAACCCTGAGTCCGTGTGGCCAAAAAACAGACTGCAATAAAAAAAAAAAGTAACAAATTTGCAAAAATTGTTCATTTGCGACCTATTTATGTTTGATTTTTTTTGTATTTTTTTTTACTATCACCCCCGACGTAGTTTACCCAAAAGTAAAAATCAGATTCTACTTTTTTGGGGTGATTACATGTAAACTGCATGAAAAAATATCCGAAGAAAAGGAATTAAAAAATAAAATAAAGTATTTTAGTGTGAGGGATCACTTTCCTATATAAATTTAATGTAAATTGGGCACCCACTTCCGGGCCAAATTTATTTCAATATTTTAGAGGAATCAAAATTTATGCTAGATGGAGGTAAGTGTGGGTTAACTAATTGTGAACCTTTCAAGCCTGCAATTTCATTGATTTAATTTACAAATTTAGTCAATTTTTCAAATTTATATAAGTTCTAATCTTATATAAAGTGAATTTCCCCCCTATTTCATTGACCACTATAGCTCTGTAGATGAATGCTGCATATGCAAATTCTTTATGCAAGTTTTTTTGGAAAATATCCGTTCCTTTCATTCGCTTTCAATAATTTTAACAGGTCTACAGCTTCGAACATAATTGTCCATAGAGGAACTTGGAGGTATCTTCACTCTCATGAGCATATCTACTACCACTGCCACCCATTTACATTGGGAAGTCTTCTTTATAGGATACTATTCTTTTCTAACACCGTTCATTTTTTTTTTCACTTTTGCTATTGGCTGTAATTTTTTATCATTTACTGCCTCAATATTGAATACTCCTTTCAACCTACATTTCTTTTTTGGGGCGTTTTGATTGGCTATTCCTAATACTTTCTTTTTACATTCTAGATTGACGGAATAACATTTGGCAATAGTGGCAGGGCTGAAAAGGATTGAAAGCAAGCAATACCATGCTTGTATATATTATGGTAAGTAAAACTATATTGTTACGATAACTACATCAGAGGCTCAAAAAATAATAAACATGTTTAGAGGTCTATGTAAATGTAGGTCGGATCTGTTCTCGACTGGACGAGTAGAAGAAAGTGTATCGTCCGATGTCTTTTTCGACTCCTCCTGGACCGCTTCTATGTTGTTATCCTGTACTTGGATGAGTGACCATTTGGGAATACAAAATGCGGTCCTAGTGGCGTTGCAAGCTGAGAACAAGTACTAATCTGCAACTACAACAAACATAAGACAGTCTTAGACCATTCTTTGTGATCTGTGCTAATCAGACAGAGCAGATTCAGAATTAGTTTTTTTCTTTCTCTTTCGAAAAAAATATTTTTAATGGTGAGTTGAAGAAACGTTTAATTCTACTGATGTTAAAATGTGTTTTTTAAAAATCTGAAATACAACAGTTTTACACTTATCCGATTATTATTATTATATTCTTCTTTTTATATGTAAAAGTAGTTCAGCGTCAAATCTTTTGCTGAACCCTTTTTGATATGCAATGAGCTACCAAAAGAAACTGAAAATTAGATACAAAAAAATATGACTACCAAGATCATATTTTTTGTATCTAATTTTCAGTTTCTTTTGGAAGCGCATTGCATATCTGGTTCATTCTTGAGCGATTCATATTTCCTATTTAGATATCTATAAACGTGAATAAAATATTGATTAGACAAAAAAACTTTTCTATAAATTTACGATAAAAGATTTTTGAGAAGACTTAAATTAAAAAAAAAAAAAATCATCCTTAGATCAAATTAAAAAAATACTAAAGCAGAAATGGTGGGGGGGGGGACGTATCAATGGTGGCTTTTTGTGCTTTCTGGTAAGTATCCACTTACGCTTATGCCGTATTTGGGGGAACAAAACTCGAAAAAGAATACTCTCATTATTTACCAATTTGTACACATTTCTTTATTCAACATCTGCATGCAGTTAAATCTTTAATATATTTATATATAAAATACAATTTTAATCTTTCTTACATAAGATATCCATTAGAATAATTCACCACTGAAAATTCAACTAAGTAGCAAAACACTATTTTACTATCATTTTTTTTTTTGCATCTCTTGAGAATAAATAAGATTGAAAGAAAATGATTTAATTTGTTGCAAAAGCATAAGATAATTAAAATTTCTTGATAAAATGGTTTGCTTGTAGAATAGAAATAAAATCTTTAAAATAAGTTTATTTGAAGCAGTTACTTGTGGGTGCTACTTTGGCTTGATATCTACAAGGGAAAACTAGCTACACTGTATGCCTCTCATTTTTTTTTTTTAGAGTTAGGGTTCCAGGCTTTCTAACCACACATTCTATGGAAACCAATTAGAAGTGTTTTCTTTTGCTCTTGTACCGTTTTGATTGCAATAACAAAGTAGATTCATGAGACGTAAGTTGCAATGTAAGTGTAGATATCGTTCCAAAGTAGATTCATGAGATGTAGATAACAAGCCAAAGCATTATCTATTTGTGTTATAATGAAAATTGAGTTCTGAGCAAAGAATTTCGGGAGTGGGGGAACCCCAGTTTCCTCCATCTACTGGCATGCTGAAATGGATCTATGTAGTGCTAAAATGAAGGAAGAGAAACGGGCCAGCTCGTTTGCAGAGAAAAGCTGTCTTAGAAGCATTGTTTATAATCCACAGCTCAGAATCATATTTTTCTGTATCAAAATTGCTCGTACTTCACAATTGGTTCAATGATAATGATGAAAAAGTAATCTTTTGGGATAAATTCCTGGAAATGATTAAAACTAACAGAAAAACTTTAAAAAAAAAAAAAAAAAAAAAAAAAAAATTTTTTTAAATTGCAAAATAAAATTGACCAACTGTGAAAACCCAGCACCAAAAACAACAAATTTAACAACATTAAATAATGGAAACGAGTAAAACTCATTGCAGATTAGGATTTCCACCCCTCCCAATTTTTTTTCTCTTTTTTTTCTTTTTCTCAATATATTTGGCAAAAATATGCACAACTGTTTTAGATATCAAAATTACAAGTCTGCAGTGTTTATGGATGAAATTCTCCATGTGTGCCTGTTGAAAAAATATTCACAAATTTTGACCATACTTTGAGGAAAATTTAAAAGGAAAAAAAAATGACAAAACTGTTTACTATTACTTGCTGGTAAAGAACTTCTTTTTTTTTTTTTCCTTTTTTTATTTTTATGTCTACAATTTGTTCATTTTTTTTCTTTTTTGGTGGAGGAGGGGGGAGAGTTTGAATTGTTTTTTATATATATTTTGCTGCAGGAATGATAAGCAAAGGAAATTGATTCTTGAAAAAGTCATCAAAGTTTGTTTGCACAACTTTCAGGCAATTATTTTATCAAAACATTTACGCATCAAGACTAATCTGCTGGGTTTTGTTTTTTTTTTTCATTTAAAAAAATTTTTTACAAAATTGTTTTCGTTTGTGATGAATGTAAACTTTAAAAAAATTTCTAATTCAATGTAGAGTTTTATGTTGTTTCTACAGAGGTACGAAGCAAGCATTAAAATTCGGATTTTTGTGGAGGTTAACATAAGACATTTGTCTAAGAACTAAGAGGTGAACAAATTTCTTTTTACCAATACGTATAAAGTTTATCTTTTAAATGTCTTCGTCTTTGGAACCCGATATTAAGTTGATTTTGCTAAGAGTAATTTTTTTTTTTTCAAACTATTTTGCATCTAATAAACATTTTTAATTGTTTTAAAAGTCATTACGATAGAATGTCCTTCATTTAATTGGGAAATAGAGATTTTTTGTTGTTCCTACAAAGGTTAGAAGAAAGCATTAATATAAGATTTTTGGGGAGAGGCTAACATAAGACATTTGTCAAAGAACTGAGAAAGTTTTGTTTACTTCAGATGGTTAGACACAAGGTCAGGTAAGCTTTTGAAAATCCAGCACACTAGGTGAAGTTGACTCTGGCCTGCAAAAAATGCTTGAGCAGCCCCGTCAGCATTCTCATGTAGGGGCGCCTCAGGCGATTAGCAATAAACTTCTCTCTTCTCAAAAAAGAGAAGGGAAATCTTGAGGACTGAACAGAACAATATCATAGCCAACAGCAACGAAGTTACCATTGAACTGATTGTCAAGGACGTATCCTCGATCAGTATGAACAACACCTACTCGGAGTGTGCCAGATAAGTAAGAACTAAGGAAGTTATTATACAAATTAAAGAGGTTTTCTCCTGAAATATCAAAATATTTTCCAACATCCAGGATTCTATTAACAGTAAATTAAATCTATCTATTTTTCAGTAAATCTAAGTTTTTGAAGAAAAATATCGCATATATTGTCTTCAATTATTTTTTTTGTCCATCTCCTCTTTCACCATTTTTACCTTTTCCGCATTGCATGCAGCCTAATTAAGTACCTATATAAACTTATTTTTTATCAGTTTTACTAAATAACTGAAGCTTTTGACTTGAATGCTTTGTCTCTGAAAGAAGTGATTGAACATCAGTTATTATCAATCTTATAACCTTTGCTCATCTGCAGACACTAAACAAAAAAGACTCCCCCCCTCTCCAAGACAACTATCGTCAGATTCTACAGTATCTACAGATGGACAGTTTTCATCGATGTAACATAGATGTTGTGTCACAGGTAAACATGGATGAAAGAATTTCAAACACAGGGTGGAATCATGTCAAAAGCAGAAACAAAATGACCCTTCTAAAATTGTTTAACAGAAATTGAACAAAACAACAATAATAACAACAAAACAAAAAAATGTTCAACAATAATCAAACACTCGAATTAACCAATACCACAGTCAGTTAATTGATCGACCAATATCTACAAAAAAAAAATTAACATGGGTAGACATGACAGTTTCAATATCTCCCCAGAGTTATGGCTGAAAAAATAAAAATAATTAAAAAAAATGCATAACAGAAGCTTTCAATTTTTAAAATGCGTTTCTTCTGTTTTTTTTATAATCTTTGATTTCTAGATTTTTTTTTTTTTCAAAACCTGAACAACACAGGATAGTTAGTTATTATACAAGTAAAATGTTTTATACTTTTTGAAGAATATTTGATTTAGAACTACCAAAAATTATAAGTAGTAACTCCATATCCCTATATTCACAAAAAGATGATAAACATAAAAAATATTGTGTCATCATTCAATGTTCTGACAGCAAACACAAACATTATTTACCTGACAGACCAACAAAGATAGTCTAAAAATAAAACTTTGGAATGAGAATTCTTTTTAATTGTGGTTCACAATCAAAAAGATCAAATTTATATCCCAATCTTAATATGCTGAAAGTTTTTCAAGACAAAAAAATGATCGTTAACATTTTTTTTGTTTCTCTTTTTTTTTTTTTTTTTATAATTTAATTATTTTTAATTTGAATAAAAAAAAAACAAAAAAAAAACACCCATAATAAACTATAAGATCCCTCCCTCCCCCCCTCAAAAAAAAAAGAAAAAAGGAACCATTTTTAGAGTTGCAAGCCACAGCTAATTTGATGTGTACATTTGATTAGTGTCTTACAAATGGAAACCATTCGCTCAACAACAAGTTTCAGGAGGAACCAGTTCCAACGTTGTCCTTTCCACATAGAATGCTCTCTTTAAAAAAAAAAAAAAAAAAAATCTGAATTTAAGATCACTTTCAATGACTGACGCATTCTTAATAACTAACGGGACCTGTGGAAATTCCACAGTTGTATCCTTCATCCGTTGTATATTGCTGCCGTGCGTAAAAATATTTCCGTTCTATGGACGTCCGGCACGAACACAGACCACACGATATTATTGTACCACTTTTGTTCAAACTGAAACATACTTATCTAACATAGTTTCAGAATATATCTGGAAATGGAGAGGGGGGGGGTCTATCTCGAAAACTCTTGTAAGAGTTTGTGACATATTTCCATCCTATGGATGTTTGCCACCAACAAAGACCCCACGATATTATTGTACCATCTTTGGACAGAACAGATACTACATTTTGATCTAAGAAAATGTATTTTAGTTTGAGTTTCACGTTCGACACAACAGCGATATCAGATGAAATTTAAAAAATGACTTGCATTGCATCTTCGGCAATCGAGCGATCCAGCCTTTTAAAAAAGGGGTGGAGGGTGATAACGTACGTACGAACAAGAAATTGCTTTAGCATATTATTATATAGATAATAATAATAATAATAAAAAAAAGCAGGTTTATCTTCTCTGCATTCTCATTTAACAAGAAGGATTTATTGAAATCTGATTCACCTGTCAAATTGTAGATCTTTACTAATTCAGTTATTCACATTTTTTTAATGTGTAGTTTCAAATATTTTTTTATTGTAAAGACGATCTTTTTTTTTCTATTTTCATACGAAATGTCAAGATTCGAGCAACTTCAAGTTGTGCAATGTTTAAATAACAAAGACCAAAACATTTTATGTACATGGTCGCTTTTTTTTTTTAGTTGCTTGCACTGAAAAAAAAATGCAAACAAACAGCATTCATATAAAAGCTTAACTGCATGTGTCATTGCAATAGGATGAGAATTACCGGACCAACTAAATTGGTTGATAAATTGAAAAAAGAAAACAAAAGAAAACTCAAGATGGCGCCTATTTACATGCATTCAAACAAAACAAATTTGAGAATGTCAAGATCAGGTTGAGGATCCCAGGTTTTATGATTTTCTGTTTAAATGATTAAGAAAAAGTTTAATTTTATCAACATAAATCAAAAAAATAAAAAAGTTGATTTCTTTTTTTTTTTTTTTTTTTTCTCCATTTCATATTTCCTTTTTCTGGTGGTGGTGGTGGTTGTTCAAATACGAAAATTTGTTTTTTCAAACAAGTTCAATGCAAGGTTTTAACAAGTCTCTAAAGACAGATATAAATTGTTTCAAATATATATTTTTTTTCGACATTTTTGAAAATCTGTGACTTAACATGGACAGATGAGCACTTCATGCTTTCCTCACGGCATGACACCTGTAAGGTAAAATAACTACACAATTTCAAAATGAAGAAGCTCACGTTTTATAAGTAATTTACTAAAATCTTTGAAGATGGCTCTATTATGTCATAATTTGAAACTAAAATTGATTGATGGAGTCCCTATTTACTTGCCTCCCCACGAGGGCAGAGTTAGACAAAAGGTTGTTTTTTTAATGTGGGGAAAATCCAGCTTCCCGAAAAGGATTGGGACAAAATAAAAATTGCCTCAGTCTTGAAGAATTTCTCTCTCACTGACTGAGGACAGAACAGATGCTACATTTTTAATTATTTATTAAAAAAATTACATTCGGAACAAATTAGACACAAGGCCATCAAAAGTGTGGGGAAAATGGGTGTCGTTGGTCATCCTTTGTCTAACGTGATCAAATTCTCTATCCTACTCTTAACTAGAATCATCTCAGTCACCACAATACCACATTTGCTCTAGAGGCCGTCTTACTTTAGATATCTTCAAACTTATTTGAACATTTTATTGTTCATAGACATATATACAAGAATTTCCTTGGAATTAAAACGAGGAGTGGCAGAAAGAGCAAAAAGCAAAAAGTTTGGTTAGTAAGACCCTCCCAACCCTTTCTAAATAATAGACTACCCACTGTTTTCCGGTTTGTTAAGAACCGAAAACAAGCAGGTCAATCTCTAAATGGGAATGGGGGAGGGAAGAAAACGGAGGATGGAGTTTGGAGAGTGAGTAGTGTCCTTCCAAGATAATACACTTTGACCCCAGTCTGAAGGCCGAGAAAGATAATTTTGATGGAATGTTCCTATTCAATATGATTAAATAAAGAGAGATATTTTCTTTTTTTCTTTTTTTTCTTCAAGTTGATTATTTTTATCAGCAGTTAAGAATTGCGAAAGAATAGACTTCAAATTCTATGAATTTCAAAATGTTTAAAAATGTAAAATATATGGCCAAAAGACGTTTCATAACTGATCTGAATATCTAATAGGAAATATAATTTTTACATTTTTTGATAAATATAAACAAATGTATGAATTTAAGTAAATCATTTATTTTTGATTCCATAGAAACTTCAAAGTATTATTGAAAAATCTTTTGAAAGAACCATAATTTTGTTGTTATAAAATGATATCACATTGGTTTTTTGATATTCTGTATCTTAATTATTGCATATTGGAATTCATACTTGCATCTGATGAGATATTTTAGCAAATTAAAGAAAGGAAGTTAATTTATTTAAACTTTGCACCAGAATTGATCACATGCTATAGAAATGACTACAAGTTTTGTTGTTTTTTTTGTTTTGTTTTTTTTATATAGAATGACTATCATTTCTCATGGGAACAAAAAGGTCACTAGTTTTGTTTCAGGTATTTATAAGGTTCCAGAGAAATATGTTTTCTGAATATCCCTACCCATGTTAGGTCACAATTTGGTTATAACTTGTCAGTGATTTCATAAGGGCTAAGCATTTTACTTGATGCTAGCAAGAAAGTAAAAATTTGAATTTTAGCTGATTCAAATGCACAAGCTGATTCAACACTTGGCGGCAAGAGTCCAAAGGAAATAAAGTCTAATGGAAGACTTGGGGGGGGGGGGGGTTAGAAAGAGAAGCAGAGATACATTGTATAAAAGGAATAGGAATGGCTTAAGTTAGTTCTATTATTAAATAGTTAATATACTAACAGAAAAGATAGAAAAAAGCTTTTTGAATTTAAAAACTTATTACTGGAACTGCTGGATACATGTTTGCACTAATTATAAGAATCGGTTCATTTTAATACAAAGCCATTAACGAAGCAGACAATAAAATAAGTCTTTAGCTTTTTTAACTTTTTAAAACAATTTTTATAATTAATTTTAATTAATTATAAAGATTGTTTACCTATGAAAAGAATTATAAAACTTTCTAATTTAATTTAGTGCAAATCCTAATTTGAATTTCCTCAGAAAAATAAAGAAAAATAGACTAGGGAAATTGAATAAAAACCACTTGAAAAAGATTAAAGTATTTCTTAGCTTTATTTTTTTATAGATCAAAATGTATATATTTTGATGTTATTTCAAGTAAACAGAAATTTCCTTGGGTGTAGGTGATTTTTAATATAAAATAATGCATTGTTGTATGAAGTAAAAAATGCTGATCCATTTGCTTTTGAAAATCTTGTAAATGAGTCATTTTACTATCAATTGAATGAAAGTATTTCACTGAAATATTTTTCGTTTTAGCAGAAGCAAATTGTCATTTCTTTTTACTTATGTTTTATGTATAAATAACAAATGAAAACCACGCTCTTTGCCTATCTTGTCAGAAGTTGGCTTTAACTGCTTTCTGTCAAAATCTGAAATTAATGAATAAAAGAAATATTTAGCAATGAGAAAAGCTGAAAATAAACCAACATTGTCAGTCTTACAAAATTTAGATTCCAATTAAATTATATTAATTTGCATAACTTAATCAAATTGATCCTCTTGTAATTGTCCAAATATTGTTGCTCACTTATCACTTTTTGATGTGGCATTTTATTATTTTACTAACTTTGATACTCATAGATTTCGGAAGAAAATGTGTATGTATTTTTCTCTCACAAAATCAGAATCTACTCATTGCTTTTGTTTTGGCCTTAATAAATTATTTTTTTATTTACAAAAATCGACAAAAAAATTTTTTTTTTCAATTATGATTCAGAGATAAGTTGGAGTTAACAATTTTTAAAAAATATATGTATATTTTGACCAATTTATTCTTTGTTCTTCAGATTTTTTTTTTTTTTTAGTTTGGCGATTTCGAAATTTTAGTGTAGCTTTCATTTTATTCTGTCTAACTTAGGGATTTCCAACCGGGGTCCATAGAAACTTTAAGGAGGCCCACAAAAAAAAATGTTTTATCTAGTTTCTATTAATTCTGTTTTGTTTACTAGGAAATGTACGTGTGTTTATTGAAATTTTGAAGATTTTGATTTTACGTTATGAATATAACGAAATTGATTCGTTGTTTTTACTAACTTAGAAACAAATATTTGATTTAAAAAAAAATTATATAGGCAAATATGGGGTTCATGGATGGAGAAGAAACATAAGGTTGGGAACCTCTGGTCTAATGTATTGTTTTGATTCCGATTTTTGATAACCTCATTTTATTTCTTGTAAATTCAATGATTTTAGAAAATTTTCTTTATATTCTTCTCTATTTGTGGGGCTTCATGTCTGCAACAAGCCCAAATATGTAAAAACGAAGAAAAAAAATCTGGTAGAATGTTCTGGATGGAGAGATTAATAATACAACGTGGATATGATTTAAATGCTGCAGCTTTAGGGAGGGAGAAGGGAAAGAGCATCATTTCCAAATGCTATTATAATCCTGCAATATCTCATAATACAAGAAAGCAGGAAGATGATAAAATGAAGCTAAGCTGGCATATCAGGATGAAGAAAATAGTATTTTCTTTGAGGCTATAAAAAGAGGCTAATAAACTAGTGGAGTGGAAAAATACTGTGCAACTAAGAAACACAAAAAAGAAACATTCCAATGTGACATTGCTCACAAAATAAGAAGGTTGGACATTGAATCAGCTGAAATGTGTAGGGAAAAAAAATGACAAAAAAAAAAATCAAATAAAAAGTCATCATTGGTTATCTCCCCTTATAATCAATATCTGAAAAGAAAAGACACAACTGACATTTTTTTTTTTTGTTCTTTTTTTTTTTTGAAAATCAGTTTTATATTGTAAAATATTAGCTTTGTATCTTGGAAACATTTTTTTCTTTGTTTTCCATTTTTCTTTTCTCTGGGGGGAGAATTATTTTAAGCAATTGCATAATGTTACAATTTGTTCATCTTTGGTCACTTGTGCATGTTTATGTTTGAATGAAATGTTAAAATCAAGGAAACGTTCTTGTTTTTATAACATTGAATTAGAACATTTCTCAATGTGTGAAGTATTTCAGTCGACAATCAGTCTGTAATTTTGATAGATTTTTGTTATCCGTTTATGTGAGTGTGCGTATATATTGAAAATAAGTCAACATTTCAAAGTTGCAAATTATCGTGGCTTGCTTCTGACATTGTCAGTTTCTGGCTAATTGTATAAATATATTTTTAATGGAAGCTAAAAACCGTAGGAAAGATGACCAGAGAACAGGCTATAAAACAAGATAAATAATACGAGAAATAGATCTTATTTTGAACCATCATTTTTTTTCTCCATTCTTTTCTCACTGTGAATTACAACAATATGTTTGATAAACTGACCCTGAACCTTCTTTTTTATACAGGGTGGGCAAAAATAAGGGTCCTATTTTTAAAAATTCATAACTTTTTTATTTATTGATTTAAAAAAAAAATTTTTTTTTTTTAGAATAAGTAAAGGACCCCTTCCGAAGCAAGCATGAGCCGTATTAGCCTTAAGGAACGTACCCTCATTTAGAAAACATTATTTTTGCTTAAAAAACTCAAAACAGTGTAAAAAACAATACTTTAGTTTTTGTAAGTTTTAAGAAGTGTTTTTCGGCTAAAATTTGTTTTGTTTATTTCAAAAAATCTCGGAAGGGTCAGTCTACACACACATAAAGTTTGGTGAGTTTAACTTTTATTTTGTGGAAGTTATTCAAATTTAAAGTAGGACCCTTATTTTGGCCCACCCTGTAGAACGAGTTATCAGAAGATAATATCAGCATTAAATGCATAACTGATATAACAGGGGAAGTTATACAAGACACATTTGTGTGTTTTGTTGGAAGAAGGGAAACAAATTAAAACAAGCTGTGTAGAAAAAAAAAACGAACAAGATGAATAACCAGAAATTAGAATGTTCAATGTCCACGGTCTTCATATGCATAATTCCTTTAATAACTTTACCAAAAATCTGGGGAGAAAATATTATTTTTGAACTCATATGGTTCTTTCAAAATTTCGTTTGTTGTCTGGATAAAGGCCAAATCTGTCTTATAGCAAAATTGGAACCATTTGTCAGAACGATGACCAAGACGCAAGGCCCTCAACCTCCATGTCAATAAAAGACTTGCTCAATAGGCAATATTCAACGCAGAAATTATATGAAATAGTGTAATACAAAATAAGAGAAACACGTTTGGATTAGTATAATTAGCTTTTTTCTTGTTTTAAACATCTTTGTGCTTCTTCAGTTTCGCTCCGACATGTAATACTTCTCTGAAAAAAAAGAAAAGAAAATAGCTAAAGAAACGTAAAAACTTTGTTATGTACTTATGTGGTAGCTGAAAAGAAGACTGTACACAAAAAATTACGCAAATTCATCAAGTATTTTTTTTAATTAAAAAACGAAAACAAACATGAATTTTATCTCTCGGACGCCATTTGTCACCAGCGGGTTCTGCTTTGACAAGGGAAATAACTCCAAATTTTTGGTTTTCATTTTATTAAAGTATTACTTTTTAATATTTATTTTAGTTTAATAAAATCTTATGTTTTTATCTTACATCGTACTTATAACTTGTTTTTCTGCAATTAGTAAAAAAAAAAAAAAAAAGAAGAAAAAAAATTGAGTTGTTTCCTTTGTCCAAGCAGAACCCGCTGGTGGCAAATGGCGTCCGAGAAATAAAAATCATCTTTTTTTAATTTAAAAAATACTTGATGAATTTGTGTGATTTTTAATGTACGGTTTTCTTTTCAGCTATGACGTAAGTAGATAACAAAGTTGATACGTTTATTTAGCTATTTTCTTTTTCAGATAAGTGTATTACGTGTCGGAGCTAAACTCAAGAAGCATCCCTTTTATCTAATGAAAAAAATGTGGTGCTTATCTATCATACGGCCGCAAAAAAATTTTTTTATCTTCAATTCTGAAGAGTCAAATAAAGGGGAGATAAACTGTAGTTGAAGACTTTAGGTTATCTCAGAATGGATTTTAACACTATGAACTTGCAAGATATTTTATATTTAACCAGAGACAATGCCAAACTAATAGACTTCTTGCAATTGCACAGATTAATTTTCGAACAAATTGTTGAATTTTATCCAGTGTAAAACTTTTATTTATTTCAAAAACTTTATTTCCTTTGTTTCATGTTTTTTTCTTCCATTTACGTATTTTTCTATTTTTTTCTTCTTCTTTGGTAATTAATTTATTATAAAAAATCATTCTATTTTTCATTGGTTCCTAATGCGTTGTGATTGTTTTATTCCTGAAGTATCCTTTTACGTTTCTATTATTTTAACTTAATTTTAGATTAATTACAATAGTAAAATCTATTTCAAGATAAACCGGGGTTGAAAACTTTGAGTCCATCCCCCTTATTTGACTCTTCAAAATTAAAGACAATTTTTTTTTTTTGGCCCTACGATACATTAGCACCAGAAATGTTAATATTGCATATGCGGATGCTGTAAATGAAAAAAAAAAAAAAAAATGATTACAATCGCTGATTGATAATTTAAAAAATATTCACTGAGATCAGAACAATTGAGAATGAAACATTGAAACCAAAGAATTGTGAAAAAGATTTGCAGTTTTATAAAAACTGCTAATCGAAATTAATTTCTAATAAACTTTATTTTGTTTGTCCGCACTCACAAAACTTGTGTAAATCGTCTGATAAACCTCCTTAACCAAAAACTGAACAAATTTCATAAACTGTTATGGCAGGATTAAAATGTTTTTTCTAGTGAGAATAAAGAAAGAGAAAAAACTAGGTTAATTCGTCGTTTCACAGCCAAAATGGCAGACAATGAATCGTCTGCATTTTTCCGACCTCACAAATGAGTGAGTAAACCCAAATAAATTTTTGGGGACTAATTTCAAATTTACCTGAAATTATTTAAAAAGGAAATACAGTTGGGAAATTAGTCTAAAACAATTTATTTGGGTTTACTTACTCATTTCTGAGGTCGGAAAAAAAATCAGAAAAATGCAGCCGATTCATCGTCCGCCAATTAGGCTGTGAATCGACGAATTAATGAAAAGCTACACTAAGTTTAAATTTGTAAAGAAATTATTTGCAATTTTGAATTCTATTTCCATTTATATATTTTATTTATTAGTGGAATAGATTAATATTTCTTACGTTTTTTTTTATTAATAAAAAAACAAAACATGTAAGATCAAGAATCTGGCTTAGGTATCTAAAAAAAGTTATTTTAAAAATGGAACAAATATGAAATATTTTAACTTTCTGCATGAAATACAAAAAGAAAAGCAAGCAATATAGACATCGCATTTTACCTTTCCATTTAAAATTGGTGTAAAGATTTTTCATGTTGCTTATCTGGCAGGATTAAAATGTTTTTCTATTGAGAATAAAACAAAAGAAAAAACTGTATTTAGTTTAGATTTGTAAAGAAATTATTTGTAATTTTGAATGTTTATTAGTGAAATATGTTCATATTTCTTAAGGATTTTTTTTATCAATTAACAAAAAAAATTAAAAAACAAATGTATGATCAAGAATCTGGCTAAGGCATCTAAAAAGTTATTTTACAAATGGGAAAAATATGAAATATTTTAACTATGTGATAAGTAAAGCAAACAAATGTAGACATCGCATTTTACCTTTCCATTTGAAATTGGTGTAAAGATTTTTTTTATGTTGCCTGCATAATCTTTTCAAATCTTAAAAGTTAATACTTAATGAAAGAGTGAATAAATCTTAGTGCCAATGGCTTTTAATTGGCTTGCGAACATTTTTAATCCAATTAATAAGAGACCAAACTGTGAATCAGAAACTAATGCTAAAATCTTTTACAGCTTCAAGAATTGTACTCTTCTATGAAATTATAGACATTTTTTTAATTATTGGCATTATGGATGGTGTATTTCTATAAAAGAAATAACATAATTATTATAAAGTAACATCTTTGAAGGTTTTAATTTTTATCCTAAAAATTATGATGAAATAGAAAAAGAAATAACTATTTTTTACTTGTATTTTTATCTTATTTTGTTTTCTATAAATTTACATTTAATTGTAGAAAATTATGATTTTACCATAATTGTTTGGACAAATTAATAATTATATATATATATATATATATATATATATATATATATTAACTTTGTTTTAGAGGATTTTTTTAAAATTTCAAATGTTTGCCAAATATAAACCTGACCATATTTTTCCTGATTTAAAAAAAGACAATGTATAAGATTTTATATTTCCATAATTTTATTTGTTTTTGCTTATTTATATTTTGATTAAATTTTATAAAAAGCTCTAATACAAATATAATAATAAAAAATGGATTTTTATCTTGACAGAAGTAGATTTTACTAACAAAATTGTGTGTGTATTTAAGAAAACAAACATTTTTATTCAGATCAAAAGAAAAAGCAAGAACTAAATATTAAATTTTTCTGTACCCTCGTTATAGAATAATAGATTTTCTTCACTGTACTCTGCATAGTAAAGCTGTATAATTAATGGTTCCTTTTTTTATAACTAAATAAACATTTTTACGATATTTTTGGTAAACAACAGTATGCGGGAGTAAATATGAAATGAGAGTTTCAGACAAAATGGTAAATTGGTTAAGGAAATGTGCAAAATCGGAGTAACAAATCAGCAAAAATAAAGACACAAACACGTCATTGTAGCTGGGACAAGATATTTCGGTCGATGGTTGTGATCATATTCGTTTTTCTTTTTCTTGTCACTTTAGTATAAATTGCCGAGTTTTTGGTAATAAAATTTTTTTTCCAAACGAATATGGTCGCAACCATTGACGGAAATATCTTGGCCAAGCTACAATGACGTGTTTGTGTCCTTATTTTTGCTAGTTTGTTACTCCGCTTTTCCACATTTTCTTAACAAGCAACAGTATGCACAAAACTTCCTAATATAACTTTCTTAATTCAATAATTATCGACTATGAAGTTTATATTTGTGAGTTTTTAAAATTATTATTTTTTTTTATATATATATTTTTTAAAAACTAATAATTTAGGATCAGTAGGAAAAGTAAATGTGATTGTAACCTTATTTTTTTTTTCAGGAAATAAATAGATTATGAAGAGTTGTAAGTAAAGAGAGACATTAATCCAAGCCATTTGTTTTTAGACTCCAGTTTAGAAACTTTAAACACATTCAAAATGATTTAATTCTAGGGGAGAAAATGTAAGACAGTGATGAATCTGTAAATAAATCTTCAATTATTGATTAATTGGAGTGAAATTTGAGCAAAAATACTTCTGGCATACCAGTTCCAGATTTCAAAAGAAAATTATATGAACGTTTCGTCATTTCTTCATCAGAAACAAGTGGTTTGAATGAATTTTACCGTTTTGTGATATTGTCTTTTATTTTTGGAGAAAACTGAGGAATGTAATTATTCAGATTTATCGAGTAGTATCTTGGTATATTTCAAAGACGGCATCGTCATAATCAGAGTAAACCAGTGTATGTGTTTATATTCAATAAACAACTCTTATGATTCTCAGAAATGTTCAACCAATCAGTGAGAAATAGAGGCCTCAAATTGTATTTCATTTAGAGAGAGAGAGAGAGAGAGACAGAAAGAGAGAGAAAAAACAAAAAAAATAAATAGTTTTCTTATTTTATTTCTAAAGGTTTTAATGACAGAAATGAGGGGGCAGGGGAGTAAAAATGTTTAAAATTTTAAATTGTTCACCTGAAGCATGCATATTGTTTCAAATAAATTTTCCTGGATTTCATTTTGGTTCCTTTTTGGATAAGCAGCATAAAAAATTAGAATTGAAAAATTATTCAGCTTTCTTAAATATGCATTAAAAAATAAAACTATGAGGGCTGATGAATAGTCCAGTTGGCCAAAAAGGTCATTTTGATTGTAAAGTAATTTTATTTCCTAATATATATATATATAAAAAAAAAATCAACACATTTTTTCTTTATCACTGTGAACCACGACAATAACATGAAAAAGGAATCAATATTTTCTACAATTGGAATTTTTTTTAAATTTTGCATGGAAGTAGAAGATATTGGTCAGTGAAACAGATTACTACTCTTAACAAAAAAAAAAAAATAACAAAGGAATGTAAGAATATAATTTTTTTGTAAGCCAAGCTGTAACTTATTGATTTTTCTGTTTTAAAATTAATCTAGTGACGAAAAATAATACGGTTAAAAATAACAAAAGATTCATAAAATCCTTTTTTTTTTTAGCATAGTCAAGCCATATAACTTAAATCTCAGAGAGTTGGTTTAAAATGTATGCAACTTAGAACAAAATATACTAAGATGGATCTGAGAGAATTTCTCCCAGTTTTCAGCATGACACATGTAAAAAAAAAAAAAAGCAACTGTTTGTTTAATTTTGTTTTTAATTTAATTTTGTTTTTTAGTATATCACAGATTTACCAAATTCTCTACATTCTCAAATTTTCATGGTCAAATGATAATGGAGAACCACATGCAAGATGGTAAAATTAGTTAACTCGACTTGTAATTATGAATTCGTCTAAGAATAAATTCTAAGGTATCGAACTGTAGCTTCTCATGCAAACTATGACCGAGGTTCTATTTAACCCCTTTTTAAAATGTATTTCATTGCTTCCAAATTCTTGGCCAATAAAATCAGAGGGATTTGTTTTTTGTTTGAATATTTTTTTGATTGAATATTTTTTTTTATCTCCATGCATGTTTTTGTAAAAAAAAAAAAAAGTTAGTACACAAATTTACTAAGTTTAGAGAAGCTATTCTTGATTAAAGTAAAAAAAAACAAAACAAAAAAAACAATAA
This sequence comes from Sepiola atlantica, assembly GCA_963556195.1. NCBI lineage: Eukaryota > Metazoa > Mollusca > Cephalopoda > Sepiida > Sepiolidae > Sepiola > Sepiola atlantica. Next base: position 26,439,016 of record OY744528.1, read on the forward strand.
TTGTTCCGTGTCATGGCTTCTGAGATGACTTCTATTCTTTCTCTTAGAGGGGGGGGGGTATATGCAGAATTTCAGGTGTGAAAACGCATGTCGAAAAAAGGAAAGGATCGAGAAAGAATTTTTTTTTTTTACGTTTTTTTTTTTAATGAAACCTAATTCTGTTGTAAGCATAGGAATTTTACTAACAGATATTGCATTTAGGACTAATATCTACTAAAAAAGCATTTAAATATCATTGGGTTTTTTTCTTTTCATAAATTTTTTTTTTTTTCTTTTTACTCAAATATTGTGTTAATATTTGCTAAATACATGAACACGTTAGAACTAGAAGTCAAGAAATGTTTTATGCTAGACTAAGATACAAAATGGTTTCCACTATTTATTCACTAAAGATAACACATTATTTTCTATCCTGTTTCAGGGTTAAATGCTTTTTTTTTTTTTTTGAAGGGGGGGGGGTCATTTCAGTTGGCTTTTATTATCATGTTGTCTTTCAAACAGCACTACACATTAAATTTATGCAGATACTTCAACGTACACAGAAAGCTTTTAAAGACGTAAGTATGCATGCTGGCTTTAATGGCAACACCTTTGTTTTATTTTTAAACTAATAGCTTATACGTGTGTAGACAGTGCTACTTCTCTGTTAATCTATTTGTCCAACACTCTATCTGTTATCCTAAGATTGGTTTTCTTCCTCTAATTGTACATTCAGACATTTACACAATCAAAATAAAGTGCCATGTTTAGCATCTGTCCTAATGTTTTGTCAATTAGGCTATAAAAATTACGATCACTGTTGACATCTGGTTGTGTCATTTTCTTTTCAATGGCATAATCATCCAAGCAGCCTTTCAACTTTGGAAGGTTAACTATAGGGGGGGGGGGGTAAATACAAGCTAATTTTATGGAGGTATGTGTGTAGATTGTGAAAGGGGGGGACAACATTAGATTTATACAAAAAGCATACTGACAGGAACTTTTAGACTCAGTTTATTAAAAAAAAAAATTTTTTTTGTTAACTATATTGAAATTTTCTTTTCTTAAATGAATTACCTGCCATTTTTTTTTTTTTGACAATGAAGAATTGACTAAATCTGCAAAGGACTAAAAAAAAAACCCAAACTATTCTAATGTTTTTACTAAATGTATCTAATAAGATATGATTTGCCACTCACTCATATTCGCAATTACATTTACACTTAGATGCAAAATATCATGGCATTTACAAACGTCTAGATGCCATGACACATCTCAAAATGGCTTCTCTTGGATATTTTCTCTTTAACAGTTTGAATGTGTTTATTGCTCTTTCAATATAAAATGCACTGAAGACTTATACACACATGTATAATAAATATATATATATATATATATATATATAATTATAAAATGTGCTTGCTTCAGAAAAATGAAAGCCAAAAAAGTGTTCACTTTTTAAATGTATATCCATACATGCATTCACACAATCAAAAAGCAGAACAATGAGTTTAAGTGGTTTTTAAGAGAAAATATTTCAGATCTTAAGGTAAAAAAAATTGGACAATATTTTGATTCTTTTTTTTAATGTATTTTTTTTTTCTGACAAAAAAGAGTTTCTCTAATGATTTGGTTGTTTTTTTTTTTTTGGTTTGTTGTGTTAGTTGTACCTTCCCAGGTGAAAAAAAAAAAATGAGCTCCAACTTTGCTTCTTAATTGGTTTGTTGACTTAAGTACAGATATCATGGACCACACATCCTTCAACATCACTGAATTTGGTTGGATACTGACAATATTGCTGCCAATGTTAGAAACTGCTGCTCAAGTCAAGTTTTTAAATTTGTTTTATTAAGCTTTTTCTTGAATCTGTTTTTTTTTTCTCTTCTTGCTGTTTCATGTTTAATTAAGCTTAATCCTTAAGTATATGCCATTGGTCCACAGACTGTCGTGGCTTTGAGACCATATCATTCCAATGTTTCATTTCCGTAGGCCCACTGCGAGAACCCAGCACCAGCTTTCCAATGAGTTCGTTACGGCCTAACTTATCAAAATCCATCACAATGACGTGAATCTGGGACTCGCGGATTTTTTCCCAAGAAATATCATAAATGAAAGTTTCGTCAAAGGTCGGATTTAGGGTTCGGCGCTTAATGGTTGTCTTTCGTTTCTCAACTCTTGTGTTTCCGTGCATTAACCACATTTTCACGTACGGATCTGAAAAAGAAAGAAAAACGGGGATTTTACAAAGACATTTTCAATAAAAAAATTTCAAATACAAATTTTTAATGAGTATTCAAGACAAATCTCTTACTAATGGAGATTTCGTATCTCTCTGTCTGGATCCAAAACTATACTATTACTATCTTTTAATATTATTCAATTCAGGCAGGGAGGGGGGTATTTTTTTTTTATGGAAATCGGTCTTGAACCAAGCTTGGAATTTAATGCTTCAAAAGTAAGCCACATGCATGAGATAATATTTTGCGCGTTTACGCTACATAAAGCGACCATCGTTTTAACGCGTAATGACATCAATGGTAAAAATAAACGCATTTTGATATTGAATTATGCAACCAAAAATGCTGTTTTTTTTAAACCCTTAAATGCTTTTTTTTTTTATTGGTTTGAAAAAAATTTGATCATCGAAGATACTGATTACCTATTTAACGGGTGTGCTGATGCAACATCATACTAATACCTACTCACACTTGCCAACAGGCTCGTTGCAGATGTGAAACAAGTTGCAGTTTGACAGTTTTGTTGAATATTATATTAAATAGGCATATTGTTGGAATGTGTCATATTTGAAACTAAGCATTTAAGGGTTAAATACCTTGTCTGGTGGCAAAAGATTCTGCTAGCGCCAGAGTGACAGTACAGCTTTAGTCAGCAAAACTGTGTTACCAACCTTGGTAACACAGGGCATAACATGTGATATTACAGGTTATATATATATATATATATATATATATATATATATATATATATATACAGGGTGGGCCAAAATAAGGGTCCTATCTTTAAATTTGAATAACTTGAATTTGAATAACTTCCACAAAATAAAAGTTAAACTCACCAAACTTTATGTGTGTGTAGACTGACCCTTCCGAGATTTTTTGAAATAAACAAAACAAATTTTAGCCGAAAAACACTTCTTAAAACTTACAAAAACTAAAGTATTGTTTTTTACACTGTTTTGAGTTTTTTAAGCAAAAATAATGTTTTCTAAATGAGGGTACGTTCCTTAAGGCTAATACGGCTCATGCTTGCTTCGGAAGGGGTCCTTTACTTATTCTAAAAAAAAAAATTAAAAAAATCAATAAATAAAAAAGTTATGAATTTTTAAAAATAGGACCCTTATTTTTGCCCACCCTATATATATATATTTATAAGCCATTTGGTGTAAGGAGCTAAAAAGAACAAAATATGATTATCGCAAAGACAGGTGATGCCTATTGACCTTAGTCTTACAAAGACCAAGGCTCTCTATCTTGATATTGATTTGTTCTTGAACGATTTAAAATATATTCATTGGATGTTATCTGAAATTGTAATTGATTAAAATCTTATATGCTGAGGATGTAATCATATACATTTTCAAGCTTTACTTAAAAGTAATTGTAATAATAAAGTGGTTTTCTGAAACGCACGTATATATGGATAAGCATTGTTAAGTGTTACATTTCCAGATCTGGATTATAATATTTGAAATTTTAATTAATGTCTTAAATTTTATAATCTACCGAATTGATGTATGAAAGCTCTGATTGATATAAACTGTTAATCATTAAGCTTATTTTTATCTGCAGTATTTAAATCTTGGGCAATCAATAATATCTATTTTTATAAAAAAAATTATATGAATTAATCTCACCCGGGGAATTTCTCAAATTTTTCCTTTATATATATATATATATAATGACCATAAAATACCATTTCTTGGAGGACTCAAGATTTCAAAATAACAGAACATTGTTCGGCTTCTTTGTTTAAACTGTTAAAACAGTTTGGATCATTTAAATTTGATACAACTCTGCCCATAGTTGGAATCGTGTTTGATCTGTTTCAGGACTTATATTGAGACATTTTTTCCCTATAATATTTTTCCAAAAAATGTTTTCACTTTTGCATTTTAAAGATATTTACCTCTAATAATTTATTGTTTTTGGTCAGACCTTCTGATAAGAGTGCTATCTTTGAAAAGCTATGGCTTAAACGTTATTTTGTATTTGTATTCCTTGTTTGAACACTTGATGAGTTAACAAAGTGTAAACTATGCAAATTTTATCCATTTCATCACTTCATTATCCGTATATAAATGCTCTTTCTATCTATATTGAGCTTCACCGTATCTCGATAGGATCTAATATAATTTTTATATTATCCATATATATATATATATATATATATATCATGTAACTGATTAGTTGAAAATAAGAGGAAATGAAAGTTCACTAGGGGTCAACTTGCTGAACTCGAGGTTAGAATTACTAGACTGTGTGAATTGATAGAAACGTATGTGATGTCACATGGCCCAAAGAGAGAGTGAGTGAGAGAAGTATTTTAGTTATTTGGAAGCACTACCCATATGAACATGTTAAAGTGAAACGTGCTGACAAAATATGATTATACAGGAGATTTGATTTCAGGCAAAAGGTTTGATTGTTTTGTTTTACGGCATATCAACCCTTCTCGGGTTATTTAATGCTGAATCCGGTCATTTTGGTGAAAGTTTTTATGCTTTAAGTTCTTTATATGTTCAAGTATTTATTCATGATGTTTGGTTGAGTGAACGGGGGGGGGGGGAGAGGTAAAGGGGGGAAGGAAAGGAGGAGGGAGGGAAATTGTTGTTTTTTTGTTTTGGATTTTGCAGAACATGATTGAGTTTTGCAAAGAGAAAAATAAACAATAAACATCAATGTTTGATGCATTTTGAGTCAGGAAGTCGATATCTTCAGACAGTCTGATCTGGTAGCACCAGCTAAAATATGATTAAACAGGAGCTTTGATTTCAATAAACAAGCCCTCTGTCAAGAATCACTGCAGAAACATGTTCAGGAGGAATAATTTGTGAACTTTAATTTTTTGGTAACAATTGCGACAACTTGGTTTTCTACATGTATGACACAAGGTTGAAATGCAACATATCTATCACCAACAAGTAATACTTAATATTTGGTGTGATCCAATGAAAACTTGGTTTTCTACATGTATGACACAAGGTTAAAATGCAACATATCTATCACCAACAAGTAATACTTAATATTTGGTGTGATCCAATGAAAACTTGGTTTCTACATGTATGACACAAGGTGGAAATGCAACATATCTATCACCAACAAGTAATACTTAATATTTGGTGTGATCCAATGAAAACTTGGTTTTCTACATGTATGACACAAGGTTGAAATGCAACATATCTATCACCAACAAGTAATACTTAATACTTTGTGTGATCCAATGAAAACTTGGTTTTCTACATGTATGACACAAGGTTGAAATGCAACATATAAATCACCAACAAGTAATACTTAATTTTTGGTGTGATCCAATGAAAACTTGGTTTTCTACATGTATGACACAAGGTTGAAATGCAACATATCTATCACCAACAAGTAATACTTAATTTTTGGTGTGATCCAATGAAAACTTGGTTTTCTACATGTATGACACAAGGTTGAAATGCAACATATCTATCACCAACAAGTAATACTTAATATTTGGTGTGATCCAATGAAAACTTGGTTTTCTACATGTATGACACAAGGTTGAAATGCAACATATCTATCACCAACAAGTAATACTTAATACTTTGTGTGATCCAATGAAAACTTGGTTTTCTACATGTATGACACAAGGTTGAAATGCAACATATCTATCACCAACAAGTAATACTTAATACTTTGTGTGATCCAATGAAAACTTGGTTTTCTACATGTATGACACAAGGTTGAAATGCAACATATCTATCACCAACAAGTAATACTTAATATTTGGTGTGATCCAATGAAAACTTGGTTTTCTACATGTATGACACAAGGTTGAAATGCAACATATCTATCACCAACAAGTAATACTTAATACTTTGTGTGATCCAATGAAAACTTGGTTTTCTACATGTATGACACAAGGTTGAAATGCAACATATCTATCACCAACAAGTAATACTTAATATTTGGTGTGATCCAATGAAAACTTGGTTTTCTACATGTATGACACAAGGTTGAAATGCAACATATCTATCACCAACAAGTAATACTTAATTTTTGGTGTGATCCAATGAAAACTTGGTTTTCTACATGTATGACACAAGGTTGAAATGCAACATATCTATCACCAACAAGTAATACTTAATATTTGGTGTGATCCAATGAAAACTTGGTTTTCTACATGTATGACACAAGGTGGAAATGCAACATATCTATCACCAACAAGTAATACTTAATATTTGGTGTGATCCAATGAAAACTTGGTTTTCTACATGTATGACACAAGGTTGAAATGCAACATATCTATCACCAACAAGTAATACTTAATTTTTGGTGTGATCCAATGAAAACTTGGTTTTCTACATGTATGACACAAGGTTGAAATGCAACATATAAATCACCAACAAGTAATACTTAATATTTGGTGTGATCCAATGAAAACTTGTTTTTCTACATGTATGACACAAGGTTGAAATGCAACATATCTATCACCAACAAGTAATACTTAATATTTGGTGTGATCCAATGAAAACTTGGTTTTCTACATGTATGACACAAGGTTGAAATGCAACATATCTATCACCAACAAGTAATACTTAATATTTGGTGTGATCCAATGAAAACTTGGTTTTCTACATGTATGACACAAGGTTGAAATGCAACATATCTATCACCAACAAGTAATACTTAATATTTGGTGTGATCCAATGAAAACTTGGTTTTCTACATGTATGACACAAGGTTGAAATGCAGCATATCTATCACCAACACGTAATACTTAATATTTGGTGTGATCCAATGAAAACTTGGTTTTCTACATGTATGACACAAGGTTGAAATGCAACATATCTATCACCAACACGTAATACTTAATATTTGGTGTGATCCAATGAAAACTTGGTTTTCTACATGTATGACACAAGGTTGAAATGCAACATATCTATCACCAACAAGTAATACTTAATATTTGGTGTGATCCAATGAAAACTTGGTTTTCTACATGTATGACACAAGGTGGAAATGCAACATATCTATCACCAACAAGTAATACTTAATATTTGGTGTGATCCAATGAAAACTTGGTTTTCTACATGTATGACACAAGGTTGAAATGCAACATATCTATCACCAACAAGTAATACTTAATTTTTGGTGTGATCCAATGAAAACTTGGTTTTCTACATGTATGACACAAGGTTGAAATGCAACATATAAATCACCAACAAGTAATACTTAATATTTGGTGTGATCCAATGAAAACTTGTTTTTCTACATGTATGACACAAGGTTGAAATGCAACATATCTATCACCAACAAGTAATACTTAATATTTGGTGTGATCCAATGAAAACTTGGTGTTCTACATGTATGACACAAGGTTGAAATGCAACATATCTATCACCAACAAGTAATACTTAATATTTGGTGTGATCCAATGAAAACTTGGTTTTCTACATGTATGACACAAGGTTGAAATGCAACATATAAATCACCAACAAGTAATACTTAATATTTGGTGTGATCCAATGAAAACTTGTTTTTCTACATGTATGACACAAGGTTGAAATGCAACATATCTATCACCAACAAGTAATACTTAATATTTGGTGTGATCCAATGAAAACTTGGTTTTCTACATGTATGACACAAGGTTGAAATGCAACATATCTATCACCAACAAGTAATACTTAATATTTGGTGTGATCCAATGAAAACTTGGTTTTCTACATGTATGACACAAGGTTGAAATGCAACATATCTATCACCAACAAGTAATACTTAATATTTGGTGTGATCCAATGAAAACTTGGTTTTCTACATGTATGACACAAGGTTAAAATGCAACATATCTATCACCAACAAGTAATACTTAATATTTGGTGTGATCCAATGAAAACTTGGTTTTCTACATGTATGACACAAGGTTGAAATGCAACATATAAATCACCAACAAGTAATACTTAATATTTGGTGTGATCCAATGAAAACTTGGTTTTCTACATGTGTGACACAAGGTTGAAATGCAACATATCTATCACCAACAAGTAATACTTAATATTTGGTGTGATCCAATGAAAACTTGGTTTTCTACATGTATGACACAAGGTTGAAATGCAACATATCTATCACCAACAAGTAATACTTAATATTTGGTGTGATCCAATGAAAACTTGGTTTTCTACATGTATGACACAAGGTGGAAATGCAACATATCTATCACCAACAAGTAATACTTAATATTTGGTGTGATCCAATGAAAACTTGGTTTTCTACATGTATGACACAAGGTTGAAATGCAACATATCTATCACCAACAAGTAATACTTAATTTTTGGTGTGATCCAATGAAAACTTGGTTTTCTACATGTATGACACAAGGTTGAAATGCAACATATCTATCACCAACAAGTAATACTTAATATTTGGTGTGATCCAATGAAAACTTGGTGTTCTACATGTATGACACAAGGTTGAAATGCAACATATCTATCACCAACAAGTAATACTTAATTTTTGGTGTGATCCAATGAAAACTTGGTTTTCTACATGTATGACACAAGGTTGAAATGCAACATATCTATCACCAACAAGTAATACTTAATATTTGGTGTGATCCAATGAAAACTTGGTTTTCTACATGTATGACACAAGGTGGAAATGCAACATATCTATCACCAACAAGTAATACTTAATATTTGGTGTGATCCAATGAAAACTTGGTTTTCTACATGTATGACACAAGGTTGAAATGCAACATATCTATCACCAACAAGTAATACTTAATTTTTGGTGTGATCCAATGAAAACTTGGTTTTCTACATGTATGACACAAGGTTGAAATGCAACATATAAATCACCAACAAGTAATACTTAATATTTGGTGTGATCCAATGAAAACTTGTTTTTCTACATGTATGACACAAGGTTGAAATGCAACATATCTATCACCAACAAGTAATACTTAATATTTGGTGTGATCCAATGAAAACTTGGTGTTCTACATGTATGACACAAGGTTGAAATGCAACATATCTATCACCAACAAGTAATACTTAATATTTGGTGTGATCCAATGAAAACTTGGTTTTCTACATGTATGACACAAGGTTGAAATGCAACATATAAATCACCAACAAGTAATACTTAATATTTGGTGTGATCCAATGAAAACTTGTTTTTCTACATGTATGACACAAGGTTGAAATGCAACATATCTATCACCAACAAGTAATACTTAATATTTGGTGTGATCCAATGAAAACTTGGTTTTCTACATGTATGACACAAGGTTGAAATGCAACATATCTATCACCAACAAGTAATACTTAATATTTGGTGTGATCCAATGAAAACTTGGTTTTCTACATGTATGACACAAGGTTGAAATGCAACATATCTATCACCAACAAGTAATACTTAATATTTGGTGTGATCCAATGAAAACTTGGTTTTCTACATGTATGACACAAGGTTAAAATGCAACATATCTATCACCAACAAGTAATACTTAATATTTGGTGTGATCCAATGAAAACTTGGTTTTCTACATGTATGACACAAGGTTGAAATGCAACATATAAATCACCAACAAGTAATACTTAATATTTGGTGTGATCCAATGAAAACTTGGTTTTCTACATGTATGACACAAGGTTGAAATGCAACATATCTATCACCAACAAGTAATACTTAATATTTGGTGTGATCCAATGAAAACTTGGTTTTCTACATGTATGACACAAGGTTGAAATGCAACATATCTATCACCAACAAGTAATACTTAATATTTGGTGTGATCCAATGAAAACTTGGTTTTCTACATGTATGACACAAGGTGGAAATGCAACATATCTATCACCAACAAGTAATACTTAATATTTGGTGTGATCCAATGAAAACTTGGTTTTCTACATGTATGACACAAGGTTGAAATGCAACATATCTATCACCAACAAGTAATACTTAATTTTTGGTGTGATCCAATGAAAACTTGGTTTTCTACATGTATGACACAAGGTGGAAATGCAACATATCTATCACCAACAAGTAATACTTAATATTTGGTGTGATCCAATGAAAACTTGGTTTTCTACATGTATGACACAAGGTTGAAATGCAACATATCTATCACCAACAAGTAATACTTAATATTTGGTGTGATCCAATGAAAACTTGGTTTTCTACATGTATGACACAAGGTGGAAATGCAACATATCTATCACCAACAAGTAATACTTAATATTTGGTGTGATCCAATGAAAACTTGGTTTTCTACATGTATGACACAAGGTTGAAATGCAACATATCTATCACCAACAAGTAATACTTAATTTTTGGTGTGATCCAATGAAAACTTGGTTTTCTACATGTATGACACAAGGTTGAAATGCAACATATCTATCACCAACAAGTAATACTTAATATTTGGTGTGATCCAATGAAAACTTGGTGTTCTACATGTATGACACAAGGTTGAAATGCAACATATCTATCACCAACAAGTAATACTTAATTTTTGGTGTGATCCAATGAAAACTTGGTTTTCTACATGTATGACACAAGGTTGAAATGCAACATATCTATCACCAACAAGTAATACTTAATATTTGGTGTGATCCAATGAAAACTTGGTTTTCTACATGTATGACACAAGGTGGAAATGCAACATATCTATCACCAACAAGTAATACTTAATATTTGGTGTGATCCAATGAAAACTTGGTTTTCTACATGTATGACACAAGGTTGAAATGCAACATATCTATCACCAACAAGTAATACTTAATTTTTGGTGTGATCCAATGAAAACTTGGTTTTCTACATGTATGACACAAGGTTGAAATGCAACATATAAATCACCAACAAGTAATACTTAATATTTGGTGTGATCCAATGAAAACTTGTTTTTCTACATGTATGACACAAGGTTGAAATGCAACATATCTATCACCAACAAGTAATACTTAATATTTGGTGTGATCCAATGAAAACTTGGTGTTCTACATGTATGACACAAGGTTGAAATGCAACATATCTATCACCAACAAGTAATACTTAATATTTGGTGTGATCCAATGAAAACTTGGTTTTCTACATGTATGACACAAGGTTGAAATGCAACATATAAATCACCAACAAGTAATACTTAATATTTGGTGTGATCCAATGAAAACTTGTTTTTCTACATGTATGACACAAGGTTGAAATGCAACATATCTATCACCAACAAGTAATACTTAATATTTGGTGTGATCCAATGAAAACTTGGTTTTCTACATGTATGACACAAGGTTGAAATGCAACATATCTATCACCAACAAGTAATACTTAATATTTGGTGTGATCCAATGAAAACTTGGTTTTCTACATGTATGACACAAGGTTGAAATGCAACATATCTATCACCAACAAGTAATACTTAATATTTGGTGTGATCCAATGAAAACTTGGTTTTCTACATGTATGACACAAGGTTAAAATGCAACATATCTATCACCAACAAGTAATACTTAATATTTGGTGTGATCCAATGAAAACTTGGTTTTCTACATGTATGACACAAGGTTGAAATGCAACATATAAATCACCAACAAGTAATACTTAATATTTGGTGTGATCCAATGAAAACTTGGTTTTCTACATGTATGACACAAGGTTGAAATGCAACATATCTATCACCAACAAGTAATACTTAATATTTGGTGTGATCCAATGAAAACTTGGTTTTCTACATGTATGACACAAGGTTGAAATGCAACATATCTATCACCAACAAGTAATACTTAATATTTGGTGTGATCCAATGAAAACTTGGTTTTCTACATGTATGACACAAGGTGGAAATGCAACATATCTATCACCAACAAGTAATACTTAATATTTGGTGTGATCCAATGAAAACTTGGTTTTCTACATGTATGACACAAGGTTGAAATGCAACATATCTATCACCAACAAGTAATACTTAATTTTTGGTGTGATCCAATGAAAACTTGGTTTTCTACATGTATGACACAAGGTTGAAATGCAACATATCTATCAGCAACAAGTAATACTTAATATTTGGTGTGATCCAATGAAAACTTGTTTTTCTACATGTATGACACAAGGTTGAAATGCAACATATCTATAACCAACAAATAATACTTAATATTTGGTGTGATCCAATGAAAACTTGTTTTTCTACATGTATGACACAAGGTTGAAATGCAACATATCTATCACCAACAAGTAATACTTAATATTTGGTGTGATCCAATGAAAACTTGGTTTTCTACATGTATGACACAAGGTTGAAATGCAACATATCTATCACCAACAAGTAATACTTAATTTTTGGTGTGATCCAATGAAAACTTGTTTTTCTACATGTATGACACAAGGTTGAAATGCAACATATCTATAACCAACAAGTAATACTTAATATTTGGTGTGATCCAATGAAAACTTGTTTTTTTACATGTATGACACAAGGTTGAAATGCAACATATCTATCACCAACAAGTAATACTTAATATTTGGTGTGATCCAATGAAAACTTGTTTTTTTACATGTATGACACAAGGTTGAAATGCAACATATCTATCACCAACAAGTAATACTTAATATTTGGTGTGATCCAATGAAAACTTGTTTTTTTACATGTATGACACAAGGTTGAAATGCAACATATCTATCAGCAACAAGTAATACTTAATATTTGGTGTGATCCAATGAAAACTTGTTTTTTTACATGTATGACACAAGGTTGAAATGCAACATATCTATCACCAACAAGTAATACTTAATATTTGGTGTGATCCAATGAAAACTTGGTTTTCTACATGTATGACACAAGGTTGAAATGCAACATATCTATCACCAACAAGTAATACTTAATATTTGGTGTGATCCAATGAAAACTTGGTTTTCTACATGTATGACACAAGGTTGAAATGCAACATATCTATCACCAACAAGTAATACTTAATATTTGGTGTGATCCAATGAAAACTTGTTTTTCTACATGTATGACACAAGGTTGAAATGCAACATATCTATCACCAACAAGTAATACTTAATATTTGGTGTGATCCAATGAGCTACTGCTCACTAATGCAATAATTAAAGCTAACAATTACTGAACGTCCAAACACTGTTTTGAAGAAAAAGTGTCCGTGCAATGGGATGGTTCTCCATCATGATAAAGCATGGTCGTAGACAGCAAATATCACATCAAGAAAAACTGAAGACCTCTACTGGGAAAAGATATCCCAGCCACCTTATTCCATGGATCTTGCATCCGCTGATTACTATGTATTCATTTGGATGGACCAGTCTTTAAAGCCATGAAGGGGTAAACGTTACTTTTTTTTTCATTAAACCGAAGTAGTTCAACACTAATTGTACTGAGAAGCTTATGATTTAGTGAAAATAAATTATTGACGATGATGGAATCTATTACTAATGGAGATTTGGTATCTGTCTGAAGCTAAAACTATACTATTACTTCTATTTATTGTACTATCTTTCAATGATAAATTCAGGAAGGGCGTTAGTGTAGTATCTGTTCTTTGTCATGAGACTTTCCTCCTTGGCATTGCTTCCTCCTTCAGGGTGGGAATAATGTAATATATGTTCATTCGTTATGATACTATTCTCTTAGGCATTATCCCCGTCTTTTTTTGAGGAGTGGATAGTGTAGGATCTGAAATTCCATTCGATTTAATTGATTACCCTGTTTCAGTAATAGAAACAAGCAAGATTCAATGTTTGTTTTCATTGGATAATCAGCAAAGATCATTATCCAATGAAAACGCTTCGTTTGTTAAAATGTAAATGTAAAATGACGTATATACTTCTCCATATCTATTGCATTTACATTCAAACAATATTGTGACTCTAGAAAACATCTTAATACATAATCATACTTAATACTATAAGTTATTTATTTAGCCTTATTTTAATCAATAATCTCATTTCAACTTCATAGCACTTCTTTTGCGCATACATACACATGTATGCATGTATAATTACCTAAAATCTGAGAATATATAATTATACGCAGAAAACTTTTCCAAATATTTCATCAAATAGATCTGACCAGTGAGGGTTGAGGACATGCATTGCATGGAGAGAAACGATATGAGAATGATACGATCCATGTGTCATGTGGGTCCTAAAGATGGGCTGAGATCTGATTACCTCGGACGAAGATTAAATCTGGACAGTATAGGAAGATGCGTGCAGAACAGGAGACTTTGATGGTATGCCACATTGAAAGAATGGATGAGAGTTCTTGGGTCAGTAGATGCATAACAGTTGAGGTAGCAGGTCTAGTTCACAGGGGAAGGACAATTAATACATGGGAGGAAGTGATAAAAATTGACTTGAGAGAAAGAGGGATAAAGAAAGACCTGGTCAGAGACAGGTTCGTTTAGAAGTCAATTTCTTAAAGCCGTCCAACACATGCAAGCATGTAAAATTAATGTTAAACCAAATATGATAATGAGAGACCTCAATGATTTTACTATAATATTTGAAGATAACTTCGATTTGTGAAATTGACTGAAGTTTTCCAAAATTAAAAAAAGTAAATAAAAATAAAAACAAAAAACAACAGAAGTTTAAAAAACAAAATTCTTGGTTTTAGTCAAAATCATTTAGTTACAAGAGAGAAAAAGATTTATTTTAGTTTTTGGAGGATTTTTGAATAATAAAAAAAATGGTACTGTTATAGATGACGCGCCTGATTTCCATGACTTCACGTCGACAACGATCGGGCATGTTGCGGAAGCGCTCGAGCGCTGACAGAATAATATCATTTTCTTTTATCTTATAAAAACATTGACAAAATTTTACCCCTCCCCCCAAAAACATTATTTTCACCGAAAAAAAAAAAATGATTTTAATTTATGTATTTTTTCTTTGAATTTATTCGTCTTCTATTATCGCCTGCAAGTCTTCCATTAACGCTCGGTGTTTTCGTCTCGGCAACTGTCGGGCGCTTTCGCGACCTGCCTGATCGTTGCCGACGTGAAGTCACGGAAATCAGGCGCGTCATCTATAACAGCACAAAAAAAAATAAATGAAGGTAAATAAAAAGTAAACCATAAATTTGAAATGCACTTACAACATCAAATCAGGCAACAACAAAAAAAAAGGTAAATAAACAAGAGTTTTAAGTGGTTGCATCTTATCATTTATCTGACATATAATAAATGGTCTTAACATTATTTTTCAAATAAATTTTAATTCTGTTGTGACCTATTAGATAGCAGTTAATGTGCAGTCAGCAATTTGGTGGCACTGCGCCAACAAACTGTTACGTCTTGATGTTTATACGTTTTGGTTCAATTACAACTCAGAAAAATGAAGGGATTAAACAAATACACTAAATTAATTAAAATGTAAACTGTGTTTCTCGCTTTATTGCAGATCATAATATTGTTAATAACTTCAATAATATAAATCGCACAAGTTTGAAATTTTTCACACTGAAAGAGTGCTCCTAAGTAGGTAAGATACCAAAATATTTTGCAAATCTATACTATATTTCTAAAGTTATAGACATTTATTTACTGTTTCTCGCTTTAAGTTATTAACAATAGTATGATCTGCAATAAAGCGAGAAACACAGTTTAGAAAAACCGCTGAACGCGAGATGCTTGTTTGATTGTGAGACTGTTCTGTTTACTTTTTCACTGTCCGGCAGACGACTTCTTTAACCCCAGGGGCGATAACTCTTACTTTTTTCTTCAAGGGAAATAACTCGATTTTGATTTGTTAGGTTGACCTAACACAAACAACAATCATCACCTTTTTTTTGTTTGTGATTACTATCAACCACTTTAAGCCAGAATGTTTTACAATGATTATGTAACTTGTAGAATGGAAAGAGTTTAAACTCATTTTTTCTTTTTGGTACTGATATCGAGTTTGAACCAGTTTCCAGGAACTTAGTGTCGGCAGCGTTCGGGCATGTTATGTAAACACTCGAGAGATGCCGAGGTGATTAGCCAATCAGCTGTCAGACAACATTGAAGGAATGCAGTGTTGGATCACCGAACACACAGACCGATTGGAATAATTTTTTGAGGGAGGTTTGCGAAGACCATTTGTTACGAAATCCTCGTCAGATCGGTGGCCCAGGGCATACAGTTGAGATAGACGAGTCTCTGTTTAATCCTAACCCCAAACCTAACTCGACTGATTAAAAAAGACAATGTCAAAAAAGCCTCAACCAAAAGCACAAAAAAAATATTATTTTTCAGTCTTAAGAAACACACGACACAACTACTTTTTAACCAGTTGATTGAATAGAAAAAGAAATTTAAAAAAAATAATAATAATGTATTTATTAACAGTTGTTTAGTATTATTTTGTTAAAAAAAAAAAAAAAAATTTATTGACAGTGATTTCACTAAGTTTTGTTCGTTTTTTTGTTATTTGCTATCTCTCTTTGAAAATAAAACTGAAAAATACGATTCAGCAATGTATCGAAGTTATCGTCTGTCAACATTTGCATCAGCATTTCTCAAACGCTGCCGGCGCGAAGTTCCCGGAAACTGGTTCATATTCGATATCAGTACCTTCTTTTTACTTAATCTATATCATAACTGTGAATGTATCTGTGTCCGGCTCGCTTCAATTCAAATTTATTTTTATGAGCAAAGATGAGGAGGCTTAATCTTAATAACTGATAAGCCATTATATAAAGGGTACTTGTCTTGATTCCCTGAGTGGATTATAGTCAAAGTCGGATGAGTCGATTGTGTATCTAAATAGATAGATCAAGATAGTATAAATGATTGCAATAGATCTGACTGGAAGCCTCAAACGAATTTCGCTCTCTTTTGGGCTCTTCAGTAGGACACAACCTAACTCAGGTTTCGAAACCAGAGTCACTTGTATACGAGGGGAATACTTTGTCACTTGAGCCTTCATGCTACACACAAGAAAGTCTTACAAATATGCATGCAGATCATGGTGAACGGCCAACTATGGCTCAAAAGTAACAGACTATTCGCCTTCCATACAAGTGACTCTTGTCTCAAATCCTGATTTCGGATGAAGAGCCCAAAGGAGGGTGAAACTAGGGTCTAGGGCTTCCAGTCTATGGTTTTCATGGTTTGTGTGAGCTGCAGTGTTAGGTCTGATTGTGGAAAAAATTATATCTAGATATATAAAACTCAATGTCTGTGCACGTGTGTCCCTTATAGAAAGAAAGGTTAGGGAATCTACATAAAAACTAAAAGTGTATTTATATATAACATTTTTTGGGGAAGACAATGGAAGTGGTCCCGAGTCTCTAAGCCCACCCCCTCCAGAGTTATGGGGGCAAAACTCTTAAAACTTCAAATATGTCCTATTTTTATGAAATTTGAATCATATGTTTACTCTTTTTCGGAGAAGACATTGGAAGTGGTTCAGAATTTTGAAGTGAGTTTCTGCTGCCATAGCTCCCTTAAGGGGCTAAGGAAGCTATGGAGACAGAACCTCCTTTAAAACTTCACATATATCCTATTTTTATGAAATCTAAATCACATCTATAAAATTCTCTAGGGGAAGACAATGGAATTGGTCCTGAATCTCTACGTGCCCCTCAATGTACTGAATCTTTGTCTCCTGTAAGGGAATTATGGGGGTGAAAGTCCCTTAAAACTTAAAATTCATATATCATATTTTAATGAAATTTAAACCATTTGTATGAGACACTAATTCCACAATTTCAGTATTAGGGGGTCGAAACGGGAGTCAGTAAAAAAAGCAAAAAAAAAACCAGGTAATATGATGTTCCTAATTAAATCCCGAGCAACGTCGGGTCTTCCTGATAGTATATTATATGCCTATATCATGTATATGTTAGATAGTGAAGGGGTGCTGGAAGGAGGGCGCCTTAAAAGGTGGGAGGGCCTAAAAGTGGAAGTCGAGAAATCATGTGAATTCCACCCAGAGAGCGGTTCTTTTTCTTAGCCTTCTGACAACTGACCCGAACAGATTAAAAATAATAATGAGCAATTAGAACGCCATACAATGCATATTATTTTATATTAACTTTTATTTCTTGACGAAAGAGACTCTCATCCCAAATTCGTTTCAACATCACACGGATTGATAACACACCAAAAACGAGATGAAGAAAAAAAATAAAAGGTATTTTAATATATCTTTATTTGAAATTCTGACGAGAAAGTATATCTTCGAAAATTAAATTGAAAAAAAAAAAGAAGTTAATAAAACTAAAATGCAAACCCCTGTACAGAGAGACTGAAGACACCCGAGGGTGGTGTCTAGTAGGCATCCTTATTATATATATATTTGCGTGTGTCAATAAAAGTATGCATTCTAGCAGAGAAGATAATTTGCTGATACTCAAGGTCAGCTATTTTCTCAAATGCCCACTTGCATTATGGTATACCGGAAGCGAGACATGTAGCAAGTAAATGTCGATTCATGCCTTTCCCAAGCTCATGAAAAACTCGGCCAGAATTTAAATTCAGGTCACATGTCTAGTTTTTTATGATAATTTTGGTAATGATTAAAACAAGTTTCAATGGTAAAGATTAATTTGGATTATATTGCTATAATCTCATCAATTGGAAAGGAAAATTCTGTCCGAAAAGATAATCTTATAAAAAATTAACATTTCCTCTCATGATTAAGAAGCTCAAGCCAATGATTGGCAACTTCTCTGATAATATGGGAGAAGCCCCAAAAAACAACTCACTTTCTCTTCATCATGTTAGAAATGTTTAGTTTTAACAACTTTATTGAAAACGAAAATCCCTTTTGATTGAATTATAACTATCAACTATCATCAGTCTGTATTTAAAGAAATGTCAAAATTTGCGTTTTTTGTTTTGTTTTTAAATAAAATTCGAGAAGTTAAGCTACATTTTCAACATCTGTATGTTAAATATGTTAAAAATATAATGAAAATATTTGAAGTTGATCGGAAGATACGGAGAATGTTTTAGGCAAGAGATAAACAGTCAACAAATATATATATCATAGTATGAAAATATATTTAAGACAAATAAGCTACACAGAAACGTTCATGTCTCATTCTTGAAGGAAAGCATCAGGCTAAATGCTCCTACTTAGCTCTACTCACGCATTGAGCACTGTTGTAGTAAGTACTATATATATATATATATATATATATATATATATATATGCAGAGCAGTCATCCTCCACACTGATGATTCCCGGTAAAGAGGATGAAAGGATGAAACACATATGTCTGTGGATAAGAATTTGATAATATTTATTGTAATATTGTTAAGCCCTTTTAATACTAAGACGGGCGCTTTAAGAGAATTATTAATTAGGCTGCCAAATTTAAATGTGTAATGCTAAGTTCCAGCCAACGTGTCGTTGAACACGGTTGCTGACAACCTTCTATATGTGTCCCCTTACTTAAACATAAATAGATCTTAATTCCCTTCTTTCAATGTGGTTGGTTTGGTGGCCGCATCGTTCTAGGCGTTCAGACAAAAGTTAAAATGATGACTTTAGTCTGAGAGTTTCGAATCATGTGACCGACAGAGCAATCACCCTCCACACTGATAATTCCTAGAAAAGGATGAAACACATGTGTCTGCGGATAAGAATTTAATAATATTTATCGTAACACACACACATATATATATATATATATATATATATATATATATATAATTTTAAAAAAATACTATTTATTACTGTGTCGGCTGGGGGTATCCAAGTTTCGTCTGTTTGATCATCGTGGAATTAGTAAAAATATTCCAGGCTGTAATACTCCAGACAGTCGTCGGTCTTGTTTAGAAAAAGTAGGCTGGTGAAAATTATACAAGGGCGACTTTTAATGTGGGGAAAATCCAGCTCTACAAGAAGGGGTACCCAAAGAAAATTTCCCCAGTCTTCGCTGATGAAGTGTAGTATCAGAACAGATACTACACCTTGCTCCTAGCCAAAGTCAGTTGTGTGAATAAATGTTTTTTTTTATAAAACTTTAATTAAATCATTAATTGTTTGATGAAAAATGCATAATTTGAATAATTATTCGTATAGACATTTTATATATGTGGATCCATATACTTGGTTGATTAAAAGGCACAAATATCTCCAACATTTTACGCGAACACGATAATTTAATTATCAGCCCATCAAACAAATATCTATTAGTTTATCTTTGGTAACAAATTATGCAACGAATGTAATCAAATTTGGGAGGCTGAACTATAAAATTGCAAACGTTTTAATCACTTTCTTTGTTATCCTTTAAAAAAGCAAAAAAAAAAAAAACAACATTAAATCTTTGTAAATAAGATTTGTAATAAATCTAAAAATTAATAATTGTAATTTATACAGATTGATGTAAAAAAAAAAACACCGTGGAATTTCTATGGGGTCCCGCTAATCAAAATATAAAGCTTTTATTATAGATAATAAAAGCTTTATATTTTGATTAGTGGGACCCCATAGAAATTCCACAGTGTTTTTTTTTTTACATCAATCTGTATAATTTACTGTTAATAATAATATTCCTTTTGAAATCATAAATGTCTGTCAATGGAGTATTGTTGCCACATCTGGGCTGGTGCATCATCTACTAGTCTCTCCCTCCTTGACAAGGTCCAAAAAAAAATCGCCAACCTAATAGGTTCCTCACTGTCAACCAAGCTCCAGTCCCTGTCCCATCGCCGCAATGTAGCATCCTTATGTTTGTTTTACAAATACTTCAATGGATTATGCTCCGATGAATTGACTACTATGGTGCCCCCTCGACGTAAATTCACTAGACTAACTCGACAATCAACTAAATCTCATTCATTCACTGTGGAGGTCCCCAAATGCCGGAGAGCCTTCTGCTCAAATAGCTTCTTTCCTCGTGCTGCTGGCCTCTGGAACTCCCTCCCTACCCCCTGTTTCCCCGACAGTACTGACATGCAGAAATTTAAAACTAATGTAAACAGACATCTCACTGCGCAGATCCCAATTTAGGCTGACCCCCCCCCCCCCAACCGTCTCCTCATTTCTTTTTTCTCAGTAGCCCCTTACGTATACAGTGGCGGCCTGCCTTGTTTGGGGTGAACCATGTTAAAAAAAAAAAGAAAAGAAAGGATCAAGACTATTAAGAAAATGAGGTGCTTCTTGACATAACACTCCCCGTTAAATACGCTAAATAAAATTCTAATCTCAGGAAATACTTGTTAAAAAAAACAATCCAGTAGTTTTTTTCTATTATATAAAAAATAAACATTTTTTCTTCGAATTTTTTTATTTTTAAAAAGTGGTGCTTTTTAACATAACACTCCCCGGTAAATATGCTAAATAAAATTCTAATTTACTTGTTATGGCGAAGAAAAACACAGGAACCATATTTTACGGTAAACAATCCAATAGTTTGCTTTATTATTTAAGAACTTCAATTTTTTCTTTCAAATGAGTATTTGAGTTGAGAGACGCCATTTTGTTAAATATAAAGAACCAGTAATCGCATTTGGTAGTTTTTTTTTTTTATCTCGCTAGGTGTCATGCTTCTTGAGATTTATATATAAATTAATTACAAAAATGGCGTTTCTCAACTCAATCAGAGAGAAAAAATTGAATTTATTAAATAATAAAAAAAAAACTACATGTTTTTTTTGGAATAAAATTTGGTTACCGTTTGTTTTTTTTACCATAACAAGTAAGTATTTTCTAAAATTAGTTTGTTATTTAGCGTATTTACCGGGTAGTGTTATGTCAAGAAGCTCCGAAAAGTAATTGTCAATGTCAGCTAAATATCCTTTAAATAAATAAAACGAATTTTTTTTTATTTATTTAAAACTGTAGGAATTTAATTCTTTTAAAAAAAATAAACATTCTGTCTTCTTACCATAAAAATAACTGTCAGCTAAATAAATGTTCTTCAAAGCAATCAAACGAATGTTACTTTTTGAAATGTATTTATTTAAAATTATATTGTTTTAGTCAACGGGACGATATAATTTGATTTTGGAACAATTTATTTTAAATTGTTTACCTTAGCGACATCAGATTGATCACCAATCACCATCTTTGCTGACGGTTTCATTTTTTTTTAATGTGTGTGAAAGGTGATAACGTACGTACGTACAAACATATTATTATATCGATTCCATATATGAGGGTAAGCATGGAAAAGGCAGGCTGAAAAAAACTTGGAATGACTTAGTAAAATATGACCTCAAGCAATGGCGCATTGAGACCAACATAAATAGTTTCATGGAGAAAGTCACTCTGTGCTGCCATGGCCAACGTGCAATCCACATCTGATGTGGAAGGGATACGTTAAACGAAGAGGAAAAAGATATGAATTATTTCGGTGCTTCTTGAGTTCAACCCCAATATGTAAAAAAAGGAACTCTCTTTCCAAGAAGAGATAATTAAAGGGGAGATAAATCTACTAATAGTTAAAAAAAAAAAAGAAGCCTCCCCCTCCCCATGTTAAGAATGACGATAATTTTTATATGTTGGAGTTGAACTCAAGAACCACCATTATTTCTTTTGTAAATCACCACGACCACCACCACGATGATGATGATGATGATCATCATCATCATCATCATCATCATCATCATCATCATCATCATCATCATCATCATCATCATCGGTTTAACGTACGTTTAACATGCTGGCATGTGTTGGACGGCTTTTAGAAATTGACTTCCAAATTAACCTATCTCTGACCATGGCGTTATTTATCCCACTTTCTCTAAAGTCCATCCTTATCACTTCTTTCTCGCATGTTTTCCTTGGCCTTGCCCTGTGAATTGAACCTGCTACCTCAACTGTTCTACATCTACTTACTGACAAGGTGTCGTTACATGTTAGGAGTGATTCCATGCACATAGGGGTCACGATCTTTATAAGTTGTCCACTTGCCGATGCAAAAGGCTAAAGGCGGCATTCGTTTGTAGGCCAAAGTGTGGTAACGTTCAGAGTGAAAAAGATTTGTTAGCCAACTTGACCTTCTCGCTGGCTGTCTGTGTGGAAAGTGCAGATGCGGTTGCTTATATAGGTTTGAGGAACAGATGCCCGGTTCCTGGAGAGATTGTTTCTGATTCAGAGAATGTATTTCAATCCAATCAGTAGCAAGTATTTAAGTCAAGGAAATATCGAATGATTTAGACATCACTTTTCTGTGGTAGTTGATGGTGTTGTTGCCAGGACAGAGGTCCTACATATCTAATTGTGGGATAGATTTAGTTCTTGAAATCTTTCTTGCCAATAAATTTCCAGTGTTAAGAAAAGTGGGTACTTCTGCAGTTTACGACCTGTACTGAAACCAACGTTTTGTCATCATCTACCGACAGTTTACATAAACCGCCAGAAGATGCCGAAACGCTTAGCCAATCAGATTGCAGCAGACGACAATTTGCAATTGCGTGTACATTTAAACAAAATAGGGTTCCCATGTAACTGCGACATACTAAATTGATTTTAACGGCAATATCTTCAGCATGTCATAATAAAAAAATAATAAAAATCTTTTCAGGGGAAACTACATAATTACCGAGGTGTGAATTAAAAAAAAAAAAAATAAATAAACAGCACTTCTGCATTTTATGACCAATACTGAAACCAATGTTTCGTCAACATTTTCCAGCAGTTTACATAACCCCCAGAAGATGTGAAAACGCTTAGCCAATAAGATTGCAGCAGACGACAATATGCAATCGTGAATTAAATATAGCGGAAAATTCAACAAGTTGCGAACATTGATTAAAGTAATCATGAATTTCATTGAGTTAGGACAGACGCCTCAGTCTCCGGAAGGAATTATTGAATTTTGTCAGAAAAGAAAACTTATAGGCCAAAAGATAAGTTGAAGATATACTCTTTTTCACCCTAACCCTACCAAAAAAAAACACTCTAACCCTAACCTAGTCGGTTAGGTTCAAAAGCTGCTTACCTAGCCCTTACCTAACCCTAACATAGTCGCTCAGATTAAAAAGGAGTACCATTTTAGAAAATAAAATTTTAATTCATCGCCCCCAACTTTTTTTTGTTGCAAAAAGTTGTTTCATTATATTTTCTTCATAACAAAAAAATAATTATCTTTTCATTAAAATTACCATACGATGACTTTTTTTTCCTTGATTTAAATATTTTTCCTTAATTTTTCCAGTTTGATAGCGTCTTCGTCAAAAAAATACATATTTTTCTATTAATTTTTCCCGTTTGCTAGCGTCGCCTCGTTTTGATACCACAAAGTTTTCATTCGGTTTTTCTCGGCTGTTTACGTAAATGCCGACTTAGAAATCCCATAAATAATCAAATAGAATCACCGTAACATTTATCGTCAAATGAATGCAGACATAAGTTGTTAGCCATTTTTTCCGGAATTGAAATATAGAAAAGAAATAAAAGGTTAGTGCTGAATTGACTGCAAACTCATTTCTGTCACAAATATTGATTTCTAAGTGTAGACAAGCTTGCCTACTTATTCAAAATTATCTTAATGCCATTTGTTTTATATAGACTTTTTTTTTTTTTTGCTTTTCATACTGTACAATGAAGAGTTTAGATGTTAAGGTCTAAGAAAGCAAGAGAACCACAAAAACGTTGGCTGTGCCTTTTGGGTATTATTCCAGTAAAAAAGTGAAAACTGTTTGTTTAGAGTCTGTCTCTTTCAACATTTCTCTCTCTCTCCCTCTCTCTCTCAAAACATTTCACCCTCCCCTCTTTCATGTGTTTGTATCCTGTAATCGCGGAGGGGGTGGATCAATTTTGATTTATAAGCATTTTCTTTCTCATTTATACATATAAATCTCTGTCACTCTACATTTCGTCTCTCTGTGTCTCTCTCTCACTTCCGTTTCTCTTTCTCGTTCTACATTGTGTCTCTCTTTCTCTCTCTTTCTCTACATTTCGTTTCTCTCTCTCTCTCGTTCTACATTTTGTTTCTGTTACTCTCTCTTTCTATACATTTCGTTTTTATCTCTCTTTCTCTACATTCTGTTTCTCTCTTTTTTTCTCTTTCTCTACATTTCGTTTTTCTCTCTCTCTACATTTCGTTTCTCTCTCTTCTCTCTCTACATGCCGTTTTTCTCTCTTTCTCTCTCTCTCCCCTACTCTCTCTACATCCCGTTTCTCTCTGTCTTGTTCTACATTTCGTTTCTCTCTATATCTCTCTCTTTCTATTACTAAGCACTACATTTATCTCTTTCTCTCTCTCTCTCTCTCTGTAAGCACCACATTTATATCTCCCCCTCTCTACATTCCACTTCTCTTATCTCTGACAATTTTCAAACGATAAAGTATTGAGTAAATCCCAATTAGAGATTTTTTTTGACCAAATTCAATGTCTTTCTGTATAACTGACTTCTGTTTCTTCACCCATAAAAAATGACAAGTGAAAATTTGTTGAACAACTTAATTAAGTAAATTGCTTTGATCCTCGTTTCTATTTCAGTCAATCAATTATATTTGGAAGAATCTTCACTAAATCGAATACAGGATTCTATTCACAAAATGCCGCCTAAAACGATAAGTGCTGAAATGAAATGCAAATAACTATTTCCTTTAAATGAAATGCAAATAACTATTTCCTTTAAATGAAATGCAAATAACTATTTCCTTTAAATGAAATGCAAATAACTATTTCCTTTAAATGAAATGCAAATAACTATTTCCTTTAAATGAAATGCAAATAACTATTTCCTTTAAATGAAATGTAAATAACTATTTCCTTTAAATGAAATGCAAATAACTATTTCCTTTAAATGAAATGCAAATAACTATTTCCTTTAAATGAAATGCAAATAACTATTTCCTTTAAATGAAATGCAAATAACTATTTCCTTTAAATGAAATGTAAATAACTATTTCCTCTAAATGAAATGCAAATAACTATTTCCTCTAAATGAAATGCAAATAACTATTTCCTTTAAATGAAATGCAAATAACCATTTCCTTTAAGATGCCTCGAAGGTCACTAAATGCAATATATACCCGAGGAAAGTCAAAGAGTAATCCAATAACATCTAGACATGGACTACAGGATTAAATAATAGCTAAATTAAGAGCATTGCCTGATTTGAGAATTATCAATGACCAGCAGGGAGACCCGACGTTGCTCGGGATTGAATTTTTCACTATGCTCATAACACCATATTACTGATTTTCGCTCCCTAATATAGTCAGAAGCTGAAATTTGGGAAAACTCTCTTAATTAGTGTATTATGTATATT
Organism: Sepiola atlantica; assembly: GCA_963556195.1. Classification (NCBI taxonomy): domain Eukaryota; kingdom Metazoa; phylum Mollusca; class Cephalopoda; order Sepiida; family Sepiolidae; genus Sepiola; species Sepiola atlantica. The sequence continues at coordinate 26,465,387 of OY744528.1, forward strand.
ATTTTAATTTCATTAAAATTGGAAGTTTTAAGGAGGTTATGCTTCCATAGCTCACTTTGGGTGACACGTAGAGATTCGACACAGAGAGGCAGATGTAGAGATTCCATTTCTAATATAGTCAGAAGCTGAAATTTAGGAAAACTCTCTTGATTAGTGTATTATGTATATTATTTTAATTTCATTAAAATTGGATATACATATTTGAAGTTTTAAGGAGGTTATGCTTTCATAGCTCACTTTGGGTGACATGTAGAGATTCGACACAGAGAGGCAGATGTAGAGATTCGGGACCACTTCCATTGTTTTCCCGGGGAATTTTATACATATGATACAAATTTCATCAAAATAGGATATATTTGACGTTTTAAAAGAAGTTAGGTCCCCATAACTCCCCTAAGAGGCCACTTAGAGATTTGGAACCACTTCCTTTGTCTTCTTCAGTTTTATACATATGATACAAATTTCATCAAAATAGGATATATTTTAATGAGGGTTCTACCCTCGTAGCCCCCTCAAAGGTTCACTTTGATATTCGAGACAACTTCCATCACCTTTCCCGGAAAATTTTACATTAGAAAATACTTTTATCTAGATTCTTTAAACTTTCTTTCTATAGGTAACACACACACAGACATTGACATTTATATATATTGATGTATATTGAACTTAAACCACTTTTTGTTGTTGAAAAAAAAGTTTATTGCAGAAGATCTGGAGTGTGGATTCATTTATTATGAAAAAGAAAGCTCAAATGTTACAAAATGAGCCAAGAAATATGTTTGTCTACAAATCTGACATCTATAAATAAGTTACAGACAGCAGCCATGTTTTAAAGATGTTTCTTCTACCATGGCCATTTTCTTTTCCGCTCCAAAATTGATAAATTCTTGTTGAAATTCAAGTTTCTGTTTATTTTGTGTTTGTTCTCTAGTTTATATTCAGAGAAGACTTCAATGATTGAAGACTTTCTTGAAAGAAAGTCTGGTATCTTGCAAGAGATAGAAAATACATTTACCACAAACTAGAAAAAAGCTGTCAGTTTTTTAATATATTAATTCCAGATGACCGATGTCTTGTAGCTTAGACAGATGAAAAGATGTCAATATCATTCAGCTAAGATATTCCAGATGACTGGCAAAAGATGTGGAAACTGAAATATGGATAGTTTTGTCTTGTCTCCATACGAAAATTTGAATATGGTAATGCCATTTTTAATTATATAAAAAAGACATTCTCCAGATTTTCTTTCCTGACAAAAATATTAAAAATCACCATCATCATCATCATCATCATCATCATCATCATCATCATCATCATCATCATCATCATCATCATCATCATCATCATCAATTTCATCAGTTTAACGTCCGTTAAACATGCTTGCATGTGTTGAACGGCTTCAAAAAATTAGCTTTCTGTTATGGTGCCGTACCTATCTACAAAGAACTAATGGACTCGTCCACCTTATAAATACGGGAAGCACGTGACACTTGTTCTCTTCTTCCCAGGCAAACCGGCAATGGCAGTTGAGAGCAGCATCTTCTTGTATCTCTTTCTTTCTATTATATAATATATACCTTTGTTCATTTAAACCATGTGTTCCTGTGTCATTCATTCAGCCTTACCCAGGTCCACAACACTTTCAAACTGACCTATCTCTACCCATGTCTTTATCCATTTTTCTCTTAAGTCCATCCTTATCATTTCCTCCAATGTTTTCTTCGGCCTTCCCCTGTGAACTGAACCTGCTACAGTAACTGTTTTATATCTACTGACCCAAGAACTCTCATCTATTCTTTCAAAGTGTACATACCATCGAAGTCTCCTGTTTTGCACACATCTTTCTATATATTCTAGATTTAATCTTCCTCTGCGACGCAACAGGTTTGCTTTACTTGAGGAACCACCAGCTAAAAACATTGTGAGAGCCAGGACAATGTCACATATTCTCACGAGATTTGGGGACTTTGCACAACTCTAAATCCTCCCAAACAGAGATAACTTTGAAGGGAGGTAACTTTGTTGTTTTTTAAAAACTTTGTCTCATTAATTGTTGTGGCTATGTAAGTCTCGAATCTCACGTCGCCAGTGTTGTGTTGTGCTGTGTTGTGGCCTTGCAGGCCGGTAATAATCAAGACAAAACAATGGTATAATTAACAAAAGTGTATTAACAAAAGTATGTTACAGAAGTATGTGTCATGATTCTGGGGCCATCACTGCCCCCAATAACGGGATTTACTCCCTTCCCACCGCAGGAAGATGTGACACAAGGTTGGAAGGTGGGGAGAATCAAGCCAACGCCCTTAAAGAAGGTGCACTCTGGCCTAGTAAAAGTTGCCTGGATAGTCGTGTTGGCATTCCCCGGTCAGGGCGCTTCAGGCAGTAAGCAATAAACTAACTCCACCCCCCAAGGAGGAGAGGCAAGGCCTGGGAGGGTGGACTAGCTAGGATGAATATGTCAGCCCGATAGATAAAAAGCTACCGAAATGGTCCAGTTTCTGTTGGACTGATTGTCAAGATTGACAAATAAATGCCACCAATAACGGGATTTACTTCCTTCTCACCAAGGTCAGAAGATGGGGAGAATCAAGCCAGCACTCCTAAAGAAGGGCCACTCTGGACACGTAAAAATTAAAAAAATATTTTTTAAATCCTTGACTGATATGTGTCCATAACGTCACTGAACGGCAAATGAATGCCACCAATAACGGGATTTACTTCCTTCTCACCAAGGTCAGAAGATGGGGAGAATCAAGCCAGCACTCCTAAAGAAGGGCCACTCTGGACACGTAAAAATTTAAAAAATATTTTTTAAATCCTTGACTGATATGTGTCCATAACGTCACTGAACGGCAAATGAATGCCACCAATAACGGTATTTAATTCCCTCCCACCGCAGGAATATGTGACACAAGGTCGGGAAGATGGGGGAAGAGTCAAGCCAGCGCCTCTAAAGAAGGAGCACTCTGGCCTAGCAAAAATAGCCTGGGCAACCCCGTCGGCATTCCCCAGTAAGGGCACATCAGACAGAAAGCAATAAACTTACTCCTCCCCAAAGAGGGGAGGCAAGGCCTGGGAGGGTGCACCTCCTAGAAAAACCAAGGACAGTATATCTCAGCCCGGCAGATAAAAGGCCACCAAAATGGCCCAGTTCCTGCCGGACTGATTGTCGAGATCTGAACATCAACTGGTATTTCCGTTACCGTCACTGGTTGGCAAATGAATGCCACCAGTAACTGTTATGTAGATTAGTCGTAACTGTATTTATTGTGTCTGGGTAAGTCCATTTATTCCTGAAATGGGTAGATCAGCTTACACCATAACATATTCTGGAAGAATTATAGAATAATTTTAAAAATAAAAATTTCATCAGCGTAAAACAACAACAACAACAACAACTAAAATGGCAACTAAACTTTTGTGGTTTTTAACTTTTACTCGAGGTCTACCCGGTGTTGCCCAGTAATGAGCGAGGATCTGCGTGTACTCCTGCTCCCAGCTCTGAACCCTATATTACAGTTTTTATAAGGTTCGGTAGTTTTCAAGTTTTCCATCTCTTCTTTATGTCATCTTACTCTTCTGCTGCTGATACTAGTCCTCTCTCTATTCCCCTCCCCCCGCAATTTCTCATCTCGTTCGCCCTTCCTCCCACCATCTAAAACATTCAATGTGCAAACGAGCAATACTGCACTTGTTCCCCCTCAACGAAGATACCTCCAACTCACCTGACTAGCAGCAAAATCACCCCCCCCCCCCTCTGCCTTCTCTGTAGATGGTCCCTACATGCTGGAAGATTTTCTACTCCAATAGCTTCTTTCCTCTGACTGTTTGCTTTTGGAATTCCCTCCCTGCTCCCTGTTTCCACGACCATACCGACATGCATAATAGTCAGAGTGTTCGCTAATGATCTTGGAGACTGGGGTTCAGTCGTCGATCAAGTCATACCAAAAACTAAAAAAAAAAATGGTACTTGATGCCTCCTTCCTAACAATCAGCATTACAAGGAGAGTAGAATAATCCAGTGAAAGTAGTGGTGCTTTCCTCTACGTCTCGCTGTAATAGCCAATGAAAAGGGAGCCTTTGGTTTGCCCATGACTATGGTCGACCTACTTATACTATACGATTCATAGCATGCAAATAATTGAACACAAGTTGTTATCTTTACCTATAGCTGGAGGAAGAAATTGTGGGTTCATACCTTTCCTGAAAGTATTAGTGCCTAAATGACCACAATAGATCTGATAGGATTTGAACTTGGCTTAACCTATACCATATGCTGTTACAGTATCCATTAGGTCAATAACACTCTTGAATGCATAACTAGTATTATTTACCTCCTCGCCGGGAGGTAAGACACAAGGTCAAGTGAGGTTTTGAAAAGCCAGCATACTAAAAGAAGTGCACTTTGGCTTATAAGAAATGCCTTAACAGCCCCTTTTCAAAGAGAGAAGGTAAAACCTGGGAAGGTTGACCTCCTAGGACTACACAGAACCCTACTTCAGTCCAAAAGCAATAAAGCCACTGTCGGAGTGATTGTCGAGGACGTATCCTCTACTGGTATGAACAAGAAACACCTACTAATTGTTTGCTAACTATTATAACATACAATCTTGTTCAAACTGTATCATTATCAAGACTGGAAGTTTTAACTTTGCAGAAACTGAGAATCTTTGTGAAATCTTTTTTTTTTTTCTGTATTCAGCAATTACAAAAAAATTACGCTATTCATTTAATACAAAAGTGATAGACAGTTTTATTTTAGGTTTATTTGAAAAAAAAAAAAAACACGTTAAAAACTGACAGACTAGTAAAAAAAAACACGTTAAAAACTGACAGACTAGTAAGTCTTCATTGTTTACTTAAAGCTGTTTGGTTCTCTCAGACGTTCATCAATTAAAGGATATTCTACAAACTATTTTTTTAGACAATTTATAGCTTAAAATGCTATCTGTATTCAAAGATCAATTCCTGTATATGAATATCAATCGATGCACTATATATATATATATATATATATATATATATATATACTACGAATCAGTGACGATTTGTAAAAGCGGGTTCGTGCCCTCCGATTGACGTGAATTAACATCCCCCTACACTGAAGATTGCGTACCAACCTTCTTCTCTTTTTTCTTACTATAAAAATATTTGTTAGCTAAATATTTTTAATTAGATAAAACTGAGGATTCAACGTTTGAACTTATTTATTGTAACAATTTAAATCCTTTAAAAATTGCCAATCGTACGATAACAATTGTAAATTAAATATCCTTTAAATGAATAAAAAAAAATGACACTTTTAAGCTAAAGAAAACAGCATTGTATTTACGACATCTGGTTCAATTTTGAAACAATTCATTTTGAAAGAGGTAAAATGTAAATTTTTGGCCTGCATTGACACCAGATATTTTTCAATTACCTTTTTGATTATTGATGATTAGGCGGTTTCATTTTGTAAAAATAGGGAGAGAGGGTGATGTGATGTGATGATGATGATGATATTATTATTATTATTATTATTATTATTATTATTAAGATAATGATAATAATCTATATATTAATACGATAACGTGTGTGTTCGTGTGTCACGCTTACATCAAAAGCTATGCGCATGCGGGTCGCACCTAGATTTGGAAAAGCATTCAAGTCACATAATTTTCGTAATATTTCAAGTATTTCCCTTTGGTGCAACGGTTAGCGACGTAGGATTTTGACGTCAGCCCGACTGGGTTATAGTTCGATCCCAACCAACCTCTAAGATTTTTTTTTCTACATCGAAGGAGGGGAGGAAGGTAGGGAGGGGACGACCGGGAAGACACATATTAATACGATAGCGCGTGTGTAATTTTGTGTGTCACGCTTACATCAAAAGCAACGACCTTCCGAATCTTTGTATGCTACTCATGAATTAATCTAAAGCATTTACAAAGTAATGTATAGGTTAGGAACAAGATAATTAGTATTGAAAACATCATTTCG
>OY744528.1:26476368-26498868 GCA_963556195.1 Sepiola atlantica
CGAGCGGCTAGGGATCACCCAATCTTTGACTTCAAATCGTCAGGTTTAGAGGCCGACTCTGTGAGGGACGCATTGGCGAGGATGGAGCCGGCTGAACCCACTCCAGGTGAATGTTGTTTCAAGTACAAGTAGATTATATATATTTCTTAACGATACAAACGTTGAAAGAAATAATGATGGATTGTCAAGTGACTGCAAGATCTGAAGATATTCTCTAAACAGTCTTAAAACTAACTTAGCACAATGTGAGACCAGAAATGGATTCTGCAAATAGAAAATCCTATCTAGTCAAGAGTGAAGAATGAATTCAAAAAAATAAAACATAAAAAGTACGACGTAATTTCTCTGTGGAGATTTTCTGCGAATCCAACGTAAAACACAGATGAAAGATTAGGTTTTCCGAAGAGACGTATTGTCATTAGACTATTTACACTTTCGTCTTAATCTGTGTTTCGTTCATCGTTCTTTACATCTGATTTTCTTTTCCTGTCGGTGAAGAATTTCTAGATGTTGGAATTTTTTTCTCTTGATCTGTGAAGTAGTTGCGATTGGAAACAAACAATAAGAACAACAACTAAAATATCAACTGCTTGAAGGTGGCTCACTAAAAGGCAGGGATCAAAGCACTTTATCAAAGAACCCTCAAAGAAACTAAGAGCAATCAATCCACACAATATTAACTAACTTAGAACGCAGCAAAAATTCTTGCAATAAAATAATTTACCAATTTTCAGCGTGATTCCGGATATATTGAAAGAACCCCATAAAAGCATAAAAAAACAGTCTTAAACAACGCATGCCACTAAATACAGAGATTTTGCAACACATTTGACACTTTCTGGAAAAAAAAGAAAATATGTCATATTTTGGCCAATAATTGATGTATTCTCAAAATTCAATATGAATGAATTAAAGGATCTTTTACCGAATACAGCTCATTCGAAGAAGCCACTTTGATCTTCCGCCATGGCCTCCAGATGGCACCTTAACTTTGAGCATGTGGTTTCCACGCTGTCCCTTGAGAGATGCCTGAACACCGGCTTGATCCTGACAATCATCTCGTCCTTGGTGTTGCAGGCGGTGCGGTTGGTGTCGTTTCTCAACTGCATTTTATATATATGATTTAAATTTCATCAAGATAAGAACGCAGAAGAAATTCTGGCAATAAAATAATTTACCAATTTTCTGTGTGATTCTGGATTCATTAAAAGTACCTCTGAAAGGCTTATCTTCCACTTTATAACAAAGACCAATGTGTATTTATTCGTATATATATGTATATATATATATATATGTTTTGGGGGTTCGGGTCCAGCGACCAGTGTGAATAATTCTTCTCTAAGGGCAGGTGAAGCACTCTTTAGTCTTGGTGTGTAATCACCTATAGATGGTGTCTCGATAAAAACACTGGTCCCCATCACCTCACTGGGTTGGCATCAAGAAGAGCATCCGGCCTATAAAAAAAATGCCTCAGTTAAGGAAATTACTTCCAATGAAACCTGACCAGAGATAAGTTTGGAAGTCAATTTCTAAAAGCTGTCCAACACATGCCAACATGTAAAACGGACGTTAAACCGATGATGATGATGATGATAATGATGATGATGAATCATTGAACTATGGAAGAAGTAACTATTCAGAAGGAATCTGTAAATTGTTTGGTCATGGAATTAGATAATTGGATAAAATATTTGCATAATTTGTACTGATCAGCAGTTCTTCACTGGCGGCTCGGTGTCATATTCATGGAGAGTTGCATAAACTTATCGGTATTGAGGAGTCAGCAAGTCGCATCCATTTGATGTTAAATCCCCTTGCATTATCTTCGCATTACATTGTGGTCATTTTACCAGAATATAAATCGAGCATTGCATTGTTCAGCTTAGTTACAATATATTAAGTCCAGACAAACATGTGTAAACTGTGTGGGAGGTTTAACGTCCTCTTCAACCATTGGTCAGAAAATCCAGACTGCTAGATGGCCAGAAAAGTGTCAAACATGAGTTTTTAGCTAGTGAGGGTTGCGGACATGCGTTGCATGGATGGAAATGATATGAGAATGATACATTGGATGTGTAACATAAGTCTTAAAGACAGGCTCAGATCTAATGAACTCTGAGGAAGATTAAATTTGAACAGTATAGGGAGATGCATGCAGAACAGGAGGCTTTGATGGTATGGCTATGTTGAAAAGAATGGATGACAGTTCTTGGGTTAGTAGGTGTAGAACAATTGAAGTAGCAGGGTCAGCCCACATGAGAAGGCTAAGAAAAACATGGGAGGAAGTGATGAGGATGAACTTGAGAGGAAGAGAGATAAATAAAGACCTGGGCGAAGATAGATTAGCTTGGAAGTCAGTTTCTAAAAGCCGTCCAACACATGCCAGCATGTAAAATGGACGTTCAACTGAATATGATGATGATGATGATTTCTGAGGTGACATACGTAAACCCCTTTTGACATAAAACATTTTAGACTTACTGGTGTAGGATATCAAATATCAACATTAGAAAAAGGTATAGTCAGCCTTTGCTAACGAGAATGTATCCATAATGATCAGACTACTTTCTACCAGGGTCGCAGAGTCAAAAGGTATAAGGTCCGACTCCAACTCCTAGGACTTTCAAAAATTCCGACTCTGGCTCCTTAATCTCAAGTCTTCCAATATTCAGGCTGTCTGTTGATTCTTCAGAGATTAAAAAATCCGACTCCGGCTCCTAGGATTCTTATGATTCTGCCGCATATTATATTCTTTCATTATGAATGGCTGCAAGTGATCGGAGAATGCAATGATTGGCTCAAGTTGTTCGCCGGGCACAGACAAAGTCTCAAAAACAAAACAGTTGTACACTGTTGTAGTGTAACAATTGATCCGTTTATATATGGAACGTCAATACAGTTGTATGTAACAAAAACCTTTCATTGCAGAATTTATCTGGCAAGATGCAAAGATCTCCAGCTTATATGAAAGCCTCTCCAAACTGGGATTTTGTTAAATCTTTAGTCTTTTTTACAAATTCCTCGATCTAAATATCATTACTTAACGTTCCTTACAACTTAGCGAGTCAGAGCCCCAACAATTCTCTTTTGGTCTGCGCTTTCGTCCTATTGGCTGAATCCCATTTTGGATTAGCTCCTTCCTTTTTACTCCCACTCATTCCTCCACCATTACCAGGTGCGGGTGAGCACTGGAGTCTCTGATTCTTCCCTCTTTGTTTTATTCGATACTCGACCCATTATCCGGAACTCGTGTGCTATCATTTCGACGATTCATTATTTTTAACGACAGCAGGAAACAAAGGAGAGGGGAGAAATATAACCAAGTTATTACCATTCCCCTTGAGTGAAATTAAATTTTAGCCACGGTTGCAGAGTCAGACTTTTAAGAATGCTAAGAGTCGGATTTTTAAGAATGCTAAGAGTCAGACTTTTAAGAATGCTAAGAGTCGGATTTTTAATCTTCGAAGAATCCACAGTCTAAATATTGGAAGATTTTAAAATAAGGAGTCGGAGTCGAATATTTTTCAAATCTAGGAGTCGGAGTCTAATATTGTATACCATCCGACTCCAACCCTGATTTTGGTCGGTCAATTTTTCGAGTGCAATTCTTACAATCTCTCTCACAATTCTTCATTTATATTTTAAATATTAATTTCTATTATTCATATTTCAATCATTAATTTATTTTATTCTATTAGAGTGCCGTTCATCATCCAGTGTCACCTCAAGAAGGTTAAGTATTTTCCTTATTTGAAATCACAAGGAGATGAAAGAACATAATTTATAAGATTAATACATCAGCCTTAATGTTAAATAATGGTGAGTACGTCAACTAATAATCATTTAGGGATTTATGTTCGCAGAGAGATTGCTGTGGTTTGGTTTGGTAGTTTTGTTTTACGGCATATCAACCCTTTTTGGGTTATTTAATGCCGAATCTGGTCATTATAGTAAAAGTTTTTATGCTTCAAGTTCTTTATATCTTCAAATGTTTAATCATCATTTTTGGTTTTGTAGTTTTGTTTTACGGCATATCAACCCTTTTTGGGTTATTTAATGCCGAATCTGGTCATTATAGTAAAAGTTTTTATGCTTCAAGTTCTTTATATCTTCAAATGTTTAATCATCGTTTTTGGTTTGGTAGTTTTGTTTTACGGCATATCAACCCTTTTTGGGTTATTTAATGCCGAATCTGGTCATTATAGTAAAAGATTTATGCTTCAAGTTCTAAAAATAAAATAAAAAAGGGGAGGGAGAAAGGGAGAGGGGCTGTTGTTTTTGTTTTTGGTTTTGTAGAACATAATTAAGTTTTACAAAAAAAAAAAAAAACGTCAATGTAGGTGAATTTCGTCTCAGGGAGCCACAGGGCAGCCTGATCTGGTATCACCAGGAGATTGCTGTGAAGTTAGGCAGGATGTAGGTCGTTCTTCTGTGGGAACAATAGTTGGAGGAAATGATGTGAGACGAGATAGGGGGAAGCAAGTGTCACATTTTACTAACCTGAAGAAGGTTAAGTAGTTCTTATTTTACTTATTTAAAATCACAAGGATATGAAAAAAACCCAGACGTGTCGTGCCTTTCGTGCATTTGGAAACGGCAACCATGTTTACACCGAGATACAAATAGTATCCTAATTACCTCCCTTACATTAGTCATTATGTAGTTATCTCCCTTGTATATTTCTCATGCTATATAAATAGATGCTGATGTCTCGATCAGCCTCTTACAAAGGAAGCGACCGGAACGCACACGTCAACTGTTTGTCTCTCTTATTTATTTCTGTGTTCCTATATGAATTGTTATGTAATGATCGTTACAGCCGCGAGCGGACACTAACGGAAACACAATAACAACCGACAAAGCACCAACGCTACAATACAATTATAAATGGTTATTAGCTAAATTCTAAAGGAATGAAATTAATGGATTTTGAATAAAGTGTATTCAGAAATTATATAAAGTTAAAGAAGATATTTGTTTTTCAAATAAACTGCTACTTCTGCCGCACACATGTAGACTTAATATAACAAACACACACACAGCTACTTACTCACGGCCGGACTTCCACACCTGTGTACGGACATAAACATTCGTCATATGTGAACTCTTTCTCTTTATTACAAACCGGACATTACTTATATATGAACTCTTTTCTCTTCCCTACTAACGGGACATTTATTTAACACCACGTGGACTTTCTAACCTTTCCTCCTCGTCCATACTCATGGACGAGTTCATTCACCTTTCTCTTTCATTTCTCCTTTTATTTATATGTTAACGAAGACGACCAATAAAGTTGTTTTAAATGATAGAATGAGACTTTATCATCCTATTCTACAAATGTGTGCATCTTTTTGTGCTACTTTATTGGTTTGTCTGTTCGTTTAAACGCCGCCTAATCGGGTGGTCGTAAAAATCTCCACAATGTTTACCTACATACACACAGGACATTGTCTGACTTCCACACCTGTGTACTGGAAACATTATTCATACATGAACTCTTTCTCTTTTATTACAAACAGGACATTGCCGGACTTCCACACCTGTGTATGGACATGAACATTTTTTCTCTTTATTACTTATGTATGAACTCTTTTCTCTTCCATACTGTTGTGGTGGCAACCACTCATTTGCATATACGAATAACGTTACACTATAAATGGCAAGCCTAGGTTGGCCTTAGTGTGTGTTACCTAAATGCCACCGGAAGTGACGCCGAAGAGCGTACATGTCCTCCTACCAAGACTCTCTGACTCGACACCTTCATTTGTACATACTGTAACTATACCTTTTCTTTAATACACTTATTATTGCATTCTCCTTGTTGTTTGCGTCTTCATTGTATTCCTCACTAATTATTGTTCAACCTTGCAACCACAACACATACTAACGGGACATTTATTTAACACCATGTGGACTTTCTAATTTTTCCCCTTCGTCCATACTCATGAACGAGTTCATTCACTAACACCTTTCTCTTCTCCCTTTTTATTCTCTGTTGACGAAGACAACCAATAAAGTAGGAATTGAAACCATCTCATTTTCTATACAGATACTGTACCAACGCTGCTCAAGGAGCAGGTATAAACTAATCAACGTTAATTTTTACTGGAAAAGGATTCGATTTTTAGTTTTAATGAAGTTTATTTTAACAAAGACAATTTTATGAATAGTTTTTTTTCTGTTTCGAAATTAGCAAAGAACACAAGAAGTAGAAATGGATATTTTGAATATTCCTATGCCAAAGAATTTTGTGTTTTGTTGTGTATACGTTGACCAATTATTAATGATAGTTGGTGCGATTTTAATTAAAAGTTCTTTACTAATGAACGAACTATGTAATTGAAAGATCGCATTGTAATTATGAGACCTTCTAATTATGGAGACATTTTTCTTTATCTGATAGCAAAAATGGCAGAAACGTAAGGATCAATGATGAAAGACAACAAAATTTACTTTGAACACATTTGGAATATTATAAAAATGTGTGAACGATAACTATGATAAAAGAAGGAAACATTAAAAGAGGAGAATTGAAATGAAAATATAAATAATTTGAAGAAAAAAGATAAGAGGGCAGGAAAAACTGGAGAAATTCTCAAGATTGTGCGGAAATGAAGTGATAGGATTGTGTTGTTTTGTTTTACGGCATATCAACCTTTTTCAGGTTATTTAATGCTGAATCCGGTCATTTTGGTGAAAGATTTTATGCTTCAAGTTCTGTATATGTTTAAGTATTTATTCATGGTGTTTGGTTGAGTGAAAGGGGTGAAGGGAAGGAGAGGGGAGGAGGGAAAGGGTGAGGGAAGAAAATTTTTGTTTTTTGTTTTGGATTTTGCAGAACATGATTGAGTTTTGCAAAGAAAAAAACAATAAAACATCAATGTTTGGTGCATTTTGAGTCAGGAGGTCAATAACTTCAGACAGCCTGATCTGATATCGCCAGTAGGTTCTATTTGACCCATAGATGGGGCTCTTACAGGTACTACCACTCCGGGCCAGAGTGGACCTGGGAGCAATGACAACTAAGGGACAATTCCAAATTTAGCTCGCAAATGGAGGCCTCACCACTGGATATTTTTTAAGGTCATACCCAGGACCGAAGTGATAGGAAAATAGGAATTTAATAAAACAGTTTTAAATTGAAGCTAAAGAAATACTCGTTATAAAGTTAATATTTAAATGTGAGTAACTTTCAAACAATAAGGTACAATTAATAAAATTTAAAAAGAAAATATTTTTTCAGTGATGTAAAATGTACAGAACTAGCAGGAAGACTCGACGTTGCCCGGGATTGAATAAGGATCACTATTACGTATTTTTTGACAATGCTCATAACACCATATTACCTTTTGTTTTGTCTTTACTGCCCCTTCTTCTCATTTCGCCCCCTAATATCGTCGGAAGAAGCTGAAATGTTGGAAAACTCTCTGAATTAATATCTTATACATATGGTTTAAATTTCATTAAAATCGAATAAATGTATTTGAAGTTTTAAAAGGGTTCTGTTCCCATGGGTCACTTCGAGGTGGGGGCACATAGATATTCAGCACATATCGGGTAATGTAGAGATTCGCGACCACTTCTATGGTCTTCTCCGTAGAATTTTATATATATAATATAAACTTCATAAAAATAGGATATATTTGAAGTTTTAAAGGAGGTCCGGCCCCCAATAAGTTAGGAGGCACTTAGAGATTCGGGACCACTTCCATTATCTTTCCCAGAAAATTTTATACATAATATAAATTTCATAAAAATAGGATATATTTGAACTTTTAAAGGAGGTCCGGCCCCCAATAAGTTAGGAGGCACTTAGAGATTCGGGACCACTTCCATTGTCTTTCCCAGAAAATTTTATACATGATTTTAATTTCATAAAAATAGGATATATTTGAAGTTTTAAAGGAGGTCCGGCCCCCAATAAGTTAGGAGGCACTTAGAGATTCGGGACCACTTCCATTGTCTTTCCCAGAAAATTTTATACATGATTTTAATTTCATAAAAATAGGATATATTTGAAGTTTTAAAGGAGGTCCGGCCCCCAATAAGTTAGGAGGCACTTAGAGATTCGGGACCACTTCCATTGTCTTTCCCAGAAAATTTTATACATGATTTTAATTTCATAAAAATAGGATATATTTGAAGTTTTAAAGTAGGTCCGGCCCCCAATAAGTTAGGAGGCACTTAGAGATTCGGGACCACTTCCATTGTCTTTCCCAGAAAATTTTATACATGATTTTAATTTCATAAAAATAGGATATATTTGAAGTTATAAGGAGATTATAGCTCCCTTAGGCATGCACTTAAAAATTCAGGAACACTTTCATTGTCTTCCCTGGTAAATCTAACATAGAAATACACTTTCAGATTTTATGTAGATTCTCTAACCTTTCTTTCTATAGGAAACACACAAACATTTCATACACAGACATTAAGTTTTATATATAGAGAATAAACGTAACAGAAATAAATATGTTAATAGTTCATTGATATTTATTCTTTGCCATACAACCACTAACTGAAAAAATATAAACAATAATGAACATTTAGAATGAAGCTCTATCAGAAACATTTAGAATGAAGCTCTATCAGAAAGGATATCGAGCCCTTTGTGTCGGCTGTGATATACTGTCTAACTCCAAGAGGTTGCTTTTTCAAGTTGCTTATATATATATATATATATTTTACGATATATCGTAAAATGAAATGCCATGGAGACAGGATGTGTGAAAAAAGACAAAAAGAAAAATAATTTAAACACAGGAATTAATCATAAAAACGAGAACCTAACCGGTTTCGTTCGGATCTGCGAACGTCTTCAGAAAAAGTGAAGATTATAAATTTATTGAACTAACGGCAAAAACATAAGAAAATTAGAAGACACACAACGGGATGTTTTGGGCACATGCATAACTATTTGAAAAATAAAAAATAATTATGCAGCATGTGTGACAAAGACGCTAAAATAGGAAAGGGGGGGGAAGAAAAAAAATCAAAAAAATCATAATTCTTCCTTATTTCAGGTGTGAATGGACTCTTCCAGAGACTATGAATAGAGTTATTACTGAGTGTTGTAGCAGTCATGATGACAATCATTGGTGGCTGTCATAGCCACAGTATCGGACGTAGACTTTCTGTAACATACTATTCTGTACTTCTGTAAATACACTTTAGTAAATATACCACCATGTTGTCTTATTTATTATCGGCCCGTCAAGGTCACAACAGAGTCAGAGTTGGACTTGTTAATCTCTAAAGAATCAACAGAAAGTCTGAATATTGGAAGACTTTAAAATAAAGAGTCTGAGTCAGAATGTTTGGAATCCTAGGAGTCTGGGTCAAATCTTATACCTTCCGACTCCGCAACCCTGTTTTCAATAATATCCAAATATACATTATGAGTAGTTGTGATAATATCAGTAATATCAATGTAGATATGGGCGGCAGTTATTCCCAATAGGTAATCTCAGGAAATTGATCCTGGATAGATATTCCAAAGTATTATGTTACCATATCAGAATATCAAGCATGTATATATAGGAGAAATGACTTTTGCTAGAAAATATTTCCCAGGAGTTTATGTGGAAATTAGGGTTAGGGTTAAAGTGTTACTTTAATTTGTATTTATGTGGAAGTAGATATGTATAGAAATGATTGTAGATGCATTACATGCTTACAATTGAACAAATGTAGACATACTGGAGCGGAATTGCAACATTTTGATCATGAAAACCATTGAATCCCGATTATTTTTATCCGTGCGTTTGGTGAGAATACACATCTAAAGTATGGCTTTTTCATAAATATACACTAGTTGCACGTGATTTATGATAATAACTTCCCACCTTTCTCATGCACGCACTTTATATATATATAAATTTATTTATATATGTATTACAGAACGTCAGAACAACATCGGTACCGTCGGTTTCAAATTTTCGGGGAGGCAGACATAAACAAAGGCTGATAAGAGTCCGGTAAAGGAGACCAATTATAGGTCCCCTTTGTTTGGATTTGAAACCGACGGTACCGATGTTGTTCTGATTTTCTGTAATACATGTATAAATTAATATTATGCTCATATTTTTTATTTTTCTTAATAATTGAGCATTTTGTTGGGGTTCTCTCCCACTAACATTTTTTATATATATATATATATACAGGGCTTTACGGAGCCCTCCAAAAAGGAGCGCGCTCCGCGAGCACACTCCTTTGTGCTGGAGCAAAGGAGAGGATGGCTCATTTTATATTCAGCAGGAGTGGAGCGGGAGCAACTCCATTTGGGATGAAAGAGTGTGGTTTTATCGCTCCACGCTCCTTGCTCCAAAATTATTTGATTTTTTTTTAAACATTAGTTTTTTATTCAGCAATAAAAAGGAAAAGAAAAGAAAGTCTCAGTTTAACTCTGAGTTGTTTTTTAAAAATTATATCTCTGGTAAGTGTATATGAGATAGGGAGAAAGAGAGAGAGAGAGAGAGAGAGAGAGAGAGGGGGAGGAAGGAGGAGAGGAATGGAGAGAGAAGGAGAAGATTTTCACATCGACATGTTACATTTTTGATGGGACAGTTTTCTTAAGGCAGGAGACAATTTGGCAACAAATGTCTTCAAATGTGCCAGTGAGTCTAGAGATATCTTTAAAGTTATTTTCTTAAAGATTTGAACTTTTTTTTTTGTATTTATGACAAGGATGTTTATTGCTGATTGAATAAATAAGCCAGTGTTTTTAAATAAAGAATTTTAGGTTCAATTGTACTATAGGGGCCGTTGGATTTTCTCGCCCATTTCGCTCGGTATTCACCCAAATGTTCTTTAAAATCGATTTTTTGGGTGAAAATTCTAATTTACTTTTTAGCATATATCAAATTGAACTTTTATGCCACATTTTTACCTGTCGTCTTTTCAACGACATTTTGTTATTCTTAAATTCACGACTAGTATGTTTTAACCTTTTTATGTTTGCTTTTAAATTCCGTTAAAACTTGCTTTTGTAAATAGAATGTTCAAAGTTTTTTTTGTGTGTAATAAAGTGTTAAAGCAGTAAAAAATACCTTTAGTCCAAGGAAAAAATATCTTTAGTCCAAGAAAAAAAACAATAAAAACCAACATCGCCGCCAGCGATTAAAACCTGGAATTAAAGTTAGATTCTCAACACTTTAAAAAGTAAATGAGAATTTTATTTCACGACCAAAAATACAATTAAGACCAGCAATCAGTTTCATCAAATATTTGGGCGAATACCAAAGCTAAATGAGCGAAAAAGAAAACAGCGGTCCCTATTCTACAATTAAACCGATGTTTAAACTTAATTAAATTAAAGAAAATATCTTAAATTTTAATTTTAAAAAGTAAATAATTAGACTTTATGACTAATTTGTTTTTGTTTAGAACCGAAAGTAGATTAAATATCTCTCTCTATCTTAAAAAAATCTATTATCGAATATTAAAATTGTAAACAGTTTGTTTTTGTCAGAGATTTCAAATATAGACGTTTTGACCTTTTTTATGCAAATTTTTAATTTTAATAAATGTTTTTGCCCGACCTAGGAAAACTTGCTCCAGTTTAATTTTTTGTGGGAGGAAAATTTGACCCAATATTTTTTCAACTCCCAAGATCTAGACCAGATATTTTGTATGAAATTTTAAGACATTAAATGGATCTCTGAATTGATTATTGACAATTTATTGATATTTTTTGACCAACTTATAAAAAAATATTTTTTATTCAATCTTTAAAAAATAAACTTCATTGGTTTTTTTCGCCCCAAATTGCACTATTGAAAAAAAATTGGATAAATCGATTTGTTTGTAAGTACTTGCGCATTTCTCTGTGGTAAATAATAATATACATTATACAATATAGTTACGTTCGTAAAACAAATAAATATTAAACAACAGCACGACGAATAATTTTGCCCTGGCTGTCTCTCCTCTCTCAGATAAATGGTTTCTTCAAGAAGAAAATAATCACTAATAATGTTTAAGAGTAAAATTTTATTTTATGAATCATCTTGGCACTAAAGCAAGATCACATGATCAACATTAATTTTCAGTTCGAAACTGATTCCTAAACAGACAAGATGTGATTGCTGCATTCTCTGCCGTCGGCTCGTCGGAGAATCGACGAACTCCAGAATAAAGTTTATTTCGTCTTGTCTAAATTCACTCAACTAAATGTATTATCCTTGTTCTGTTCATGTGTTTCCTGTAAATAAAACTGCCTATCTTTTTAGTTGTGAAGCCGTCGTTTATTTCGTGAGGAATGGTGATCCCGTTTGCTTATTATATTTCAGTCAGATTTGGTCAGGCGAATTGCTCTCCCAAGTAAGTTCGTCAATCTTATTTTCTTCTCGATTTAAACTCCCAAATAAAATTGACTTTCTATACTAAAAACGTATTCTAGGAGCAACGTATTAAAAATGAAATAGAAACTATAATAATGTAAGTTTTTAAAACTAGTTGATCTATTTACAAAAATATAAAGATCTAAAGATATATAAATCCAACTTGATTCAGCATTAAATGACCTGAAAAGGTTGATATGCCGTAAAACACAACCACCAAAATGTCTCATTGCATTACAAATGGACAGCAAATTGATAAGCAGTGTTGAATATTGTGTTATTTACGTTTGGTTTGATTGTTTTGTTTTACGGCATATCAACCCCTTTCGAGTTATTTAATGCCGAATCTGGTCATTTTGGTAAAAGTTTTTATGCTTCAAGGTCGTTTCGTTGTTTTGTAGAAGAAAAATTGTTGTTTTTGGCTTTGCAGAACATGATGGAATTTTGCAAAGGGAAAGGAAAAAAAAACATAGTATCAATGTTTGGTGCATTTTAGGTCAGGAAACCAGTATTTTCAGACAACCTGATCTTGTAGCACCAGGAGTGTTATTTACGCATTTCAATATTGCAGCATGTGCACATAAAAAACTATGCATAAAAAGGGAAGATGTAAAACTCTGCTCATTCAATTGTTCAATTGTATTTTTTTCTTTTCGTGGGGAGGGGGGGGGGGCGTAGGCTGCTTGGTAATATTACTAGCATGTTAAGCCACTGCCTTTCTTTCTAGGCTTCTTCACTCTTTCCTTTCTTTTCTTTTTTTCTTTCTTTTCTTTTTTTCTTTCTTTTCCCTTCTAAAAAGCAAGACTCACAGGAAAAAGGAAGTGATATATACCACTTGAAATAATTTCGTCCGGAGCTAGAAAAAGGCACGTGTTTTACGTGCTAACTCTTGGATGAGGAAATGGATTTATATTTATTTATATAAAAATAAATACACATTCGTCTTTATTATAGAATGGAGGATTTTTTACAGTTTTCTTTCCACCACGATCCAAATATCTTGATACGAGTCATATAGACCCACACCCTTATTTTCGCCTACCCTCTGACATTTATCTCCCTTGATGGTACTACCTCCCGTAGTTTCTACTTAAACTAACTACTATATCCAGAAAAAGGCGCTACTATATCCAAAAAAAGGCTAACTTTTATCTGATGGAATAGATTTATATTTATTTATATCCAAATAAATACACGTTTGTCATTATTATATACTGGAGGATTTTAGCATTCATTTTCTCAATGCATTTTTACCAAAAGGTTTTAAAAAATAACAAACAAACAAAAAAATAACAGACGAATTAAGAACCCTTAAGGTTGGTTTGGTGTTCAGTAAATGTTTGGATATTTAATTACCTGAATGTGTAATATCAATGACTTCTACAAACAATTATCGTTTTTATTTCTCTAATGTTGAATTAGCAGCCAATGAAATATTGTCTCTGGGGCAATATGTGTGCGAAAAACGAAAACTATTTGAAAGGAAATCATTTTTTGGGGGTGGTGGTGAAGAACTCTATATGAGGAGAGGAGTATGATTGCCACAGTTTATGAATAGAAATCACGAGTTGGTATAATTGATTTTATGGTAAGTGACACATTGTACAAATAAAGGTTGAAAAGAATTTGACAAGTTTTTAGAAATTCACTTGGCGGCTGGCGTGATATTTCTAATTAAATGATTGACCCTTGAATTTACTGACAAGAAACAACTTTCTATTCTGATCTATAGCGTCTGAAATTATTTTTTTTTATCTTAAATTCTATGAAATGCTTAATTACAATATTAAAAAAAAATACTTGCCGCTAAAATTAATACTGTTATCTTCTAATATATAAAGAAAAGATAGTTGGATTCTCAAAATTAAACTGCTACAGCATTGGATCCGATAAATCGATATTTGATTCTGACCAGAATTTTTATACTTGTACCATGTTCTTTATACTAAAATTGTAATTCGCTCCAGTTTCTTTCAAAACATACTTATCTCGGCTATGGAGATATTTTTCGTTTATGATCTAAACAGTTCCAGACGCTTACGAAATTTATAATGATTCAAAGAGATGCAAATCGAATAAGGATTTAATAAGTTTTGCTGATTTTTATTGGATGCAAATGATTGCTGATTCATATATATATTATTATTTGCTTTCAAAAACAACTTTCAAGCAAAAGAAAAAGAAAAATTAAATGAAATATTGGCAGAATCATAGCGCAGAAGAGCAAGCAAAAAGGTTTTGTGGTGTTGGGCTTTTGCTATTTCAGTTATTGAGAGAAAATAGATGAAGGTAAGTTTTCCACGTGGGAGAAACTTTGATATATTTATCTACCTCCCACAAGGCAAGATGTGACACAAGGTCGGGAAAGTGGGATTAGATAAGCCAGGGCTCGAGGTGAGCATTCTGGCCCTTTAAAAATTGCCTGGGCAGCCCCGTCGGCATTCCCGGTAGGGCGCCTCAGACAGTAAGCAATAAACTTACTCCTCCCCAAAGAGGGGAGGCAAAGCCTGGGAGGGTGGACCTCCTAGAACTGCACAGGACCAACAACCCCCAATAGACCGGCGTAAATCCAGACCCAAAGGCCCGGACGATACTGGTCTATTAGGTGGGGTAAAAATACCCCTGGGTGAACGTGGGAGAAACTTTGAATAAATGATTCAAAGGATGAATTTGTATATTAGTCTAAACATTGTACATCTTACAAGCAAAACAATTTAATCTAAGTCAACATTTGTATGTTTTTTTTTATTTGTTTGTTTGTGAAAGTTTAAAAATTATCTTGTAGAATTTTTGCATATTATCCATGAAAAACCAAAATAATAATCTTACAGGTTATTTAAAAAAGAAGACGAAAAAAAGACAGTCGTTCAAAGTTTGTTAAAAAAAAACTTATTTGAAAATTATTCATATCCCCAAATCTCACTTTTTATTTTCTCAGTAAGTAAGAGAAAATCGTTAGAAAAAGATTTGTGCATATTTAGCAATGGGGCATTTTTATGAAAATACATTTCATCTCTTTCTATCCCCCTTCTCCCTTTCACATTTATATATGTTAAAAAATATATTACATATTCACGTGTCAGGAGAAAAAAATATTATTTCACACCAAAGGTCGATGGAAAAAAAATGCTCTTAATTCGACTCCTCTATTAATTTTGTTCCTGTCCAATTAAAAAAGAATGAATATTACCCCAAAAAAGTTTTGTTAAGAATCCATAAATTAGTTGTAAAAAAAGGCTCACGATTTATATTACTATAAAACTGAATAACATTTTTATTGGACATCGTTTCATGTTAGTTTTAACAGTCTATTCTTCCCTGCTGGCTTAGGACAAAGTGAAAGAGGGTGTTTCTTCTGTCTCGACACCATCTATAGGAAGGTTGCCAAACAGCTATAGAGCCCTGCCTAACCTTTGAAATACTTTGCCGCTGTGGGGCTATGCAAAATATGCTTGGAAGGCATAATACAAAGAAAACCGGTCGAAAGGTAGACAAAAGAAAAGATGGATAGACAACCTTTGTGAATGGATAAACATGAACATAAACCAAGCTAACACCTTGGCCCAAGATGGTAAAGCTTGGAAGACACTCAGCCATTTTAGTGCATATTCTGCGGAAATGGAGTGAACGGTTAATAAAAATACTGTATAAAATGCAGAGAATACATTTTATGACATTCAGAAAACTAAAATCTTGAATTTTGAAAGAGAATAACATGCAAAAATAACATCTGAGAATGGACCTCGCTAACAGGAATAGAGTTTGGAAAATTATTCTTAACATTCTCCACTCTATAATAAATACCAATGTGTATTTATTTGAATATAAATAAATGTAAAACTGTTCCATTACACAAAAGTTAGTGAGTAAAAAAGATACCAGGGTGAAGTAGGTGCTAGTATTATTGCAACAGTTAGGAATGGATGGAGTAAGTTCAGGGAACTTCTGCCATTACTAACCAGCAGAGCGTTACCACTGTTGACCAAGAAAAGAGTCTATCAGGCATGTGTACACAGTGTGATTATGTATGGATGTGAAACCTGGCCAGTGAGGACATGCGTTGCATGGAGAGAAATTATATTAGAATGATACAATGGATATGTAATGTTAGTCTAAAAGACAGGCTTAGTCCTACTAACCAGAGAAAAAGATTAAATCTGGACAGTATAGGGACATGTGTGCAGAACAGGAGACTTCGATGGTATGGCCATGTTGAAAGAATGGGTGAGAGTTTTCGGGTCAGTAGATGTAGAACAGTTAAGGTAGCAGGTCCAGTTCACAGAAGAAGGCCAGGGAAAACATGGGAGGAAGAGGGATAAATAAATACCTATCCAGAGATAGGTTAGTTTGGAAGTCAATTTCTTAAAGCCGTCCAACGCATGCCAACATATAAAACGGACGTTAAGCCGATGATGATGGAACCTTTTGTAAAACAATGTTTTTTATTTGCATCCTAACAAGAATATTTAAACCAGTTTTATATTATTTTTTCTCCTTTAAATATTAAATGAAAACTTATAAGTAAATAAGATTAAATCACTTAAGGCTGAAAAGCGAAATCAAATTGACAAAAGGAAAAGAAATTGGATTCTATAGTTTAAACCGATTTCTATATTTTAAACTAATTCTGTTCAAGTCTGCGAGAAGATATTAAAAAAGAAAGTAAAAAATGTGTATCAACGAGGCAATGTACTTTTTTTTTTTTTTTTTTAACTTTCTCTCAGTTCTAGCGTTTGGGGATAATGAATTTATAAGGTTTGTATGGAACAATAAATTCCAATTTGCTTGGAGACATTGAACTGATAGAATTTTATGTATGAAAATTTGCATCAATTTATTTTGCACAAAGATTTTGTATTACGGTACATAGATTACGATTGTCCAACTCTAATGAGTACCAATTACTGTAATTAAGGATTAGACAGCATTTCGTTGGCTTGATTGTCTGCTAAGCTAAGAGCACAATATACTTTATGAATTAAAGAACATTGTAAAAACAGGAAAATAAAAATTACAAAAAAAAAACACAATTAAATTATCTCTATATAAAGTTAGGTTTATATTTATATATAGTTTATGTTTATATCTTTCTATGTATAGGATTCACTCCTAAACTAATTAAGCGATCATTATGAATTTTGGATCATAGTTGCTAGGCGTAAGGGTGGGTAATGTGAGCTATATTTAGTTTAATTTAGTTTTATACAAAGAGGGAGTGGAAGCCCTTTACGAAAATTCAGATACCTCCGATTTTTGTTAAATTTTAACAATAGGTATTAGACATCAATTAATAATAATTCCCCAAATTTTAGTTTCTTTGAAGTATTTTAAAGGGTTTTTAGGGGGCATAATATGGGCACAACCTCACATTTGAAAATTCCAATATTTCAGACCCGCATCTGATAAAATTGATGCATAGTCATTGGACACCAACAAAGCAAGATTCTCTGAATTTTAATTTGTTCTTAAAACCCCTTAAGCTTAAGCCTTAAATTTTAGACATTTTCTAGAATTGAAAAATGTTTTGTAAGAAAAATAAAAAATTCTTGGCTTTTGGAATGTAAATGAAATTTACTTATATATAACTCAATGTCTGTGTGTGTGTTCCCTTTAGAAAGAAAAGTTAGAGAATCTACATAAAATCTAAAAGTGTATTCTTATGTAAAATTTACCGATGAAGACAATGGAAGTGGCCCCAAATCTCTAAGTACCCTCCTAACCTAAGGGAGCTATGGGTCCCGAACCTCCTTTAAAACCTCAAATATATCCTATTTTGCCGAAATTTATATCATATGTATAAAATTCTTCCAGGAAGACCATGTTACCATCTATGTGCACCCACCTCGACGTGACTCATGAGGACAGAACCACCTTAAAACTTAAAATATGTATATCCGATTTTAATGAAATTTAAATCATATGTATAAAACACTAATTCAGAGAGTTTTCCAACATTTCAGCTTCTTCTGACTATATTAGAGGGCGAAACGGGTGGAGGGGGGGAGGGTGCAGTAAAAAAAAGAAGTTATTTTGAGCATAGTGAAAAAGTACATAGTAGTGATCCCCATTCAATCCCGGGCAACGTCGGTCTTCCTGCTACTATATATAATATAGGTCTTATGTAAATATTGTTACATGATCATCTATTTGCGCTCCAAGAATATAAAATAACAACTTTTAGTGTACAATCGTTTCAGAGACGATATATCTTTATTAATATCGGATCTTATGATCAGCACAGGGATTAGACATCAATTTAAAAGTCAACAGACAGCATCAAGGCTATATTGATAAACACTCCCAAATATACAGCAAATTAGAAACAATGAGTTGAATTGGGGTTAGGATGCATCAAATCAGTACAAACGAGGTAAAAAAAAAAACATATTTAGGGATGTACAGTGGAACTCAGAGCGTAGAAAAACGTATGTAACATGACAAGCAGTGAGAAACGCTATAAGAAAGAGGAAATATATATATCCTGTTTTATATATATATATATATATATAGTCTCGGAAGTTTCTCAACCATTAAAACTATATAAAAAAATAAAAAATATATATATATATATATAAAAAAAAAATATATATATATATAAAAAAAACTTATAGTCTCAAGTCTTCCAGTGGAGAATCACTCATGTAAGTCAATTTATTTTTTACAGTTATTATATTAGTTAGTTTCTAACACTATTTTAAGGGATCATCAGTTGTTTACCATGAAAAACTGTTTCGAGAATTTAAAAACAAGACAGTATTTAATTTCATGGCTTCCCAGCAGAGTTGATCAGACCCCACTTCCCTTAAAAGACCAAAACATAAACGTTCCTTATACTAAATCTACGTTTTGTTCCATATAATATATATATATATATATATATATATATATATATATATATATATATATATGAAAGGCTTGGGGTATTGAATGTTTTTAAGGAATTAAATGAAGAAATCAAACATATCATTAATTCCTTAAAAACATTGCTATACCTCATACATTTCATACTAAATGCTGAGAAGAAAGCCTTTCAAATATTCTCAAACACCAATACACACAAACACACTATATATATATATATATATATATATATATATATATAAAATAAAAATCATTGGAAGGGAGATGCATTCTTAGAGAACACTGCATGCATATAAACATAGAATGTGAAAAGTTTATTAATGATTCAGATTGCTTATTATCAGTCATAGAATAATTGGTTATTATAGCTTCAGTAAGAAGGCTAATCTAAAACTATTCCTAATCGATTAGAAATTACAAAGAAAGAAATTGAACAATTTATTAAATGTTAAAGTAGATGGGAAAATGATATATATATATATTAGTTGCTGTTCCTGTCTGTTTGTCTTTGAAAAACCTCCATGGTTTTGGAAATGGACCCCCATAACCACATATATTCTGAAACCACATTACTAACTTTACTTACTTAGGTAAATACATTTAATTTGTTAAAAAAGAGTACAGCATTATTGGGTCTACGTTCATGCTTGCTATTTATAAAATACCTTTTACATAATTTCTATAATTTTCAAATTATAAAAAAATAAAAATAATAATATAAATCTTAAGGGGTTCAAGGCTTGTGGAGGGGGGGGGGTCATCATTGATTGCCGGGAAACACCAGGTGTGCCTCAAGAGAGATTAAAGATTATAAATTTACAAAAAAATATTTTAATTAATGTCACGTTACTTACAGCCTGTTGTGCTTATTTTACAAGTAGTTTAGTGCAATATGCTCTGACAGACTTGCTGCAACAGTGCCCTCTCGACGTAAACACTCCTGACCTACCTGACAATCAGCAAAATCCCACCCTGTTCACTGTAGAGATCCCCAGATACCGGAAGACTTTCTACTCTAATAGCTTCTTTCGTTGAACTGCTAACCTTCGGGATTTCCTTCCTACTCCCTGTTTCCCTGACTGTACCAATATGCAGAAATTTAAACGTAATGTGAACAGACATCTTTCTGCCCAACTCCCCACTTAGGAGCCCCCCCCCCCCTTTAGGTAGGCCCCCTAATTCATAGTAGCCCCTTACAACTTAGGGATGAATCAAAGTCAATAAAAAAAATGTAAATGTTCAACATTGGAAAATGGAGATTTTATGATAAGAAACGTTCGAAAGACACCATTTTTGTGAATGCTTCATTTGACTGCGACACTGAAATGGGAAATATAAAGACTTTCCATGAATCCACGTCTGATGTGAATGATGCATAAGTGTAAACGTAGGTATTTCACATGTTGGCCGGTCATAATTCAGGAAGGGGACATTTTGTATTCAGCACCGTCCTCTTCCGGAAGACATGCGCATGGGGTAAATGTCGTGCCTCTACACCGCCTGCTTGCCGAGAGGCGGTCTTTTCGAATAATCGGTCAACATGGGAGTCGGACGTTTGTTCCACTTGTGATGGACGTTGGCTCTGGGGCAAGTAGCTTGGCAAAAAATAAAAGCTATTTGAATTTTTACTCTTTTATAATTTGCTTTGTTTTGTCTTAGAACATGTTTGTAAGACTTGTTTATTTTCATGTATTTCCAGTTTTACGGTGAAAAGATGTTATAGTTTCAGCGTAATTCGTGTCCGAGATGTTTGCTGTTACGATAAGTTTACGAATGGTTATTGAAGAAGTGCTCAGACGGCATGTCTATTTTCGGTCCGATGCCAAATCATTAAATGATCGATTAAATTTGAATTCAGCCTGCTCGTTCAGCAAATGAGTGAGTTTAGGTGTTTTAAAGATTATCACAGGATTAGACAACGATCTATGTTGTATATCTGTTATGCTTAAAAGAATGACGACACATTGATACATTGAAAATAGAACGATATATCTTTATTGTTAGTGGCGGTAAAGGAGTGCGGATTAGTGAGGAAAGAAGATTCACACACAGGAATTCGACGGATGGTTCTTCTCTTTTCATACTCGACCCACTATTTCACTGTGCAAACTAAGCCAAGCTTATCATAGTTTTAGTATAATACATATTTTAAAGGATCTCTATTTAGATATTGTTTGAGCTGTCGATTTTAAGTAGCGTGATTTTTTGTTTTTCTTAAAAGAACGATGATACACTGATATATGAAAATTTCATGACATATCTTTATTGTCGGTGGCGGTGAAGGAGTGTGGGTTAGTGAGGAATGAAGATGCACACGCAGGAATTCGACAGGTGGTTATTCTCGAGCCCAAATCGCCAACCAACTGACGATATCAATTTCGGGTTGTTATTATATAACAGTTTGTGACTACCTGCAAACGTTGATGTGGAACTTCACTGTCAATGTAGCCCTCCTCCCTCCGCTGACCATTTTATTCAGCTATGGATGTTTCCTTCTGCTGCTAACTTTTTGCAGATGATTCCAATTAATAATTATTTTGCTTTTGATAATGTTTTTCTACCTGTCAGGTGTCCAGGCTTCAACCAACGATTATTTCATTTTTAACAATCAATTATATTATGTTGTTATCTTCCGGCCATGTGCGTATTCCTGCCTAGTGCACCTACTTCTGTCAAATGAGCTTTCAGTATGCCTAACGATTATTTTATTTTTGACAATCAATAATTTTATGTTGTTTTCTTCCAGTAAGGTGCGTGTATATGCCAAGTGCATCCATTTGTGTTAAATGACCTTTCAGTACACCTAGCCTGGATATTTAACATCTACAGCTGCAGGAGAAATTAAATCTGCTTGCAATAATGCAACTGCAAAGTTTTGTGCATCTTTTTCATCGATTTTGAAAGACGAAGGGTTTACTCATGATCTAATTTATAATTGTGATACGACAGCATTGAAATGGAAGTGACTACCGAAAAAGAGGTTGGCAGACAAAAAAAGAAAACCAGGTAGCAGCGTATAGACTGAATGAAACTTTGTAATGTAGTCTGGAGTGTTCTTCAATTCCTACAGTATATCCACTTTGTTGATGGAACATGCTGATCGTATTTATGTAGTCACAGTGGTGATGTGTCAATCAAAATTTCTATCTTCTTCTCTCTGTCATTGGAGACGTAATCTTTTTCTTCTTACTGCTCTTGCAAACGTTATTAATAAAGAAATATTATAAAAGGCTTGATCTTTGCATGAAGTGACTCCTATGATATTTTGGAACAAAACGGTCGTCAAACAAAAGGA
>OY744528.1:26503868-26521368 GCA_963556195.1 Sepiola atlantica
TTAATATCTATAGACGCATATACGTTTCGTGGTTTCTACACTCGTCAGTATGGAATTACCAGCGGAACAATTATTTCTAGCCAGACTGATGATTCTTTATAAGGATGAAACATATATATATATATATATATATATATATACTAGGTGGCTTCACTAGCTCACTTTGCAAAATTCTTTACTTAAAATACTTTAAATAAACCTTTTAAATAATAAACATTTCATTGTTGTAAACACGAAACAAACACTTTCACATTTATTTATAGAGATAGATAAACTTTTACATAGATAAACATTAACATTTTGGTAATTTTTATACAAGTTTTCTAACTGACCGTGCTACCACAAGTATACTGCATCTACTAATTCAAGAACTGTCATGGTTTAACGTCAATAAAATCTAATATATAAAGTAGAGACGTTTTTTCCCCTGTACCTTCTCGGACTATAGGAAAATAACCACACACAAAACAGGCTACTAAACTCACCGCTATACTACACTTATTCACTCGAGCGTGTTTTAGTAAAGTTGTTATTATTTTTCCCAACCTAACACTCATTATTACATTTGGCCCACCATCAACGTCTCTCCGAAAAACCAACTCCATATAGGTGGTAGCAAACACTTTCCCCCCTAATATTTGTGTACTGTGACTACACTCATCGACACCGAGAAGTAATAACACAGTTTAATTTTCACAAAACAGTCCGTCCTTATTTATTATTTGCCTGGTATTAATTTACTACATAATATAAAACAATACGCAAACAAATAATGACCGCTCCCGTTGAATCCTATGGTATTTCGCGAATATCAGATTACGTTATATTTCCACATTTACATTCATTCCGGAATCAAGCGAATGACATTAACGAACACAGTTCCTGCAACATTTATTCTTCAAATGTCATGGCTACAATTCCTTCATTGAAACGACTTCCTACTTAATTCAATAGCCGCCAAGATGCTGTTAGACCCCGACACATTTACATTTTCAAAATCATATACCTTTAACCCTTCCCAAATAAATGACATAAACCGTGTCATTGTTGAACTTTACTTTTCGCTGCCAGAAGCTGCCAGTAAACACGCTTACGTTAAGTGGCATATTTTCACATGCATTTTTGAAGTAGTACCTGTGGCGCAATGGTTAACAAGGGAGGTTTCATTATCGCCAGTACCGGCGTTCGATCCCATTCTGCTCTAAACCATTTTATTTTATTTTTTTAAAAATTTAAAACATTCACCGACACAGTAGAGGGGGGGGGGGAGAACAATAGGCGGTTTATTTTTTAGGTAGTACTTTTATTTCTTAGATAGTACTTTCTCCCGCGCAACGCCGGGCGACGGGTTCCGCTAGTATACAATAAATATTATATGCACTCTTTCCCTTTTTAGATCAGATATGAGAAGACAAGATATAACCCTACCAAATAAATAACGTTTACCTACTTAAGCTGTCAAAAATAAATGACGTTTCATCACTTGCGAGATGGATAGAGTACACATGTATAACTTATATATTTTTAAGTATGAACATGTGTAGCTCAAAATGCTTATACTTGTACTGGGACGGGTATTTTGCTAGTTCTTCACTCTAGATCTGTATAAAACTGTCAGTTTGCACTTTTTGTCACCTCCCTAGCCGGGACCGCCGGAAAATGTTAGTTAAGAAAATAGTTCACAATACGAAAAATGATGAGGAAGTAGATAAGCGAACGACAGTAAAAAGACCGGCCAATCCATTGACCTCCCCAGACGGAATGACGCCCATGACAATTAGGTGTTAGCTTTTGGCGATGGAGAGAAAAAAAGCTGATGTTGCCAATTCTGGTAATGGGCTGCGAAAAAGACAGGACATTTAGGATTTCCGGTCGAAAGTAAATATATTTAGGAGATGGAGCAGACGAGAAGGTGTTGTTCGAGGAGATGAAGCAGAACGGACGAGCAGACTAGTCTGTAGGTGAGTAGTGTATGACGGAGATAGTCTTAGCTGAGATTCTGAATTTGAAAGATGGGAATTTAACTCTGATGTGGATGCTAGCAGCGGAGCCCCAACGATACACCTGTGTTCAACAAGTCAAGTACACAATGTATATATCTGTTTGTGCTTTTATTATGTGTGTTTGCGTTGTTACTTGCGTGGAATACAACTTGTAAACGAGTGCTTGTGCCCTCGGAGATTACCAAGGCTAGAGTCGACGCGGCTAGGATAAGAAAAGAAAACTACAGCACAGATGCGTTTTGAGGGTCGAGCGGTTATACACTAGATCTTAAACTAATTATGGTTTAACATCAATAAAATTAATATCATATGCACTCTTTCACTTTTTCGATATAAGAAGATACGATAACACCTTTATGCACATAGAATTGAACAAAAGAAGGAACGAATATAATATTTGATATTATTGCCATTTAGACATTTAAGTATTTTGTAAAACATTTTATCTTCCGTGTCAGTAATGCTGAATGTCAGAAACAAGAACCTACTAGAAAGATGAACGACTTAGCAAAGAATGTTAGTTTTTGTGCTGTTTTCTAGCCTTTCTTTTGTAAAGAACTCTCTTTATGTACATGGCCAATAAAAACGAGGAGAAAAAAGTATTTGCGTTCTGGGATAAATTAAGAAACTCGTGAAAATAAAGATGAATCTTTATTGTTCGCAGGGGAAAAAATAAAGACACGATACGAATGTTGTGATGCTTCCGTTTCTTCTCAACAATTCAAAGCCTAAACGAAAACACTTGACAAGGAGAGTTTGTATCTGTCAGTCTTTATGACCTTCAGGCAAAACTTGTAGCTATCAATGTTCGTTTGTAGCAGAGACATCTGGTGGGATTGTTACCGGAAGTTCGAGGTAAACATTTTAGTGGCCCGGATGGCATGGTTTATAGCATTATCTTGTAAGAACATTTACAGTTCTCGGAATTGTCGACAATTGTGAGACAGCTCAGAATTATTATTTCTCTTTCATTTGTGTCTGTGTTATTTTCATTGGTCCAGCTAGTAATTATAAGTTCCTTTATCAAGATTCTATTTCAATTTATTCATGAATTGTTTGCTAAGACAGGGACCCCATAATTTTTTTTTTTAATTAACTCAGTGTCGTCTGCCATTTTACATTTTTTCCATAACTTTCAGATCGTAAACTGCTTCGGTCATTTCTAGTTTGTTCTGTAAATCACAATCGGAAACATTCAGGACGATATGGGTCACCTCCTATAGAAACACAGAAAAAAAAAGTTATTTGTGTTCTGAGATAAATAAAGAGACGCTTGAAAATAAAGAAGAGTTTATATTTGCCAGTTTTAATGATCTTCGGGCTAAACTTGTAGCTATCAATGTTCTTTCTTAGCAGAGACATTTGTTGCGATTGTTACCGGAAATTGGAGGTAAACATTTTAGTGGTATGTTATTTCCGGATGACATAGCATATAGCATTATCTTGTAAGAACGCTTACAGTGCTCAGAATTGTTGATTTTGGGCAACTCTTGCAATAAATCGGGAGAGAATGTATCCCCTTTTCAATAACTTACTCTCTTCAAACTGTTCCACTAGATGGAAGACAAATTGTGAGTATCTTATAACAGCCTAGCAACCCAGCGTTGCCCGGGAGGCGACATTGCCAACAAAATAAATAAGTTAAAAAGTTTGTGTAGCATTTTTTTTTTTAAACTTCCCTCTCTCTTTCGGACTTTCTTTCTATCCCCCCCCCCTCGAGGACAAAACAAATACTACACTTTGATCCTACCCCAAAAGCTAAGAAAGTGTATTTTTAGTTCGAGTTTCTCACCAAAGGTCGATGGAAAAACAATCGCTTTAAATGTTGACTCTTCCCCTGACTGATTTTGTTTCTGTTGAATGAATATTAAAAAAAAAAATGTGTTCATATTCTCTATAAGGCAATGCTGAAAAAGAATATATAAGCTTAGTGGGTGTGTCTTGTGTAGTTTTTGACATTTACTTGGATACACACTATGTTTTAAGGATGATCGCATATAAAAATTATTTTAAGCTTTTGTTCAATTTCGTTTTATATAATTTTTGGGGCGTGGGGGCGGGAGTCAGAATTGCAAGATAAAAATATTTTGAAAAGTTTAGAACTCTTCATTAGTCAACTATTCCCTATTTGGACGCATGGACTAACCAGATTAATTTATGTCTAACGTTGCTAAAGTTATTTACTTTTATTTCTATTTTCCTAACTAATATTTTTGGGAGTTAACACTCACGTTTTAAAAACGTAATACTTTTTTTTAGGGGGGGGGTATATTTGGTGTATTAAGAGAAAACTATCGTTATGTCCATGTTATTAATAAATTGGTGAAGAATAGAAAAGACAATTCGGACACAAATAAAAGGAGAATAATAATCCCGTGTAATTTTCACAGATCCAGCTTGTAATTATAATTTCCCTTATTCTATTTAGATTTACTCATTAATTGTTTGCTAACACAGGGGTCCACAAAAAAAAAAACAGGACGTTACTTTGATTCACCTGAAACAAGACACGGTGCAACTGAGACATGAGGGACTACTGTGAATTAGGGACCATACCTACAGGGGCATCTTAAGTGGAGAGTTGTGCAGCAAGATGTTTGTTCACATTACATTTTTTAATGTCATATTTGTAGTTTTTAGTTAGAGTGAATTGGGCAAGTTAGGGGTTTGTTTGATGCCAGTAAGCTTACACAAATAGACTATTAGCCGAGTCTTTATCTAGGGGGTCGTGGCCTTGGGAAAGTCCACCAGAGATAAGTGCAGGGTCCCTTTCCATGCACGCCATGGCACTACAGTTACCTCAATATTATACAAATGTTGACAGAGCAGCCGCTCTTAATGCTACCTAAGAGTTAGGGCTCCTGTACTACCAGTCGAAAATCGCAGCCAGACAAGCTGTCAAACCTTCATCATGTCAGAACAAGAGCAACCCAGACTAGTCATGTGAATCTAAGTGACAAGAAATTGTCACCAAGATGTCCAGATAGAGAAAGAAATGGATGGAACGGCATTCATTGTCTTAGTCAGAAAACAAGGCCAAGCACTGGGTGTCTATGAAGCGTCCCTTTGAAGGTAGCTCTGCGCCTGGCTAATAGACAAAGAAGGCATGCAAGGCTGGGCGATAGGCCAAGCCTATCTACTATTTACGCATACATATGTAATTGTTGGAAATAGAAAACAGGAGAAAAACACAACCTTTAGATAAAGTTATTACATAGTAGTAGTCGTGTTCAAGTGTAAAATTTTACAGGTCAAGGGTCAGAGGGGAACGTCACGTGATTTCCGAGCGAAGCCCTCTTTCTCGCTCTTAGCTTGTGACATTTCAATGAGGAAAGACGTGCTTGCTTGCTGTCCCCAAAACGGGGACGGCGAGCGAAAGGTCGCTGAAGTAGTGAGACGAGCTATCTATCTATCTCTCACGCTCATGTACAAGTAACCTGTGTTTCTGATGTTTCCTGTGACTGTCTGTCTTTTTAAATAAAACTTTTATAAACTGAAAAAGTTTATCAGCAGGCGAATGTGGACCTGGGTTCACAACGACGATGGTGATGATCATGACGACCTGCAGTATAAAGGATTTATACACCCGTCGGTAAGGCATAATGTAACAAAGATGTTAAATTGTATATCCGTGGACAGTTGCACAACGAATCAGACGATCTAGCTGAGCTTTTATCAACCATTTTACTCTTGTGTAACCCTTAAAATATATAACATACTTCAAGGAACCCCTACGAAAAAACAAAATTATCTACTATATCTTTCTCATTTTATTTTCATTGTAGTTCACATAGTGAATATCATAGTATATACTTTTTTAATAATATCGTGGGGTCTGCATTAGCCCCGGCAATCCATAGACAGGAAATACACCGTTTTCTTTGATTCATAACTCGAAAATAATATAAATTTAAAAAGCTAACAATAAATATAGTAACATGGGGTTCAGGGCTTGGAGCAGAACTACAGAGCGATCCCTCATTAATTTTAAGAAAAAAAATCAATAATTCTTTGTCAAATTTTTCTGTGATGCTTATTCAAATTCATACTGTTCCTTTACAATACTTCATCAGGGAGTTTTCATTTGCACAAACAAATGATAAACTCAAACAAAGAATAAACAGAACCAATAAATGTAAACAGAACGCAAACAGATAATTGCTGTATCAGTTGATTATTTTTTTTATCCTTTACTAGAAATGTTGAAAAGATATAAGGTAAATCAAGGCAAAATGTCCTGTGAACCAATAAATGAGCTAAGAAAATGTTACTTTCAGAGCCATTTGATAAAGTGAAAAAACCTGCTTCTCTAATGTGAAACCTGTGGTGCTTGTTTTTTGCTACACAACTATTTAAATGAAAGTCGAACTTTAGATAAACACACAGATTTTATTCTCAGTTGAGAAGAGACGATTTCTGTTGTTGCACTTAATATTTATTAAATAGTAGCTTATCTCACATGTTCTTGAAGAACTCCAAGGAACCTTCTGGAGAACCCCGGTTAAGAAACGCTGGTCAACCAAATTTTTAAATACAAATGAGTCATTTTTATCAAGATCCAAATGTCACTCAAGGATAAGGGTTACTAAGATTATCAGTTGGATGATGAACAATATTATGAGAGGATTTGAAACAATGTGTTAAAAGGGAAGGATTTAATTACTTAATATAACGGCTTGATAAGTATATGTTGACATTAAACTTGAAAACGACTATGTTGCAGTCAGCAGTCTGTTAATTATCCAGGCCATGTGTACGGAAAAGTCATGTTGACAAGAAGAGATGCACCTAGCGATTGTCAACAGAAAAAATAATTATCGGATGACCAAAACATCATTTGAATAAAAATAACGTACCTAACATCAACCACCTGCATAGGAAGAAGCAACATAACATAATCGATTGTCATAAGATAAATGTTGACAAGAAGAGATGCACCTGGCGCTTGTCAAATGATAAGATAATTATTTGATGATCCAAAAGGTCATTTGAATAAAAATAATGCACCTAATATGGGAAGAAGCAACATAAGATCGATTGTCAAAAGAAGGATAAATGCTGGAATTATGAAAGGTCGTTGGCAAGAAGTACATGCCAGGTGCAATCGAATCATACCAAGAGAAGATAAACAAATCTGTTGTATTGTCAATTGATTAAAATCCCGTTGCTGAATAAAACGGCCCTTGTGGAGTGGCTAAAGGACAATGCCGTCCCATGGGGGTGTTTGAGATGGTAACAAATTGTTATATAATAAACACCCGAAATTGATATCGGCAGCTTGTTGACGCTTGAGCCAAGAAGAATCGACCGTCGAATTCCTGTGCATGCATCTTCTTCCTACCAACCCACCATCTCTCACCATAATGACAATAAAGATATATCGTTATATTTTCACATATCAATGTGTTGTCATTCCTTTTTAAGCACAGCAGTAATATCACACAGTCCTGTGTTATTGTATTCCACAGATGGGAAGTTCATGTGTGTATAAATATATAATGTCTGTCTAATTTTGTTTTTGTGGAGCACCCTGTAGAATAGACGGATACTTTCCTGCATCTCTCTTGGAAGAGGTTTCCTCTAACAAGATGGATCATGTATTCAATTCAATTCAATAAATTTGGCAAAAAATAAAACAAGCATGCTTCAGTTGCCATGTAGGGTAAGAGGGGGGGTACAAATGTACACACAAGAGGATACAGTGGCCCAGCACCTGTTCAATTGAATTGCTGCATTTACTACATTTTCTGGAAGTCCATTCCACGGTCCACGGATCCTGATTGAGAAAGCGACACTTGAAATAAAGTGTGAGTAATGCTCATACAGACCTCTTTCTGATGTAAAAGTGCGTGCTTATTTACATTAGGACCCACGCTAACTTTGACCCCATCGTTAGGGTTAGGATTAGGGTTAGAGTTAGGGTAAGGGTTAAGGTCATGGTCAACTTAGCGTTGGTTCTAATCTAACAAAGTACTCAAAACTGAATAGTAGGTCCTGAGAGAGATCATAATGACAATTATTTGGATTATTCGGACTACTATTCTCATCTTGGATGTTATTCTAACAACGTTTCGACCGACGTAACCTTCGACCTTCTTCAGGTGCACCTTATCGAACTCGGGAATCTACATGGAATTTCGAATGGAACCCTTTATTTAATCTAGGGGAGTATACTGCTCTCATTCCGTCAGCCAGAAATCAGCTAGAAGTCTTAAGTAATTCTTAACTATATTACTAATATCGCCTGTACTGAGTATTGAACCTTCATCCTCCATAAGACTGACACTTAGAACCGATTGTTACTTATCACTTTTATCCATTGCGAATAATTCAAATAATCCAAATTATCGATTGTCATCTCAAAATCCAGCTGTGAGGTTTCGAAATTTTTGTCAGTCCTTGGTGGATTCATAACATATATGGAATTTCTGGCAATATTTTTGTCCAGGAAGTGAAGCCATTAAATAATTGATCGAGTTGTTGCGAGAAGAGATGGGCAATTATGAAGCTATTTGCCCCTTTTGAAATTTAGCAGCTTAATTTGATAACGCAAACATAAAAGCCTTTCATTACCCAATCTTCTGGATACATTGAGCAGGATAAAAACTGATAGTTAATTTGTTTATTGTGTTTAAATACATTTCAATCTTCGCAAGTTTATTATTTGTTTTTGTTTTTTTTAGAGGAGAGATAAGGGCTTTATCATGAGAGGAGATTAAAATGCTAAACAGGTTGCGTAGATTAACAACGGCACACTCTTCACTTTGCGCAGCTACATTCTGATAACATGTAGAGCTTCAAAATTTATACCATACTAGCGGGACCCGTCGCCCGGCGTTGCACGGGAGAAAGTACTACCTATTGCATGACGTCAAATAAAAAAAAGGAAATTACCAATTTTTTTATCCCCCCACCCCCACCCCCGTCTATTGTGTTGGCGAATGTTTTAAATTAAAAAAAAATTTTTTTTTTAATTTAAAAAGTGGTAGAGTAGAATGGGATCGAACGCTAAAATAGGTGATTACGAATCCTGCCTTCTTACCGACTGCACCACGCATTCGGGTTAAAATAAATGTGTAAATAGGTCAATTAACTTAATAATAAATAAGAACCGGTGTTTTGTGAAAATTCAACTGTGTGTATTAGTTCCCGGTGTCGATGAGTAGAGTGACAGTACAGAATTGTTAGAGAGAAAAGTTTTTGCTACTACCTATATGGAGTTGGTTTTTGGGAGAGTCGTGGATGGCGGGCCAAATGTAATATTTAGTGTAAGCTGGGAAAAAAGAATAACAAATGTACTAAAACACGCTCGAGTGAATAAGTGTAATGTAATGGTGAGTTTAGTAGCCTGTGATGCATGTGGTTATTTTCCTATTCTCCGAGAAGGTACAGGGGAAAAATCGTCTCTACTTTATATATTAGATTGTCAGATCCAGTCTCTCATGGAAGTCTGCCTACATGTGTCATATTATGCCCCGTTCTTTTTCTGCCCCCAAAATGCGAGAGCCGTTTGGAGACGACTTCTCCTTCTGGCAAAATGAAGAAAGGGTTTTCACATTTTATTGTGGGAGAATGTCGACATTCTATTGATACACTCAGCTTTACAGATACAGTCTGCTCCCCAGACCCTGCTGGGGGGAGCAAAAAGTGGAACGTCCGCTCACCTCGAGCTCAAGTCTAGCTCTGTTATTTTTACCCGATTCTCTCTCAATCGGTGACCGTAATTCTGAAAATTGACTCTCTTCACACATTCATCAAACCCACCATAACTCAAACAAGAAACAGTAAATGTCTATATTTTTATTTTCCTCCCAACCTTGAAATTATCAAAACAACCACAGTCGCATTCCAAATGCGACCTATATTCACACACTGCTCCGGACCTACATCTTATTACCATCTAGATTATAATTCCTATTCACTATCCTGCTTCTCGACGACCACTCCAGGTGATCTTGCTACAAATGTGAAAGTATTGTTTTTAACTTCAGACGTTTTAAGAGGTTAATGTAGTTTCCTTGAAGCATTGTTATCCCAGTTTACCCATCTGATATAAAGATTATTTATAGAAGGCAATACAATGCAGAGGTGTAACGGATAAACACGAACTGAAGCAAATCAAGACATATAACGGTGGAATGATTTACA
Source organism: Sepiola atlantica (assembly GCA_963556195.1). Classification (NCBI taxonomy): domain Eukaryota; kingdom Metazoa; phylum Mollusca; class Cephalopoda; order Sepiida; family Sepiolidae; genus Sepiola; species Sepiola atlantica. The sequence continues at coordinate 26,514,020 of OY744528.1, forward strand.
TAGTTTTACTTATTTATTAATGCTATATATATATTTTTATCTGTTTACATTATATTATAACCTTACTTGCGTCAGTATGATCTGATGGAAGTTCCGTATAGTATGATATTTCGAGAACATTTCCCTTCGTCAGATGTATGTTCAACCTTAATTCAAACGTGCATATGGAGGCCGTTGCTAGCGGGGTTATTCAGCAGAAAATGAAATGGATTTGAAATCAAATTAAAATGATTTTTTCATTAAATTTTGCTTCAAGTTCATTGTTCGTCTTTAAATTTATGTGACAATGTCAATATTAATATTTTTTATTTTTTTAATTACGTATATTTTATAAATTTATTTTAAAAAATTTAATTTTATTTATTGTTCGCCCGTTTCTGCGTCGAGTTAAGTTGATTAGTTTATATTTTACTAGACAAGGGAAGGGAGGCAACTCCGCTAAGATCTGTTTAAATGTTACTGTTCACAAAATCAAGGGTCTTATATTCAATTGTTAATTTATTATTTTCTAATTACGTATTCAATGTTGCAGTAAATATTACTCCAACATAACGGATACTGTTAATTTCTAGGCCTAACTATTACTGTTATAAAGTGACTTCTTCTTTTTCTTGAGTTTGTTCACTCAGGTTAATATCCCAGTGTACCCTACTATTTATCAGAGATAAAAATGAGAAGAAAAAAATGTATTTCTATTTTCTTCACTTGAAAAGACAATTTTAGTTATAATTTAAAATTGGCACTCTGATTTATTTTCTACTAATCACTTTCCGACAATGTCTTGACACATGTACCAATATGTGTATGAGGCGTAGAAGATTATTTGGGACAATAACCTGGCAACAGGAGGAAGAGAATATGAACTTACTTTGTTCTTTTGTTTGTAACACTTGTTCATACAGTTTTAGCGATTATTTACTCACCTAAAAAAACAAGCAAAAAATATTTTTGTAAATTTTTCATATTAGAAAAAGTAACAATAAAAATAAAACAATGAAATGTTTCTTTAAATAACACTCCTCAGTAAATACGCTATTTAAAAATAAAATTTTTGGAAAATTTTTCGAAATACTTATGTGTAATGGTAAAAAAAATATAGCGGTAACCAAAATTTACGGAAAACAATCCACTATTTTTTTTTTTTTTTTTTTTTTTTAGAAATTCAATCTTTTCATTCGAATCATTATTTGGGTAGAAAGACGCAATTTTTCTAAATATTAAGGGCGATAATCGCAAAAATTTCTCCTTTGTTTTGTTAGATTAATCCTTTTTGTTTGGGGAAAGTATTGATATTTAAAAAAAGATGGCGTCTCTGAAGTCATCACCTGATTAGAATACAAAAAAATCGAATTTCTTAAATAATAAAAAAAAACTACTGAATTATTTTCTGTAAAATTTGGTAACCGTTTTTTTTTTTCAACATAACACGTAGGTATTTCCAAAAAATGCTTTTTATTTGACGTATTTATCAGGGAGTGTTATGCAAAGAAGCACCAAACATTAAACATATTTTCATTTATTTATGGCCACAGGAGGATCTCGGGGTGCTTATGTAGATCAGGGCACATATGAAAAACGCATTTCCAAATAAAAACTATTATTTACACTTATGTATAACGCAAAAATAAGTATCCTCACCAAAAATTAGGGAAAATTATCGAGTAGAATTTTAAATAAAAAATAAAAATCAGTTTTACAGTATTTTGCCCACCGTAATTGATTTATTACATGTTTATATGACAGACTAAGTTATGACCTCCTGAATTACGCGTTATTTGCTCAAAACAATGATGTTAATAAAATACGATAAAAATGATTTTTATTTTTAATTTAAATTCTACTCGATAATTTTTGCTATTTTTTGGTGTAGATACCTATTTTTCCCTGATACATAAGTATATCAAAGAGTTTTCAGGTCAATTTATTTGGAACTGCGATTTTCATATATGCCCTAATCTATAAAAGCACCGATTTAGGTAAGAATACTGTGAAGAAATAAAATAAAATTAATGCGCAAACTCATCTTAACATTAAAAAAAAAATTAATGGTAAATAATAAAAAATAAAAATAAACTTTTCTGTTTCATTGAATCTACCTCTTCTTTTTCTATAACATCGGCACAACATCCAGAAAGTGCAGATTTTTTTTCAAAAATCTCATCTGAAAGCTCCCAATACTTTCCATAAATCTCGGTCAATAAAAAAAATAAAAAAGGTTCCAAAACTGAAAAGTTACACAGATCGATAGACGATTAAATTTTCTTGCGTTTGGTAAAGGTTATTTGTTGTAATTTTTTTTTCTTCACCCCTTTTTTCTTGTTAACTATACTGCACAATCGCCCAAACTCTTAACATGGGGTACATTCTTGACATGGTCTGGCAAATTATTTCAGTAATTAATTACCCTTCCGATATTTGGGTGGGGGTGGAGAATGAGCGATCAAATTGTTGAAATATTGAAAATATAATTTCACTCAAAAATAAATTTTCATGGTTTTTATTAATAAGTTTATTTGGACCAAGTTTCCATCAAGCACCCCAATCTTAGAGAGAAATGAAAAGATCCATATTTTGTTCGACATTATTATTTTGAACTCTTCTAGCTACAACACCTGTAAATTATTTTCCTTTCTTCCTTCATGTGCCTAAAACTAAACGGAACTTCCATGAGCAAATTTTCTTTCCAAGAACTGTCCGTTTGTGGAACACAATACCACAGTGTTGCTTCCCAGCTGACTACAACATGATTGTTTTCAAGTCTGATGTTAACAATTTCTTGTTGAGCCGACCTCTTAAGTAATCGAATTCTGCCCAGTTTCCACTATCGTTACCAATCATCACGGTGTTGTCTCACCTTCCACCTCACAAATTCAGTCATTCTTATCCTCAAGTGGCCTTTTGGCCTTGATGAGCGGTGACTTGTTAGTACATAAAAAATTTCTATCAAAATCAAGTTTAAATTAGAACTTTCTTATGGTTATGTTTTCCCACATTCGAATATTAGTAGGGATATCCAGAATTGCCCGGGACATGGATAATACAATAGAAGAGTTATAAAGAAAGATTGTAACATTTTTTTAATTCTCTCTCTCTCTCTCTCTCTCTCTCTCTCTCTCTCTCTCTCTCCACACACATTCTCAGTCATGCTACTTTTTTTTTTTAACTTCCTCTCTATCTCTCTTTGGCAACTTATTCGATATGATAGAAAGAAAAAAAGACAGAAAAAATTCATCAAAGTTGACTAACAGTTTGACCCAGTTTTAGTGATTCTTTTTTTTTTTTCTTTGTTTTTTTTTTTTTTACAACTACCAGTAAGAATGAGAGAAAATAATTTTTTTCTACCCTTTGCACAAATTTTGTTCTTGGTGACCCTTAATATTACAGCATTTTTTTTACCATAACTAGCTTGGAGTTATACTAAATCAGAATAAGTAAAGTTTTAAGTGCACCAAACCCTAACTGTTAACCGGACAGACAGAAAAGACTGAAATACGACTTTTCTTTATATAATACCCGGGTGTTCCCTGGAGTCTGAGTGACAACAAGTCTCTCTAGATTTCCAGTACTGTCCATCTCTTTTCGATAACCATTGCAAATGATTTTGCGGTATCGCAACAGTCGCTAACCATTGATTTCACACTGGTAACGACCATTGGTCTTCTCTGGGATTTGGCGGTAATAAACCTCCCTAAAGTCCCAGTACTCTCTGCACTCTTCCAGTGGAGGTTTGGTTTGTGTTGTCCCTCCTCAGTCTTCTCATCCTCCTTGACCCTCTACAAATATTTTGTGTGGTGTCAGCCTAGGCCGGCGCCATCTTTTTTTTTGTGGGGGGGATTATTATTATTATTATTTATTTATTTATTTTAATTTTATTTTTTGTCGTTGTTTTGTATTTTTATTCCCTTGGATAAAATAAAGCCAGTCATTATGAGTTCTGAGATTGTGAAGCGCAATCAAGCAGCACAAATGGCAATTCCCCAAACATTATTTGACTGGAATGTTAATTGTTACTGAACCAAGTGCAAGTTGAATTTGGGAGGAGGGAATGAAGTAGGAATTAATAAATAAAATCCCACAGCACTGATGTTTGTAATCAAATATCAGGTTGATATTACTTTGTAGAAATCCTCTTACAGACGGAATTGATTAGTTATGACTATCAAATCGAAGGGACAGGTATTAAGTGTAACGGGTAGGTCATCTCATTATTAAATGATTACTCTCTTCCTTTGAGAGTACTTTCATAGTTTGAATCCTTTTAGCATACTGGTTACAAAACTTATTTATTGATATAAAAGTTTATGCATAAACTAGCAGAAAGACCCGACGTAGCTCGGGATTTGACAATGAGATGGAGTACTGCTGCCATATATGGGGAGGTGCCGCTCAGAGCACCCTTTCCTGCCTTGACAGAGTACAAAACCAACTTCGAAATCTAGTGGGGGATGTCCTCTTCTCTTGCCTACAGTCACTTTCTCACAGAAGAGATGTTGCTAGTCTTTCTCTGCTCTACCGTTATTTTCATGGTAGGTGCTCTACTGAGCTTAAATCTATGCCCCCCCCCCTTGTAAAACACTCACAATAAGAAACCACCTAGCTACTACCACTGTCAATGGTTTCCCTTTCTTCCTCTGCATGCCCAAAAACGAAACTTCCATGAGCAGAGTTTCTTTCCGAGAACTGCCCGTTTGTGGAACTCAGTGCCGTGAGCCTGCTTCCCAGCTGACTACAATATGGTTGTCTTCAAGTCTAATGTAAACAAATACTTGTTGAACTGTCTCAGTAAATAATCAATTTCTGCCCTGCTACAACCATCATGCCGGTGAACGCGATGTTGTCTCACCATTCACCAGTCAAACTCTTTAACCCCTATCCTCGAGTCAAACTCTTTAACTCTTATTCTCGAGTGGCCTTTGGGCCTTGATAAGCGATGACCTTTAATGTAAAAAAAAAAAATAAATAAAAAAAAATTAAATTCGTATGAATCAGCATGATGCAACTTTCTTGAACGGCTTGATTCCGTTGTCAGCATTCTTGTAGGAGGGACCACGTAATGGTTGCCAACATCCCGAATCAGGGAACAGATTAACTTGAATATTTGTTTATAGATTCACTGGAAGGAAGACCCAACGTTGCTCGGGATTAAACGAGGAACACTACTATGCCCTTTTTTTTTTTACTCTGCTCATAACACCATATTACTTTCTTTGATTTTGTTTGCCCCCAGCCCGTTTCAACCCCTAATATATTTGGAATAAAGTGGAATTTTGAAAAATTTTTTGAATTAGTGTCTTATACATATAGTTTAATTTTCATTAGAATAGGATATACATATTTGAAGTTTTAAGAAGTTTTTGCCCTCATAGCTCCCTTACGGGGGGATTATATAGATATTCAGCACATAGAGGGTCACATAAAGATTCGAGACCACTTATATTGTTTTCTCCAGATAATTTTATACATATGATTTAAATTTAATCAAAATAGGATATATTTTAAGTTTTAAGCGGGTTTCTGCCCTCATAACACCCTTAGGGGTGCACTTACAGATTCTTGACCACTTCCATTGTCTTCTCCAGAGAATTTCATATATAAATACATTTTTTATTTTAATGTCGATTCTTTAACCTTTCTTTCTTTCGTGAATGTCTATGGCCGACATAATTTCATAAATAACTTTGTACATCTGTACAAGTTTTCTTGCTTTTGCATAAGTTTATTGAGAATGTATTTTAAAACATAATTTGGCACTGAGCCACAGAAACACCAGACCAGTTTGTTGACCATTTGTCTGAGAAGTGACCGGTGATGTGTATATCGGTCGACAATAAAGGTAGACAAAGTGCACATTGAATGATCAGATAAATGAGTTGTCTAACCAATGTTCAATGGAAAGGATGTTGATGAATTAAGTATGAGAAACCGCGTGTAGGTGTGTGATATCAATAATGTGTAGCCATTTTGTTTTTATGTGAACTATGTTTTATTTATTCTATACAAACGAACCGGTAATACCAGGTGTGGTATTTAGCCCTGGTCGGTCTATGCCGGCATTTTCCAAAGGTGGAAGTTTACAGGGAATATCAAATTCACAAGCTGTCCCCAACCTCATGTATATCCCGGTCATGGGAAGATGTAATACAGCACCTAGCATTCCAAAATGGTCACGCATCTGGTACTGGCCAGGCTCCACGTCGCTTAACTTCTGTGGGTCAAAGCGATTATGCTGTCTTTTATACAGCATTTCGGTAAAATACTTCAGATATGTAAAGCCTAGAAGAATACTTTTGCGTTAACCCATGAAATAACATTTTACAATATGTATAAGATAGGCCAAAAAAGAAAGAGGAGATACATTTCAGGAGAGTAGAAGCGAGAATGAAAGAAAGAGAGAAAGAGATAGAGAGAAAGAAAAAAAACCGAGAGAAAGAAAGAGAGAGAGAGAGAGAGAGATAGAGAAAGAAAGAGAGAAAACCGAGAGAAAGAAAGAGAGAGAGATAGAGAGAAAGAAAGAAAGAAAGAGAGAGAGAGAGAGATAGAGAGAAAGAAAGAAAGAGAGAGAGAGAGAGAGAGAGAAAGAAAGAAAACCGAGAGAAAGAAAGAGAGAGAGAGAAAAAAAGAAAACCGAGAGAAAGAAAGAGAGAGAAAGAAAGAGAGAGAGAGAGAGAGAAAAAAAGAAAACCGAGAGAAAGAAAGAGAGAGAGAGAGAGAGAGAAAGAAAACCGAGAGAAAGAAAGAAAGAGAGAGAGAAAGAAAGAAAACCGAGAGAAAGAAAGAGAGAGAGATAGAGAGAAAGAAAGAAAACCGAGAGAAAGAAAGAAAGAGAGAGAGAGAAAGAAAGAAAACCGAGAGAAAGAAAGAAAGTAGGAAAGAAAGAAGAGAGAGAGAAAGAAACTCTAAGAAAACATTTTACAATAAGATAGACGGAAAAAAGAAAGAGGAGATACATCTCCAGAGAGAGGGAGAGAGAGAGAAAGAGAAAAAAAGAAAACAAGAGAGAGAGAATGAGAGATAAAGAAAGAGAGAAAACAAATTGTGCAAACTGAAAGGAGAGATACTTTCTTTAATTTAAAAAAAGAGGTCCCCCCCCCCCCCCGAAGACTAACAGAGTAAGGAAATTGTCCAAGGGAGATCAGTTTAAAATTTATATATTTTTAACAACGGACAGCAATATGTTTCCATATTTCTAAACTCTTGTAGTTAGATGAGATATTCCTGTATAGCGATGTAGTAAAGTAAAGGCCACACGGTTTACCCGTTTACGTAAAGGAAATAATCCGGTCATCACTTCCTAGACTAATAGATTCGCTAGTCATCTCTCTATTTCCTCCTCAAAAAATGAAAGACGT
>OY744528.1:26526368-26638868 GCA_963556195.1 Sepiola atlantica
AACGGAAGTCGGAAGTGATGTCACGACTGTGGGAGGCTTTGTCGATCTTTTTGTTTCTGTCACCAGCCAGTGAATTCTCTTGTACTGTAGGATACTATCTACTGTCGGTATATAGTCTGTTATACACCCGTGCCTTTTCTTTTTGTAACCCAGGTTGTTGATTAACGCACACGTGTTGATTTTCTGGTTGTTGCCGTATCGTTGTGCGTCACTGTCATGATGATCATCGCTATTACAGACTATCCCTTTCGTACGTTGATACAAACGAAGCCGAGACTTGTGCATTTTAAAAGGTTTATCAAAAACAAAGAAATAGAAAACTTTGTGTATGAGATAGATAGATAGATAGATAGATAGATAGATAGATATAGAGAGAGAAAGTGGGGAGGGAACCGACAACCTATAAATAGACAGACTGACTTTCTCGCTACTTTTAGCCACACTGTACACCACCGTACCCACGCCCACCAGCGACGTCCCTGTCCGTTCAGGCAAAGAGATGGAGACACACTCTGGCAGAAGTCACGTGATTTCTCGACTTCCACTTTTAGCTCCCTACAGGTACCCCCTTTGCTATCTAATAGTAATCATTTAGAAAACTTTTGGAGTGAGAAACCTCAAAGATAATAAAACATGTCGGGTGTTTTCTTTTGATCGGTGGTAAACATTTACATGCGTTTCAATAACTAATATTTAAGAAGTCTTCACTTCTTTATATGACACCATGATTGGTGTCATCCGGCAACTGACAGTGGAGCTGCGCAAAGGAAAAAAAAAACACCATCAACCGTTGACTTTTTATTTAGAGTGAAAGATTTCTTTCCAAATTCATTTCAGGCGGCGGGGTTTGTCTGGCTTTTTATTTGCTTTCTCGCTTCCCCTCATCACTTAAAATGGTTTCGTCTAGGACTAGAAAAATGGCACGTTCTTTTACTTGCTAACTTTTGTGTTTATATTTATTTAAAAACAAATAAATACACGTTGGTCTTTATTATAGAGCGGAAGTGAATAATAATAAAAATGATCTGGTTAAACATCCGGAGAAACTTGTTGCGATTTGTTTGGGTTTGCTATAAACGAGTTATTTTTCTTTTTTATGCCAATGAATCTTGCAAGAACAAAATTGTGAATGGTTGGTTCATAAAAGAATGTTTCAATCGATATTGGTTGTTTCCTGTAATTAGTGACAGATATAAGATGAACCGGAAACGGTTGCTGAGGCGATATCCACGGAGAAGAAATCATAACACTTAATTGGCTTTCAGCCAAAGTATGAGTTTTGGATAATGTTTCTCGTCGAGAAGGTTAGAGTTAGATCTTTGCTGATTATTTAATGAGATTTGAGGAAATACTTGTCTTTGACGGAAGATGACCGTTTTTCAATGTTTGGGGGGGGGGGGGGATACCGAATTGCTGATGTTACCAAAGCATAACATTGTTTGTCAAGACTGACAGATTCTATGTTCAGCCAACATTCTAAAAGAAAATAAATTAAAATAAATAAAAAAAAAATTTTTGTTTCGGAATTGTTTAGATGAGGATTGATAATGTGTATTTTTTTAAAAAATAGAAATCGCTCCAGACAAGGCATGAATCCACTTGATGTAAGGAGCTAACAAGAACTAGAGATGATTATCGCAAAGAAATGTAGTCTAACAAATGATACAACAAAAATGGCACACACGATTTATGCATCGTTTCAAAATCCACTGCGCAAAACCAGCTGTTCAAGTATAAATTTCGAAATTGAGCCGAATCAAGACAAATCAAAACGTTAAAGATATAAAGAGCTGTCATCATCATATTCAGTTTAACACTCATGCTAGCATGTGTTGAACGGTTTTTCAAAAATTGACTGCCAAACTAGCCTATCTCTGTCCAGGTCTTTATTTATTCCTCTTTCTCTCAAATCAATCCTTATCACTACCTCCCATGTTTTCCTTAACTTTTCTCTGTCAACTGACCCTGCTACCACAATTTTTATTTACTTTTTATTTTTTATGAAAATCGCTCCAGACAAGACATGAAGCCACTTGATGTAAGGAGCTAACAAGAATGAAAGATGGTTATCGCAAAGACAAGAGATGCCTATTGGCCTTAGTCTTGAAAAGACCAAGGCTATAGATAAGAGAAAAATAGTCAGCAGGAAGAGAGTTCCACAAGCCTGCGGTTCTTTGAAAAGAAGCTAATGGAATAGGAAGCTGCATTACAATGAGGTATCAAAACAGCGAATTGATGGAGACCACTAGACCAACGAATTAAATGAGCTGGAACAAAGGAAGCAGGGAATAGATCAGACAATTGGACTATTCAAACTACTATTCACATCTAGGATGTTATTCTCACAACTTATTTTTCTTTCATGCTAATCCCAAGCTACGGCAGGATCCGCAATGATGGATTTTTGTCTCCACTTGGCACGATCACAGGTCGGTCAAGGTGAAGGCCAGTTTACAGTTTTGCATGGCGTCTGCCCATGTCATCATCGGCTTTCCTCTCGGTCGCTTCCTGGCAACTTCTAACTTCACAACGTTTCGGCTAATGCAACCTCCGACTTTCTTCAGATGTCACATAAACACGGCGCAACGTATAAAGGTGTTAAGTAATAATCATTTCTAAGTGACAGTCTTCTGGAGGTTGAAGGTTCAATCCTCACTACAGGTGAGATTAACTAAGAATAAAATAAAAATTACTCAAGAATTCTGCCCAGTCATGGCTGATTGAATAAGAACAATTTATCCCTGTGGACTAAATAAATCGTTCAGTTCGAAATTCAAATGGGAATGGGGGGGGGGGGTGGAATCAGCTAACGCTTATTTTCCTATTGTGTCTGTGTTGTCTGTTAGGTTCGATTTCACAAAACATTTTTATCCATACAATTGTTTATGCCCATTTTTAAAACGTACATTTTCTCTTGATAATAAATTTAAGATCTTTTCAAAAGGCTTCTTCAGTGAATTTTTCAAATAAATTTTACAAAAAAAAAACTTTAACATCAAAAAGTAGATTTAATATATATATATATATATATATATATATATATATATATATATATGTATATATGTTATATATGTTATACGTACGGAACTATGTTACAACTTCTATTCATACTCTGAAGATGTGAGGTTTCTCGCAAAATTATTAGTCAAAGGATCAAAGTAAAAATGAAAATAAAAAATCTATTCTGATTTTATTTTATTAATAAATATTGCATCTGAACATGCATTTTCTTTTTAAACACCTTTTTAAGAATTTGATAATAAATGAGGCTAAAAAGCCTCATTTATTATTAAATTCTTGAAAAGGTGTTTAAAAAGAAAAAATATGAACTTTCCTATTTTAATATATATATATATACAGGGTGTTTCAAAAGTCTTGGGAACATAACGATTTTTAATAACTCAAAACCTATTAGGAGTTGAAAAATGAAATGTGTACCGTTGGAAAGGTTAAAGTTTCAAGTTTTGTGGGGAATCTTCAAAGTTGCTCAATATGAGCACCATTCGTCACACGGCAGACATCTAGTCGATAGTCCATTTCCTGCCAAACGGGTTCCAGCATCTTGACGTCAATGGTTCCCACAACTGCCGTTACTCGAGCCTTTAGTTCGTCAATATCTCTTGGAAGGGGCGGCACATAGACTTGTTGCTTGACAAAGCCCCAAAGGAAAAAGTCACACGGGGTAAGATCTGGAGACCTAGGAGGCTAGGGCATGAGAACGTCATCACCTCGCCCAGATCTCCCAATCCATCTACCAGGCAGCCTTGTGTTAAGAAACTGCCTTACTCTAAGACTCCAGTGTGGTGGTGCACCATCTTGTTGAAAAATGAAGTCATCAGATTCTGCTTGTTCCAACTGAGCCATTAACCAGTCTTCCAGCATGTTGAGATAGGATTCACCAGTGATAGTTGCCTCTTCAAAGAAGAACGGTCCATAGACACCTTTCTTGGAAATTGCACAAAACACGTTCACTTTTGGTGAATCTCGCTCGTGCTCAAGAAGTTCATGAGGATTCTCAGTACCCCATATGCGAGTGTTATGCTTGTTAACTTTGCCATTCAGATGGAAGGTCGCCTCATCGCTAAAAACAAGCCGGTCATCAAAGCCGTTATCTTCCAACTTCTCTTGCATTGCAATGCAAAAGTCACGGCGAAGTGGCTTATCAGTGTCCTTCAACTTTTGGACCAACTTGAGCTTGTAAGGTACCATTTGCAGTCGTTTCCTTAAGACACGCCAGACAGTTGCTGGAGCAAGCTGAAGTTCCCTGCTGGCTCTTCTCACTGATTTACGGGGGCTCCGCTGAAAGGCTGTCCGAACTTGCTCAACTGCATCTTCTGAAGTTGAAGGGCGACCTGTTCGCTTACTTGGGCACAAACACCCATCTTTCACAAATTTAGCATGCCATCTGACAATGGATTTCCTTTCAGGGGCTTCTTTTTTAAATTTCCTGCGAAATGCACGCTGAACACATGTCCACGATTCAGTCTTTGCAAATTGGAGGACGCAAAATGCCTTGTCTTGTTTAGAGAACGCCATTACTGCACCTGGAAAGATAACACGAAAATCATTAGTATGACTAAAAACTTGATTAAGCAAGCTTTAAAATGGCACCAGTTTCATTTTTCTACCTGGAATAGTTCATGAGATATACGCATTTGTAATGTTCCCAAGACTTTTGAAACACCCTGTATATATATATATATATATATATATATATATATATATATATATATATATATATTTTGGTACATAAAAATAAGTACAAATTTCGTACCGTCGGTTTCAAGCACAGAAGGACTTAGCCATCTGTCTCTCTTCAGCTTCTGTTGTCATCTTTTTCGAAATGTGAAGTCACGTGTCACTCTCATATATATATATATATATATAATGTTAAATATACAAGTGCATCTGACTATGGAAATTGAATTCTGTTTTTCTGGATTTCATGCAAGATAAAAAATGTTTTGTTTTTAATTCAGTCAAAAACTGTTTTTTTCCCTTTTTATAACCACTGTAGCATGATTTCCATTTCAGTGTGACCTAAAATATTTTCTTCTTGATTGAATCACCATTTTTAATAGCAGTCACGTGTGAATGATGTGCATAAAATTCAAGTGTGATCAGACCAGAAATATTTGCGGAAACACACACAGATGCACATGTAATTTTAATTTTTGTATGCATCAAATGACAGATAAATAAGCAAAGTCACGATTTTATTTAACATCAGATTGAAAAGTTTTTTTCTAATATCAAACTGATTTCCGTCATCTCATCTTTCCTATTTCTATTCACAATTTACCATTGTATATAAGTGCCCTCATTATAACTCTCCACAATCTTCTGTCTTCTGTGATGTGGATTATTTCCTCAGGATGTTTGGTGTTGGTAGCAAAGACACCACAGTTTAATTCATCAACAGTCGTAATCCATAGTCAACCTCTCATCATATCAGTTGTGGTGTTAGAGGTTCTTTTAGTTCACTACGTACTGAGGTATCTTCACTCAGCCTCATAACATTCCCCGTATTTAAAAAAAAGGTTCAATAATTTATCCTTATTTTAATTAAATCACTTTAATTAATTACTGTTAATAGCGGCACAAATATTGCATATACATGGAATAAATAGAACAATGAAATTACGAATGGATAACACCAAACATTAATTTATTATAGACTGGTTAAAAAAAGTAGTTATGCTAATTAGACAGATTTATTTAACATCAGCTTGAAAAGTTTTTTTTCTAATATCAAACTGATTTCTGTCATCTCATCTTTCCTATTTCACAATTTACCCTAACCCTCACTATAACTCTCCACAATCTTCTGTCTTTTGTGATGCTTACTAGTCTATTTTTATTAAATTTTTTTGAATTACTTTAATTCCATTCAAACAAGGCACACTGTCAATGAGATGTAAGGGCTTCTAAGAATTAGCGGCCAGATTTATAGGATCATGCTCAGTCGGGAGTTGCGCAGCGAGATGTTTATTCACATTACATTTAGAATTTTGCATGTTAGTACAGTCGGGATAGCAGGGAGGGAATTCTAAAGGCAAGTGGTTTGAGGAAAGAAGCTATAAGAGTAGAAAGTTTTCTGGCATCTGGGGACCTCTAAAGTGAAGGGGTGGGATTTTGCTGTTTGTCAGGTTGGTCGAGAGTATGTACGTTGAGGGGGTCACAAGCGCAGTAAGTTTGTTGAAACATATTCCATTGACGTGCTTGTAAATCAAGCACAGGGATGTAACATTGCAGTGATGGGGCAGGGGCTGGAGCTTAGTAGACATTGCAGGATCTATTAAGTTAGAGACACTTGTTTTGTACTAAGAGAGACAGACTAGTGGTTGGTGCACCAGCCCAGGTGTGGCAACAATACTCCATGCATGGGCGAATGGTGGCTTTATAGAGATATAGGATACTGGCAGGTGAGAGTTTTCTAGCCCGGTAGAGGGATGTCACCTTCTTTGCAGCAGACTTGGCAGTATCTTTTATGTATTTATTCCAAATCATGAATCAATTCCTCAGGATGGTGGTGCATCTGACTCGAATCATTGACTTCCAAATACATTAAAACTCCTCACTGACTTTTGATTCCTGTAAAACTTTCATAATGTGGTATCCATTTAGACTTAATACTCTGCTCTGCCTTCTACTCTAAATAAAATATGAATTATAAATCCAGATTAACTGTTTCCACTTTTGATTCGGAAACTTGAATAATTATTGCTTTTAAATTGAACCAACGGCACTTGACATCAACTGCTTTTAATGCAATATGTCAAGAACATATATTTATATAGATACTTTATGGAAAGCTAATAACATGGAAATTGTGTCAGAATGAATACTGAATAACAAGGCAATTTGTATTTTATTTTATTTTATTTTTATATATAATAAAATCTTACTTGTTTCCAGATTTCTCTCAGTCGTATGTGTGAAGCTGGAATATCACAATATTTGGGGGATATCACCCCTTTCTCAAGTGTTTCTATTTCTTTATTTCAAGCTTGCTTTTATAAAACTTGATTTTGACTCATATTTGCTTTTAACGTGTTAAATTCTTGTATTGATTGTGGATTGAAGATGAATGTCGCTCAGTTGGTCTTATTTCCTATCAGGAAACCTTCCGTCAATCTTGATATTAAAACTAGATACAAAAACGTGGGTGGGGCTACTTTATATTATTCGGTGCAAAATGATTTGAAAATTTAATAATGGTTATAGCTTCAGTAAGAAACAAACATGTTTCTTTCATTATTTTTTGTGTGCGTGTGACGATTATCTTTCGTAGGTTGAGAGAGGATAACCAGTTTATATGCAAGAAGTGTAAGACGATGGAGATGGATGAAAACTCAGATGTGGACAAAGTATATTTAGATTGCGATGCTATTAAGGTTGTTGAGAGGTTTTGTTACGTTGGTGATACCATTGGAGCACAGGGTGAAACAGGTGCTCCTGTGATTGCAAGAGATAGGAGTGGATGGAGTAAGTTCAGGTGAGTTACCACTGTCGACCAAGAGAAGAGTCTATCAGGTATGTGTACGCAGTGTGATGATGTATGGAAGTAAAACCTGGTCAGTGAGGGTTGAGGATATACGTTGCATGGAAAGAAATGATATGAAAATGATATGATGGATGTGTAATTTGAGTCTCTAAGTTCTGATGACTTCAGAGGAAGATTACATTTGAACAGTATAGGGATATGTGTGCACAGCAGGAGACTTTGATGGTATGGCCACGTTGAAAGAAATGGATGGAAGTTCTTGAATCAGCAGATATAGAACAGTTAATGTAGCATGTCCAATTCACAGAAGGTCAAGGGAAACATAGGAGGAAATGATAAAAATGGACATTTTTTTTAATGGAAATCGCTCCAGACAAGGCATGAAGCAACTTGATGTAAGGAGCTAATAAAAAAATAATACTTTCAGGTTAAAATCTAGCCAACGATAAGTGTTAGATGGCTAGATTCCGAACAGTAATTCTTCCTTCTTTGTCAGAAAAATCACTCATGGAATGTGAGGATTAAAGGACAAAATAAGGGAAGGTCCACTTTCTACTCTCCTTGGTAGAAAGAGACATAAATAAAGACCTGTCCAAAGATAGGTTAGTTTGGAAGTCAATTTCTTAAAGTCGTCCAACACATGCCACATTTAAAATACATATCTTACTATATGATGAGTAAATATTTTTGAGATTAACTTTTCAGTCAAAACCACAAAAAAAACATGAAAATATAAAAGAACCCCCAACCGATGACATTACAATACTGTGTAGAAACACTTGTAAAAATTAAGCCTGAAAACTTTGGAAGCAACTTTTGTTAAAATGAAATTTTGGAAGCAACTTTTGTTAAAATGAAATTTTGGAAGCAACTTTTGTTAAAATGAAACCATATTCAGTTAAAAGAATCTCATAAAAATTAAGAAAAGCCGCCGATCTATGATAAAGACCAATGTGTATTCATATATCTCTCTATATATAAAGTTAGGTATGTGCATATATTTATATATTCGACGTACAGAATAATCTCCTGAACTAATGAACGAGTCATCATTAATTTTGGAATATATATTCTAGACAACACGGTGAGTAATATGGGCACATTATTTTTTTTTGTAAACTTCACCATTTAGAGGGTGCACCCACCCAAACTCACACCCTCATATTTTATAATAACTTAATTTAATTAATTTTTAATTAGTTTAGATAATATTTAATTAATTTTCTTAATTTTTAATTAATTTAGTTAATTTTTAATTAATTTGGTTAATTTTTAATTAGTTTAGTTAATTTTTAATTAATTTAGTTAATTTTTGATTTATTTAGTTAATTTTGGTCTGTTTGAACAAACCGAATTGTTTTTGTGTCCTTCCTTTTTGAATAATGCTTGTATAGTGTGATGATGTATGGAAGTAAAACCTGGCCAGTGAGGGTTGAGGATATACGTTGCATGGAAAGAAATGATATGAAAATGATATGATGGATGTGTAATTTGAGTCTTTAAGACAGGCTAAGTTCTGATGACCTCAGAGGAAGATTACATTTGAACAGAATAGGGATATGTGTGCACAACAGGAGACTTTGATGGTATGGCCACGTTGAAAGAAATGGATGGAAGTTCTTGGATCAGCAGATATAGAACAGTTAATGTAGCATGTCCAATTCACAGAAGGTCAAGGGAAACATAGGAGGAAATGATAAAAATGGACATTTTTTTAATGGAAATCGCTCCAGACAAGGCATGAAGCAACTTGATGTAAGGAGCTAATAAAAAAATAATACTTTGAGGTTAAAAACTAGCCAACGATAAGTGTTAGATGGCTAGATTCCGACCCCAAAAACAGTAATTCTTCCTTCTTTGTCAGAAAAATCACTCTCGGAATGTGAGGACTAAAGGACAAAATAAGGGAAGCGAGAGTTACGAGGCTGCCGAAAGTAAACCTAAGGTCCACTTTCTACTCTCCTTGGTAGAAAGAGACATAAATAAAGACCTGTCCAAAGATAGGTTAGTTTGGAAGTCAATTTCTTAAAGTCGTCCAACACATGCCACATTTAAAATACATATCTTACTATATGATGAGTAAATATTTTTGAGATTAACTTTTCAGTCAAAACCACAAAAAAAACATGAAAATATAAAAGAACCCCCAACCGATGACATTACAATACTGTGTAGAAACACTTGTAAAAATTAAGCCTGAAAACTTTGGAAGCAACTTTTGTTAAAATGAAATTTTGGAAGCAACTTTTGTTAAAATGAAACCATATTCAGTTAAAAGAATCTCATAAAAATTAAGAAAAGCCGCCGATCTATGATAAAGACCAATGTGTATTCATATATCTCTCTATATATAAAGTTAGGTATGTGCATATATTTATACATTCGACGTACAGAATAATCTCCTGAACTAATGAACGAGTCATCATTAATTTTGGAATATATATTCTAGACAACACGGTGAGTAATATGGGCACATTATTTTTTTTGTAAACTTCACCATTTAGAGGGTGCACCCACCCAAACTCACACCCTCATATTTTAAAATAAGTTAGATAGAAAAAAATTAATAGAGAAAAGAATTTCTCTACATCAAATTTTGAATTATATTAAGTGATACATTTGTAAAAGGATCGGTATGCATGCGTAGGCGTCAATATGTGCTTGGTAAAATTCTAAACTATTGAACTTATGAATTATGGAATATGTATTCTAGTTAACAGGGCACATTATTATTTTTGTAAACTTTACCATTTAGCGGGGTGCCACCGAAACCATACTATACCCCCTCCCCGAAGAAAGAAAAATGATTAGAATTTAAAACTAATGCTATATTTATTGCTTATACCTGTCCTGGGACGGGTATTCTACTAGTATGTATATATATATATATATATATATATATATATATATATATATATATATATATATACCGGTATATTTCTTCACTTGACCAACATGGCTTTATTTTGTCTAATGCCAACCATCATAAAAAACTTTGGTTTCTTATTCTGAAGAGATTTGGTCGTTCTGCGACTAACATTAAAAATATCCTTAATCTTTCAACATACCAATTGACGGACACTGAGCAATTTGTATTGTCTCATGGCTTGGAATTCTGTATTTCACCCGTATCCATCAAACGTGAGGACGTCTTTTTGGAATTTGAAGTTTTATTTTCACAAATTTCGAAATTGTCCCCGTTTTCAGTCGACCAGCCCTTAGCGCATATACACATATATACATATATGTACATATACATATATACATATATGTACATATATATATATACATATATGTACATATATATACATATATATATATATACATTTATATACATATACATACATATATATATGTATACATATACACATACACATATACACACACATATACACACACACACACACATATATATATATATATATATATATATGATGAAATGAGTGATAAGAAGAATACAAATTGGAAAAAGAACAATATTTATTGGATCATCAAGTCGTTTTAACAAAGAATATACATAAATAAACTTTTGTTCCTGCTTTGACCCATGGATTTAAAAAAACTGCAAGCTTTGATCTTCAGAGGAGATTATAGGGATAAATCAGTAAAAATATTAGTTAGCACAGATTTGAAAATATGAGAAAACATACAAAAGTTCAAAAACAATAACATACAAAATTCTTGAGCAAAGTGGATCTCGATAGAAAAATGTAACATGTCCAAAAAGGCACATCCAGATATTATTAATGTTCATAAAAACATTTCTCTCTTGTCACGTGAGTAAAAAGCATTCCGGACGAAACGATTTCAACATGTCACGTTTTTAGGGGAAGGGAGAAAGCAAATACACAGTCAGACCCCCCCCCCCAACCCTCTACCGTCTGAAATGAATTTTGAAAGAAATATTCTACTTTATTTCCATAATGAGACGTTTTTTTTTTTTATATACCGATTGATACGTTTTTCTATTTTTTAAACTTTCCAGTCTGAGACGTTTTCTTTTTTCCCATTTTTTTTTTCACTTTACCGATTAAGACGTCGTTTTATATGAATATCAGTGAGAATGCTGGCGAAGCATAACTCTCTTTGCCGTCATTTTTGACGGAGGGTGTACACTCATTTTAAAGACTACTGATCGATCTGTTATGCAATTCTCTAGATAACATAAATAATGTTTAAATTTAAAAGACATCCCTATCTATTTCTAATAACTCTGAACCTCAACTCATTTTCAAGAATAAATGAGAAAGTTAAACACTTCAGTCTGTCAGTATGAATTTCCAATAATTTCTACACACTTGATCCAGAAGCGAAGTCTTATGTCTACTCGAAAAAGAAAATATTTAAAAAAATTTAGCCAAACACTTTTTATCTGATTGTAATACCATAGGGTTAAAGGAAATATTGCTATCTAAATATACATAGCCACACACGGAGAGAATTTGAAGTCCTACTGGAGAGAATTTTAATTTCTACTGAAAAGAATTTGAATGCCTACCAGAGAGAACTTTAATGCTAACTGAAGAGAATTTGAATGTCTACTGGAAAAAATTTGAATGCCTACCAGAAAGAATTTGCATGCCTACTGGAGAGAATTTGAATGCATACCAGAGAGAATTTGAATGCCTACTGGAGAGAATTTGAATGCATACCAGAGAAAATTTGAATTCATACCAGAGAAGATTTGAATGCCTTCCGGAGAGAATTTGAATGCCTACCGGAGAGAATTTGAATGTCTACTGGAGGGAATTTGAATGTCTAGCAGAGAGAATTTCAATGCCTATCAGAGAGAATTTCAATGCCTACCGGAGAGAATTACAATGCCTACCGGAGAGAATTTGAATGTCTACTGGAGGGAATTTGAATGTCTAGCAGAGAGAATTTCAATGCCTATTAGAGAGAATTTCAATGCCTATCGGAAAGAATTTGAATGCCTACCGGAGAGAATTACAATGCCTACCGGAGAGAATTACAATGCCTACCGGAGAGAATTTGAATGTCTACTGGAGGGAATTTGAATGTCTATCAGAGAGAATTTCAATGCCTATCAGAGAGAATTTCAATGCCTATCAGAGAGAATTTGAATGCCTACTGGAGGGAATTTGAATGTCTAGCAGAGAGAATTTCAATGCCTATCAGAGAGAATTTCAATGCCTACTGGAGAGAATTACAATGTCTACCGGAGAGAAATGTTGAATGCCCACTGGAGAGAATTTGAATGCATACTATGCTAGACACTGTCCTGAAGTGTTTAAGGTCTCTCTATACCGGGGTTTGTCAGAATGACCTGGCATGAGGATACTTCCCCCTACAAGTAAACCTTGACCAAATATTCAAAAGCAAAGTCTTATGTCTACTTGAAAAAAGAAAATGTTTTTTTAAATTTAGGCAAACACTTTTCAACTGATTGTAATACCACGTCTAAAGGAATATTGCTTTCTAAATATACATAGCCACACACGGAGAGAATTTGAATGCCTACTGGAGAGAATTTGAATGTCTACTGGAGAGAATTTGAATGTCTAGCAGAGAGAATTTGAATGTCTAGCAGAGAGAATTTGAATGTCTAGCAGAGAGAATTTGAATGTCTAGCAGAGAGAATTTCAATGCCTATCAGAGAGAATTTCAATGCCTACTGAAGAGAATTACAATGTCTACCGGAGAGAATTACAATTCCTACCGGAGTGAATTTGAATGCCTACCGGAGAGAATTTGAATGCCTACCGGAGAGAATTTGAATGCCTACTATGCTAGACACTGTCCTGGGGTGTCCAAGGTCTCTCTGTACAGGGGTTTGTCAATATAAACTGGCATGAGGATACTTCCCCCTACAAATAAACCCTGATAACATAGTATTTGAAGCCCAAATAAGATCCCCTCGGTATGGCTACACACTGGCTTATACGAGTAATCATGCACCTTCTCAACGCAACGTTTCCTCTAGTAACAGCACTAAGCTGGATACTCCACTAGACTAGATGAATTCTTGTCCTGGAATCCAGTAAAACCAATAGACCACAAGAAAGATATACTATAACATAGTTAACTGGTCAATTGGGAAAAAGCAAAACGAATGTTCATCACTTCTTTACTAATTCAACGTTTGAGAGGTAAAGGAGGAGAACTTTAATGGAACAGACGGATATATATGTATCTCACATAGCGATCAAGTGTTAGCATCAGGAAGGGGCCTGAGAATTCACTGAACTAAAATATATTACTTTTTTATACACTTACTAGCAAGACCTCGTGGAAATTACACGATTCTTACCAACCATTATTTTTTTCTTCTTACCATAAAATTACTTGTCAGTCAAATATTTTTTAAAATGAATTAAAATATTCGTTTTATTCATTTAATTATTTTTAAAAGATTTAAATACAATTGTATCTTTCGTATTGTAAAAATAACTGTCAGCTAAATGTCCTTTAAATAAATCAATGTCACTTCTATTCTAATGTTAATTCTATTTATGATGGTTTATTCGATTTTGGAACAATTCATCTTGAAATGAGTAAAAACAATTTTTTGGCACCCAGCGATATCAGATAACTATCAATTATTTTTTTGTATTTTCGTCGATCAGATGTGTGGCTGATGATTGTGCAACCCTTGCTTCACAATTACATGTGCAGCCACCCTTACAGGGGGTATCCATTGTTTCTCTCGAGTGAACAGAGGCTATGATTATGCTTAATCGATTAACGTTAAGTACAAACAAACCTATGAAAAAATTCCTGTTTCACAAAATAATTCAATTACAAAATTAAAGTCATCAAAATATATTTCTGTATCTTCATAAACAAGTCAGTAATTTTGCTTTTGTTCCTGGGTAACGCCGGGTTGATTTCAGTTAGTAAATATACATTGCAAGAAAAGTTGACCAGAGTGCTCAATTACCGGGTAAGAGTCCTACAATTTTTCAATGTCTTCCCAGAGACTTTGAAATTAGAACTCCATCAGATGGATTTGTGATTTCAAAGCCCCTGGGAAAACACTGGAAAAATTGCATGAACAAGAAACCATTGGTATGTCTATTATATCCAAAATGTAACTATTTTAATAAAATAATCGAACAGAAATATATGTATTTATTTGTGCTAATCAATTTTTTGCAAACATGCTGTGATGTTAATGCATATCAAGTAGAGAAGTATGTTAACTTTTAATGATTAAAACTGGCTTACATATTAGTGAGAAATCAATTATTTTATTTAAGAAGCAAAAATGTCAAGCATTATATCATTTTTTTTATTTTTTTTTAATATAAATTGATTTCCTTTAAGAGTTTTACTCGTTGGATAGAAACTGACATTGTCTTGTCACCAGAGGCGGTTTTGCAGGTAACCCTGTCAAGCTGAATCTGAAGTAATACAATGAAGTGATTTTACATAAGTGTCAATTGAGAAAGTACTGACAGAGAAAACAATTACGAAGGTCACTAAGGAAAGATTTCTTTTTGAATTCTGTTATTTCCGTATAAAATAACTCTGGCAGAAAGCCAAACATCTCGTAACCCCCCCCCCCCCCGAAATCAATAACTTTCTCACTTTCTTATTTTTATCATTTTCTTAAACAATCCTAGGTTGTAAATAATATATAGAGTTTAGATACTTTTGTTAGTCTGTTCGTTGCATTTAAAATGGTGAGTGATAGTTTTTAAAAAATTTAATGAAATTTAAAAGAATTATCTCTCACTGAATAACCATACTCATGTAATGAATAAGCAATTTTTCACTCACAGACAAAAGGGTCGTTCATCAAACGAGATATGTTTTCGAAATGAAACAGCAACATTTAAAGTGTAACAAACGACTCCTTTTGTTGGTTGAAGGATGGCAGAATCGGTAGGTATAAGGTCTGAATCAAATTAAGACTTCGACTCCTGTACATCCAAACATTCCAACTAAATATTCCAAAATATCCTATTCCTTATTTAAAAAAAAGAACCTTTAATACCTGGTGTTGTATTTAGCCCTGTTTTGGCTATGCCGGCTTCTTCCAAAGAAGGAAGTTTACAGGGAATACCAAATTCACAAGCGGTCCCGAGCCGCATGTATATCCTGGTCATGGGAAAATGACATACAGCACATAGCATTCCCAAATAGTCACCCATCTGGTACTGGCAATGCTCCACGTCGCTTAACTTTGGTGATCTAAAAAGAACTGATGTGTCAACGTGATTATGCGTTTTTTAAAGTCATCCAATATTCAGACTGTCAATTGATTCTTCAGAGATGAAAAAATCCGACTCTGACTCCTAGAATTCTTACGAGTTCAACTCTGACTTCTTTCAAATCTTTCGATTCCGTAACCCTGGTTGTATAGTGAAAAATTAGTCTTTGAGAGTTTCTTTCATGAAATAATATGAAGAAATTATATCCCTTTTTTTGTAATGAATTTCAGTATTAAGGATGACTATTTCCTAATATAAAATAAAACTAATTGAGCCACATTTAAATTCAATGTCCAATTAATAAAAGTGCTGTGGAGTAATAAATAAGACTTGGTAATTTATTGACATACTTATTTATATGATCCATCAAATACTTTCTCATTTATTGACATACTTATTCATATGACACATGAAATACTTTCTCATTTATGTACATACTTATTTATATGACACATCAAATACTTTCTCATTTATTGACATACTTATTTATATGACGCATCAAATACTTTCTCATTTATTGACATATTTATATGACACATAAAATATTTTCACATTTATTGACATACTTATTTATGACATCAAATACTTTTTCGTTTATTGACATACTTATTTATATGACATATCAAATACTTTCTCATTTATTGACATACTTATTTATATGACGCATCCAATACTTTCTCATTTATTGACATATTTATATGACACATAAAATATTTTCACATTTATTGACATACTTATTTATATGATCCATCAAATACATTCTCATTAATTGACATACTTATTTATATGACACATCAAATACTTTCTCATATATGTACATACTTATTTATATGACACATCAAATACTTTCTCGTTTATTGACATACTTATTTATATGACACATCAAATACTTTCTCATTTATTGACATAATTATTTATATGACACATCAAATACTTTCTCATTTATTGACATACTTATTTATATGACACATCAAATACTTTCTCATTTATTGACATACTTATTTATATGACACATCAAATACTTTCTCATTTATTGACATACTTATTTATATGACACATGAAATACTTTCTCATTTACTTACATACTTATTTATATGACACATTAAATGCTTTCTCGTTTATTGACATACTTATTTATATGACACATTAAATGCTTTCTCGTTTATTGACATACTTATTTATATGACACATCAAATACTTTCTTATTTATTGACATACTTATTTATATGACACATCAAATACTTTCTCATTTATTGACATTTTTAAATAAGGAGTCGTGGAATTCTAGGTGTAAGAATTCGAGGAGTCAGAGGCAACATTTTTAGAATAGTCGGAGTCGGACTTTATACCTTACGACTCTACAACCCTGATTAAAAGCAGCTGACAAGTATCGTTGGTTCTATTTAAAAAGAATAATTATTTGAATAGACTTTGTCTCTCAAGATTAAAGTGTGTAGAAATTGTCAGAAGTGATTTGGGTCATTTACAAGACCGAAGTCCAATTCAAGTCCAGAGTTTACATCATTAGACAAAGATGAGGATTTTAAAATTAAATCCTTTTCAATGTTACGATGTAGAAGTCATAAATAATGACATATTTTCTCTCTCGGAGAACTGTCCTTGTTATACCATTTGATCACACACTGACTAATCAGTTTGCAGGGCGCATTTATTACATCAGTCCCAAAATGAAGTACTTCAGTCTCTTTGTGAATCACGGACGGTCATCAGAGAGATTCCTGAAAGCAACCAAGAAGGATGCTCCCTTTCTTTTCTCCTGCCATCATCCTCTGAATTCCTGAACATCAACTATCTTCACTCGAAGCTGCTCGTCGACTTTCGGCAGCTAAAGAACTTTCTAACTCTTCATTTCTTCACTTGGACACTGTCCTAACTTTCTTCAACCTACACCAAATGTTGTAGGTAATTGAATAAACCTTTTCGTTGTTGTTATAAAAAAGGTATTGTTTTTTCCTTTTGTGAGACGGTTTTCATTACTTACTAATATTATTATAGGAGTTGGTCTTAACAGTCTCTGCCAAGACCAGCACCTATAATCCAAAGAATATAACATGACACTTAGATCACAAGAGATTGTTAATGCATTATCCTAAGTAGTGCAATACTTTATTAAAAGAATGTTGTTTCGAAGTTTGATGCTAATCATGGTTTGAAGAGGAGTGAATCTTTGATTAATGTCCGATTGGATGTCAGCGTCTAAGAATCGAAACTTTATTTTAATCAGTGCAAAATTAACCAATTAAACTCAAGTAGGTTTTGTTGTAATAATTCCTAGGCATTTATATATAGAAAATCTGATATATATATATATATATATGAAAAAAATAATCTCATTTTTAATTGTTTATACATCTGAAGCTATTTGAAAGCCCTTTACAATATTTACAGATTGTTTATTGTATTTTAATGACTGCAATTATGATTAATGATGCACAACTTTCATCCAATTAGAGGAAGGAAATGTAAAATTGAGTTTTCAAGTCTTTCAAAATGTATCGTCCATTTTCTAATAAAGGCCGATGTATATTTATTTGTATATAAATAAATATAAATCCGTCTCGTCACACACAACAGTTAGTGAGTAAAAAAACGTGACGTTTTCTACCCCAACCCCCGGACAAAACCATTTCAAGTGGCGAGGAGAAGCGAGAAAGCAAATAGCAAGTCAGACTACTCTCGGCACCTGAAATTAATTCAGAAAGAAATCTTCCACTTTATAATAAAAAGTCAATGGTAGATGGTTTTTTAGCTTTAAGAAATTATAATAATAATTTATATATGAAAAATTAAATTACTGACGTAATGCTAGGATTTTATATAAATATTTTAAATAAAGGAATATGGTCACATTTTATAAACATTGTTTTCGTATATTTTTTTTAGAAATTTGAAAACCAATAGCAATGTTAATTTTTTGTTAAAATAAATAAGTTTATTTTACATGCTTAGCTTTCAGAAAAATGACTCGTTTCAAAGCAAGATTGTTTTCTCTTCATTTTACTCGTGTTTACGTTTTTTAAAGAAAGTCAAGTAACGCTTTTTTGAATAAACGAATATGGTCACATATTTCCATATTCTTTTTGTATGATATAGTGAGTGTGAACACTGGCAAAGCATAATTTTCCCCCATTATATTTGACAGAGGGTGTACACGAGTGATATCATATTATTTGTTCAACAAATGATGATAAACTTTAAAAACAATCATTTCCCTTTTACAGATGCATAAATATTAAATGTGTTTTATTTAAGACCCATTTTGTTAGTGTTCGTTAACGAGCCGGGAGACCGGGGTTCAATCCGAGGTCAAGTCATAGCAAAGACTCAAAAAATGGTATTTGATACCTCCTTGATTTATAAGATAACGATTAAGGATAAGTGTAATAATTCAGAGAAAATAGTGCCCCTCCTCCTACATTTCGATGTAGTAGCCAATGAAAAGTGGGCCTTCGGGTCACCCTTGATTAAGGCCTCCTATATAAAGAGCGTTACCACTGTCGACCAAGGGAAAAGTCTATCAGACATGTGTACGCAGTGTGATGATATATGGAAGTAAAACCTGGCCAGTGAGGGTTAAGGAAATGCGTTGCATGGAGAGAAATGGTATGAGAATGATACAATGGATGTGTAATGGGAGTCTTAAAGACAGGCTTAAATCTGATGACCACAAAGGAAGATTAAATCTGGATAGTATAGGGAGATGTGTGCAGAAGAGTAAACTGCGATGGTATTGCCACGTTTAAAAAATGGATTGAAGTTCTTGGGTTAGTCGATGTAAAACAATTGAGGTAGCAGGTTGAGTTCACAGAGGAAGACCAAGGAAAATATTGGAGGAAATGATTAAAAGGAACCTGAGGGAAAGAGGGATAAAAGCGACCATGGCCAGAGATAGGTTGGTTTGGAAGTCAATTTCTTAAAACCGTCCAATGCATGTAAAACGAACATTAAACTGAATATGATAATGATGACGATGATGATGATGATGATGAGTATGATGCTGCTGCTGATGATGATACTATTTTTTTTTACCAATGTCTTTGCTCATTCTTTAGCTTCTCTTAGATGCCATAATCTTGGAGTTTTGTCCTTTGAGCAGCGATTAATTAAAAACAAAATTGGTGTGATAAAAGATGACACAATGAAACTTAACCCTTGTTATGATATCTCGATACATTTAAAAGATAAAACGAACACACATCGTAGGTTTTCCATGTGCCAGGACTGGCATAATTCATTAAACTGCAGGAAAAAGAGGGAGACACTTTTAGTCCTTATTATCAAGAGAGTTCTACTAGGGGAGGGCACTAGGGTCATAACTCCATAACCCTTAGCCAAAATACGTTTAGCACTATCAGAGGAGTGGGATCGAGGATTCTGAGCAGATTCATTGCTTTGGGAGTTGGACTGTGTGAAAAATGTCCGACTCCAACCCCCCCCCCCAAAAAAAAACAAAAAACGTTAGCCATTTTCCATCATCATCATTGGTGTAACGTCCGTTTTACATGCTGTTATAAATAATTCAAAGTGTAGTCTCGTACTGGTAGCTAGAAGTTGACCACCAATTCACTCCCACTCTTCACAGATTTTGTTCAGTAGTGTTAAAAATAGAAAATTGCCTGAAACGTTCGTCATGATCTTGAAGCTTTGTCTTTTGAAAAGAGATTAATTAAAAACAAAATTGCTCAAGTCCAGTGGACCACCTGCCTTTTAATTTTACTGGACACCGGTTGTTTACTGGTCAGATAAAAGATGACACAATGAAACTTATCTATTAATGTGGAAATATTACAACATCTTGTATTGTAGAACAAACCAAAAGCAATATTAATTTAAACATTTCGATGCCAAATTCGATTCAACCAGAATCCAATGCCGTACTCCTTGAGAAGTGATTTAAGGCCGATTTCTACTGCTCATTTCAAGATGGGTGGGAAATCTTTAGAACTTTTTTAAAGAATAAAATCATCATAATATTTAATGTCCATTTTACATGCTGGCATGTGTTGGCCGGCTTTTAGAAATTGACTTCCCATCTAATCCATCTCTGGCCAGATCTTTATCAATCAATCTTTCTCTCAAATCCGTCTTTATAGCTTCCTCCCGTGTTTTCTTTGGCCTTCCCCTGTCAACTGACCCTGCTACCTCAACTGTTCTACATCCACTAAACCGAGCACTCTTATCAATTTCTTTATCATCATATTCAGTTCAACGTCATGTTTACATGGTGGCATGTGTTGGACAGCTTTTAAAAATTGACTTCCAAACGAATCTATCTCTATCAGTAAATAAAAAGAACTTTTTTTATTTTCAAAAATACAAATTAGAAAAAGTGATATAAAATATGTTCTAATTTGATATTGAAAAGAATACATTGTAGATATGTTTTTTTTTTATCTCATAGGCCCCAGTAGCATGTGTTGGACAGCTTTTAAAAATTGTTTTAGGCAATAGAGTGTTACATAATGAGGCCCTGTTGAGGCGGAAGTCATGAAACCATGTGATTTACTCGGGGCAATTTTTTTTCCCTCTTAGCTAGCAATATTTGAAGGAGGAAAGAAGCACAATATGGCGGGCTATTCGTCTCTCTCTCTCTCTCAGCATACAAAAATAACCTGTCTCTGTGACTGTCCTCTCTCTTTCAAATAAACCTTATTAAAAACTGAACAAAAAGCTTTTCCAGGAATTTTCATATATCTAATAAGTAGGTGTTGAGCTTCCAGTGCCCAGATAGGCTTATTAACTCTAAACGGGCTATAACCCATATGTGGTCTGAATACCCTAACCAGTAGAACTACATGACATAAGGTCTACATCTTCTAGTCTGTGAATTTATAGCAAACAGACATACACTAGCTAGGAGAAAAGTGTAGTATCTGTTCTGATACTACACTTCATCTTTTCTGTTCTTTGCCATTAAAGAAAATCTTTCTCGACTGATTCAATTTTTATTTTGATGAAATGATGTTATTGCCGGGCGGGCTTTTCGATCTCTCTTAGCTGGTGAGGTTTAAAGGAAGAAGGACACGTTTGACTCGTGACAGCATGGACAGTTTGGCCAGATGTAGCAAGACGGCTCTCTCCCTCTCTCTCTCACAAATATGAAAATAACCTATATAAATTCACTAGACCAACTCGACAATCAACTAAATCCCATTCATTCACTGTGGAGGTCCCCAGATGCCGGAGAGCCTTCTACTCAAATAACTTCTTTCCTCGTGCTGCTGGCCTCTGGAACTCCCTCCCTTCCCCCTGTTTCCCCGTCAGTACTGACATGCAGAAATTTAAAATAATGTAAACAGACATCTCGCTGCGCAGATCCCAATTTAGGTTGACCCCCCCAACCTTCTCCCCTTTTCTTTTTTTTCAGTAGCCCCTTACGTCTACAGTGGCGGCCTGCCTTGTTTGGGGGGAACTATGTTAAAAAAAATTTTTTTAAAATAACCTGTGTCTGTAACTATTCTACTCTATTTCAAATAAACCTGATTAAAAACTAAACATTGTCCTCAGGGTTGTTTTGTGTCCACAGACGATCAACAAACTGGGGGAAACAACGACAACATGGGTGTATAAAGGATTTATACACACTCGGTAAGTGCAATTACAACAGTTGTATTCAGAGTTATATTAGTAGAACAAGGTTAGTACTGCTATTTAACACATAGGTTAACTAGAGAATATTAAAAATAACAAAGAAAAAATAATGCTTTGCCAGTGTTTGCACTCACTTTTTTATCCAGATATATTAGTAAGCTATTCTTTTTTCGATAGGTTTATAAAAGTAGTCGTTCATGTGCAGAAATCTGAAACACATAGTATCAACGCTGTCGTGCCTCAAGGATCCATTCTGGGTCCAACCCTCTTCCTGATCGTCATCAGTAATCTCCCAAATCACATTCTAAGATCATTCGTCAACATTTATACAGATAATACAACCATTTATGGCAACACTTCGAAGAGCATTAATGATCAAGATCTTTCTGATTCTCTCTTTTCCGACCTGGAACAAGTTGTGCAATGGAGGAAAATGTGACTGGTTACTTTTAATACAGCTAAAACCAAGCTTCTTCAATTTCACCACCAACGCTTGGATCCTCATCTTGACCCAATTGAAATAAATGGCTCTCACCTTGAGGAAGACACTTACTTTGATTAGCTTCTGGGACTGACCTTCACTTCAGACTTACATCAAATCTGTAGCTACGGTCGCTGGAAAAATGGTTGGATCATTCTACTGCTCCAGAAAGTATCTCACTCTTGATGCATAAGAGCCAGATACGTACTAAGATGGAGTGCTGTTGCCACACCTGCAGAGTAAAATGTGATTTTGTGACTGGGTTCGAATCCTTTGACCGGCAATAATTATCATCTACTACACTTTTGTCTTCGAAAATGGCTACTCAATACTGCCACCATTTTTCCCTCCCGACCATTTATTTCTTTATCTCCCAACCTTTCTATTTTTTTATTCTTCAATTTTTCAAAGTGAAATGGAACTAGGTAATATCTATTTATTATAAATACCACATTACCAAATTTTATCCTCTGACGAGAAAAGTTTTATCTTTGAAAAACCATGGTTTAAGGATTAATGTAACTCCTTGTATCTGAACTTTCGATGTAATAAAATTTGTATCAATTTTATCTAATTGTATGTAATTTTATGCAATTTTTTATCTTCATCTTTCCTTCTTTAAAATTGATTGCTCTACTCAACGTATTGAGCTTTACTTTATCGCGATAGATCACTTTACGATACTTCCATTATCGCTAATTCTATTATCATCAGTATATATATATATATATATATATGTAAGATATAATTATCCACAAACATGCGTTTCGCCGTTTTATGGCTCATCAGCGTGGCTAAATATAGCGAGATTCAAAACTGGTAGTACAGTGACTGCAGTCCGGCACCCTTATCATTGGCCTATGAAACCTTGCCAGTAGCAGAGGGAGATATTATCGCATATAAATTTATCATTTTGCTTGTAATTTTATTTTATTTTTTTATATATACACATTGGTCTTTATGATAGAGTTGAGGATTAACTTTAATCTAAACTAAATGAAGTCTTTGGTTTCTAAAGCAATGCTACAGGTTATAATAGCTGAACAATCAGACCAAGTAAATTAGTTTGGTTTGGTTTGGTAGTTTTGTTTTACGGCATATCAACCCTTTTTGGGTTATTTAATGCCGAATCTGGTCTTGTTTTCTTCTCTTTTTTGTTTCTTTCCCCTTTTAATATCTGTTTCTATTTAACCCATAGTTGGGACCCTAACAGGTACTACCACTCCGGGTCAGGGTGGACCTGGGAGCAATGGTAATTAAGAGGAGGCTCCACATTCCCCAAAGTCCGTAAGCCGGATCTCACCATCGGATGTAGTTTAAGGTCATATCCAGGACCGGGAGTAGGGTAAAAAAAATAAAAATAAAAAAGGGGAGGGAGAAAGGGAGAGGGGCTTTTGTTTTTGGTTTTGTAGAACATAATTAAGTTTTACAAAAAAAAAAACGTCAATGTAGGTGAATTTCGTCTCAGGGAGCCACAGGGCAGCCTGATCTGATATCACCAGAAGTAAATTAGTTCTGAAAAAGAAAAAGGAGTATCTGTGAAAATAACTTATATTTTGAAATTGAGTATTTATCCGGAAGTTAAAGAACTTCAGAAAACAAAACAGATCTTTTTTTTTTCGGAAATAAAAACCGATAGACATGTTTATCACCCCCAAGTTTACACTTTTAATCAATTATCTGAATTAATCACTTGGATTAGATTTGTTAGTTTTTTTCACTGGTAAAGCTGGGTTTATAATTTTTTTCTATATAAAACGTACTCTAATTCATGAATAATTATGCAGACAATATACAATGAATGTTTCACATTGTGACTTTTATTGAAGCTTAAATTACATTAGCATAGATTTTTATTTCAATCAGACTTTTACTCAAGCATTAAACTAAAACGAATTTATGGCCGGGATTTATTTCGGCCAACCATTCAAGAATTTTTCAATCTGGAAAAGGAGAACTCTTCGGGGAGAAGTGTACACAATGAAGAAAAACCTGTTCTTAATTGATTTTCTAGCTTTTCTCGTTAGACATAAAAGTTATTCCTATGGCTCAGGAAAACCACTTATCACTAATAAGATGTGTTAAAGGAGAATGACTAAAAATAAAATTAAAAGTTTGTTTGATTGTATAAGGATTATTGGTCACTATTTCTTCCATTTTTCGTATTGGTTATTTTTCAGCTTTTTTATTTTTTTTATTTAACTATTTTTTGCTATTTTGTTGGTATACTTTTTAATTTATAACCTTTTTTTTTAAATTGCTTTTATTTTTTACCCAAACATTGTTTTTCTTTCAAGTGAGTTAATTTTCATTATGTTCCTCTTTTGCGTTTCTAAATTTTTGAGATGAGGATTGATAATTTGGATCATTCAGTCTACTATTCTCATCTTGGATGTTATTCTCACAACGTTTTAATCGATGTAACCCCTGAGCTTCTTCAGGTGTGTCTTGTCAAACTCAATAATCTTTCTATCGATTTGTAGACCCGTGAAGACACGGATAAAAGTGCTAAGTAATAATCAGTTTTAAGTGACAGTCTTCTAGAGGTAGAAGGTTCAATCCTCAGTACAGGCGATACTGAGAATACAATTAAGAATTACTTAACATTTCTACCCGGTCATGACTGACAGAATGAGAACAATCCACCTCCGTTGATTAAATAAAGGGGGGTTCCTTCGAAATTCCATACAGATTTCCAAGTGCGACATATATATATATATTTCAGAGTCCGACAAGACGCAGCTGAAGGTCTGAGGTTACATCGGCCGAAACGTTGTGAGAATAACATCCAAGATAAAAACAGTAATTCAAATAATACAAATTGTTCCTCTTTTACTATTCACTTATTAACTTTTTGCAAATTATTTTTTTGTCTGTCTTCTTTTCAAATATTGTATTTTTTTCATTAATTTTTAAATGTCCGTTTTTCTTTGCTAATTTTGGCGATTTTTAGCAATCGTTAACAGAAAAAAATTTTCGGCAGGTAGGTAGAAAAGTAACTTTTATTGCCTTTGGTAACATTTATTTGTTGCCTATTTGTTTCTTTAACCCTTTTTCTGTTAACTATTGTTACAAATCACATCGATTTATTTCGTTTTTAAGTTGATGACAATCAATCTTTACTTGCACCAAAAAAATACTATATTAACCTATTCAACATAAGACATATAAACTTTAGAATGATTTTTTACTCTATAATAAAGAGGAATGAGTATTTATTTGTATATATATAAGATATACTTCCATCCCATCATACGAAAGTTAGTAAAAGTTTTCTAGACCCCGGACGAAACCATTTCAAGTGGTGAGGGGAACGAAGAAAGCAAATAGCAAGACAGACACCACCTCAGACTAACCCCACTGCTTAGAATGAATTCGGAAAGAAATCTTCCACTCTATAGTAAAAAGTCAATAGTGGATTTTTTTCTTCTTTAGGTCATCAGAAATGATAATAGCAATTGAATATATAAATTATTGACATAATTCTATGATTTTATATGAATGTCTTTTACTTGTGGAGATTTGGTACCTGTTTGATCCGAAAATTACTATTACTTTTATTAACTGTACTATTGTACTATCTTTGTAATGCTCAATTCAAGGAGAGGGTAGTGTAGTATCTGTTCTATTGTCATGAGCATCCTCCCAGGCACTACCTCCTCCTTTGGGAAGAGAGGGGTAGCGTACGTCACAATCAGCTGCTCATTAGCAAACTATACACTTACATTGTATATACTAGCAAAAATATGAGACCGGAGGGAACATATTTATTTCTAATTTTAGTAATATACTAGACCACCCGTGACCCGTTGGGTCAGTTTGTTATATTAGCTATGGAATTCATGTATGAGCGAGACACTTGTGACATAAAGAAAATAGGTTTTTTTTACATAACAGAAGCATTTCTATGAAAGTATATTAAAATGAAAAAAGAATATAGATAGATTTCTATGAGTCGTTCTGTTTATTATAATTGTTTTTTTTTTAAATTACAGTTACTGAATTATAAGTGGTTGGTTAGGGCGATTTGAGAAAGGAAGGGGGTACAGCAAGCTTTCTCGCGTACGTAACGAAAACAGAGGGAGTAGGAGTGGTGAAATCTATGAGAGGGAAAGTGGGAGGTGGTTTCGTTCACCGACCGCTAGTATGTCTGATATTAATAATGAGTGTTGTTTTTTTGTTTGTTTGTTTTTGTTTTTTAAAAGGGAGGAGTTTTTTTGAAACTGCGACAGACTTTACGAAGTCCTCCCATTGAATGTTTTTAGCAGTGAAGAAAACAAATAAACTATTTGATGAAATTAAATGAAATTGTTTAAAAATTTCCAGAATGAAAAATTTCATGCGTTCGTTAATTATAATAGAGAATAACGGAATTGGAATAACTGATTGAAGACGATGCTATTTACGCATGCGCAACCGGATGTTGAAAACCGGAAAGCTGAAAGCTGATTGCAAACATACAAGAACAATAGAGTTTTAGTATTATATAGATTTAGACAAATAGCTTGTGTGAACACTGGCAAAGCATAATTTTTTCCGTCATTTCTGACAGAGGGTGTATACTAGTTGAAGAATAAACAAGTTTAAATTTCATGTTCACGACGAAATTGTTGAAAAAATAAATTTGGAGAAAATACTTAAATATAAATTGTTCAGATTTTCTATTGCAAAATTTATTCGGTAACTCTACACCATTTCGTTTCTTCTAAACATTTCAATTCTAGGCACACAGACACACACAAAAACACAACCTTATCTATATATACAAAACTAAAAAATCTAAAAGTGTATTCTTATGTAAAATTTACTGATGAAGACAATGGAAGTAGTCCCGAATCTTTAAATGCACTCCCTTAAAACTTCAAATATATCATATTTTTATGAAATTCAAATCATATGCATAACATTTTCTGTGGAAGACAATGGAAGTAGTCACGAATCTATAAGTGCCCTCCTTACCTAAGGGAGATATGCGGGCCGAACCTCCTTTAAAACTTTAATGAAATTTATATCATATGTATAAAATTCTCTAGGGAAGAGAATGTAAGTGGTCTCGAATATCTATGTTACCTTCTATGTGCCAAACGTCTACATGCCCCACCTCTAAAAGATAGAACCCCCTTAAAACTTCAAATACGTATATCCGATTTTAATGAAATTTAGACCATATGTATAAGACACTAATTCAGAGTTTTCCAACATTTCAGCTTCTTCCGACTATATTAGGAGGCGAAACTGGAGGGCGGGGGCAGTAAAAATTAAAAAAAGTAATATGGTGTTATGAGCATAATGAAAAAGTACATAGTAGTGATCCTCATTCAATCCCGAACAACGTCGGGTATTCCTGCTAGTTTCATTTTAAACTTCCTAATCGTGATTGATGCTTATAAACGGAAATGATCTGTGAATGAAAGATGCGTGTGTCCAGTTCGGATGTGGAGAGAATGGCTTAAGTGATCCTCATACTGACCATTCCACTGAGCACTCCTTTATCCAGCCATCACATGATTAACTTCAAGATGAGGGGAAACTGCATCTGCAACCTTCAAGAATTAAGATTAATTTGTAAAGGTTAATTAAATACTTAATTAAACGTTGATGTGGTCATGGCATTAGTATTATTATTATTACTAGCGGGATCTCATGGAAATTCCACGGTTGCTTTGTTAACCAATCTGTATAATTTACTCCTCCTCCTCTTCCTCTTCCTCCTCCTCATCATCATCAGATTCGGTTTAACGTTCATTCTACAAGCTGGCATGTGTTGGACAGCTATTAGAAAACTAACCTATCTCTGTCCAGGTTTTTATTTATCCCTCTTTCCGTTACAGTTCATCCTTATCATTTCCTCTCATGTTTTTCTTGGGCTTCCTCTGTAACCTCACTCTGCTACCTCAACTGTTCTACATTTACTAACCCAGGAACTTTCATCCATTCTTTCACTGTGACAATGCTACTGAAGCCTCCTCTTCTGCGCACATCTCCCGATACTGTCTAGATTTTATCTTCTTCTGAGCTCATCAGATCCGAGCTTTTCTTTAAGACTCACATTACACATCCATCGTACCATTCTCTTATCATTTCTCGCACGTCCTCAACCCTCACTGGCCAGGTCTCATTTCTGTACATAATCAAACTGAGTTATAGACTCTTCCCTTGGTCGATGGTGGTAACTTACTGGTAATGATAATATCCATCTTGAAATAATTAATGTATTATAATAATAATAATAATAATGATAATAATAATAATGATAATAATAATAATAATAATAATGATAATAATGATAATAATAATAATAATAATAATGATAATAATAATAATAATAATAATAATAATAATAATAATGATAATAATAATAATAATAATATATATAGATAATAAGTACAAAAATGCAAAGAACGCAATGCCATTTACAATCGTTATCAAAATGGATGGAAAGTACTGGAAATCTGGGGAGACTTGTTGTCACTCAGACTCCAGGAAACACCACCGGTGATTATCAGTGAGAACTCCAAGTACAAATACTAATAAAATGTACGTCAACGAGAAATTGTCACAATTGACTGTTCATTAGCAAATGTTATCTTTCAAAACGTTTAGCGTTTCGTATCAATTTATCTATTACTAATTGAGATTTGGTATCTGTTTGTTTGAAGCTGAAACTATACTATTACTTCTATATCTGGAGTCGATAGTGTACTATTTTTCAATGCTCAACTCAGAGGAGGAGATAGTGTAGTATATGTTCTGTTATTATGAGAACATCTTCCCAGGTATTATCTCCCCTTTAGGGGTAGTGTAGTATATGTTCGTTTATCATGATACCGTCCTCTCAGGCAGTACTGCCATTTTTTTAGGGTGGGATAGTGTATTATATGTTCTGTAGTCATAATACCATCCTCCCAGGCATCATCTCCTCCTTTGTTTTGGAGGGGATAGGGTGTAGTGTAGTATCTGTTCTGTTGTCAATAGATAATCCTGACAGACATTACCTCCTCTCTCCTTTGGTGTGTGTGTGTGTGTGTGTGTGGAAGGGGGTAGCGTGCGTCAACAAGAAATTGTCGCAATCGACTATTCACCAGCATACTCAACACTTACATTATATATACTAAGTAACAATTTTTGCTAGTATATATAATTGTAAATGAATGATCTTTTTCTTCGTTCCAGAAAATCTGATGTTAAATTGTATCCCTAGTGAGGAGTACAATGGCAACGATGACTAAGTATTGAATTATCGATCCACGAAGAGTTTGACTTCCTTTTTCTCTTCCTTGTTCTTTTCTAAGAACAAGTTCATGGGGAGCCCTAGTATAAACGAATACAATGTTTGATAAAAAAAATTGCTGCAGAGCGATCTTATTCTTTCATATTTATGTGCAATCTAAATGAATAAATGCAAAAACATTTTTTTTTAATTTTATTACCTATATTACCATCAAAACTTATTTTTAATCAATAATACAACATAGTCTTTTGAAATACTGTATATATAGTAGAAAGCAAAGATCACAACACAACTATTTGTATGCCTAATTTGCATAACTATTTTTAAACAGTTTATAATTAATTAATATTTGGTGTTATTCATTTGTAATTTTATTGCCATCTTTTTCCTATATATATGCAATAGTTTTGTCGGTATTAATAGTAATTAATTAAAGCGATTTAATAAGAAAGAATGGATTAATTACCTTAACTTTTCTTAAAATATTGTGATTATTAATGTTTCAGAAATCATTACTATAAACGAATGCAAAAGTTTGATAAAAATTGCTAAAATACAATCTTATTTCTTCGCAGACAATCCATGCAATAATTAATATACTAGTGAGTACTTTGCAGCTACACCCCAAGGATTCTGATCAAACTAAAAGACATAATTTTTTTCCTATTCTTGCGTTCGAATGTATCTATTCTATTAAATGTTGATGTACAATACAACAAGGAGGGACCCCATGGATATTGCCAACATCCATAAGTGAAAGTGGCGCTATAAATCCGACTGAATTCGAACCTGGCACACCCATGTCGTTATCCACATCATAAAGGCTACCTCCCCATTTCCTTTTTATTAATTTCCAACAAGTCTCGAAAGCAAAGTTCTTTCCTAGGTTGTGATCTTTGTAATAAGTCGTTTGTAAAAAGATGCTCTTAACGTATCAAACAGGGTAGTTACATTTTTTTTATTTGAAAAAGATTCTCCCAACATAATATCAAACAAGGTGGCGAGCGTTCACTAATATATTTAAAATGCAATGTCAAATAGATCCAAAGAATTCGTAGACATGACAATGTTAAGATGAATTTCAATAGCAAAACGACTCCTTACTGTATATGGTGTTTTTGTTCTACTTTTCACTTTTATTTATCCCAAACAAGGCAAATTGCCACTAAGACGTAAGGAGCTGCTTTGATAGGGGACAGATTTATAAAGGGAGGGGCAACCTTGGTGGGGAGTTAGGCAGCAAGATTTTACATTAAAATTTCTACATATTGGTACAGTCAGGAAAATGGGGAGGGAATTCCAAAGGTAAACGGTCCCAGGAAAGAAGCTATTAGAGCAAAAAGTTTTCCGCCATCTGGGGACTTCTACAGTGAAGGGTTGGGGTTTTGCTGCTAGTCGGGTTTGTTAGGGGAATTTATTTTGAGAGGGCGCAAGCGCAATAAGTTTGTCGGAGCACATTCTGTTGAAGTACTTGTAAAACAAGCACAGGGATGCAACAATGCGGCGATGAGACAGGGGTTGGAGATTGGTAGACTGTGCAGAACCTATTAGGTTAGAGACTCTTTTTTGTACCCTGTCCAAGAGGGAGAGACTCGTGGTTGGTGCACCAGCCCAGGTGTGGCAACAATACTCCATGCACGGGCGAATAGTTGGACTCTCAGGGTACTATCAGCCATGGCAATCGGTGGTTGGGAAGGTTTCTTATAATTGTTAAATGAATAGAGCTCTGTCTTGGTAGCATTAAATCTAACTATCCTTCGCTTGAAAGAAGAGTTTGAAATAAAAATAAAGAAACAAAAAGACCGTAATCATAATATCTCTGTGTAATTGGAAAAGAAAAATCTAGAATCTGCAATAGTGGAAAGTAGAAAGTGCACTGTGGATGTAGTTTCGGCAACCCTGTAACTCTCGCTTTCCCTCCTTATTTTGTCTTTTAGTGCTCATATTCCATAAGCGATGTTTCTGACAGAATTGCTGCTTTCTGGGTCAGCTGTTGTTTTGAGTGTGTGGAGATTTCCAATCCTCTAATTATTCAACTGTATATCTATCCATCTCATTAATCCTCATCCTCAAGTGGCTTTTGGCCTTGATAAGTGGCGAGTCATTAGTAAAAACAAACAAAAGTCAAAGAACATTAGAAAATCACATTTAACAGAGAAATAAAACAAAATCTGGCTGTTCATATCTGGAGGAAGACCAACTCACCTTGGACGCGGTCCAGATAATTGACAGATAACACTGCTAAAGAGTGAAAAAAAAAATGACGAAAGTGACATATATTGGCTTATAAGATGGTTGGTGAGTTGGAATTTAAGTTGATGGTCGTTTTTTTTTTACCTTTCGAATTGTATGCGAGCGCAAATTCCAGCCAAATATACATTCACTTCATATTAACCCTCTTGCATGCACATACATCCTCTCCAGCTGAATGGACTTACTGACCTTGGCAAGTAAATAGACAAATCAGCATTTTGTATCATTTAATGCTGAAAGACAATACCTATAGTATACGATTTGTTGAACAGAAGTCACTATTTTACCATTAGCTGGGGGGAGAGGATTATAGGTTCATACCTTTCTCAATGATATTAGTGTGTAAATGTAACACACTCGATCTGATAAGATTTGAACGCTAGTAGATTCTAAAGACTAGCGATGGGCATGCGGACATTACACCGTATTTTGTCCCTGTGAAAAAAGCCCAAGGAAAATCCACAAAGCTAAGGGTCCTGTGATCGTGTGTTTTTGTGGTAGCCACTTATGGATCTGAAGCATGGACACTAAAAAAAGCAGACATCAAAAGTGTTGTGGCCTTGAAGGCCGGTAATAATCAAGACAAACACAGTGGTATAATTAACAAAAGTGTATTAACAAAAGTATGCGTCATGGGCTTAGGGCCATAACTGCCACTATTCGCTGCCATGACGTTTAGATGTAACTGTATTTATTGTGTCTGAGTAAGTCCATTTATTCCTGAAATAGGTAGGTCAGCTTACGCCATAACAGAAAGGATAACGGTATTTGAGTACAAGTGCTACAACAAAATCCTACGAGTACTTTGGGTCGAACGGAAATGAGAAGAACTTGGTGTACCCACGGACTGGCTCATCAACATGGTTTAGTGACAAAAGCTCACGTTCTTTGGCCAGATGAAGAGACACAACAAGCTCGAGTGGCGTATATCAGAGGATTTATCAAAGTGAAGGTACGTCAAGGGCGGCCACATCAACGATGAAGTGTCTGAGTGACGCATTCAAATCGTTGGCGAATGCGGGTCGACTTGCCATTGATCGCGACAGTTTCAGAGTTGCTGTGCGACCTGTGACGACCTGAGCAGGCCATGCTGACTACTGAATGAAGATTCTATAGTCTACAAAAATGCCTATTAGGTCAATAACAACTGCTTATCATCAACAGTCTGGGACTATGTGTGTCAATTTGTGTTGTCATGCATGGTTGCTCAGTCAGAGTCGGAGGGAGTGTGAAGTTTTGGGAGGAGTCAGTCGAATTCGTAAAAATGCCAGAGGTTGGTGTCTGATTTTTAAATCTCCGAATAATCAACAGATAGTTTGAATATTGGAAGGTTTTAAAATTCGGAATCAGATATTTTGGAATTCTAGGAGTCAGAGTCCGACTTTATACGTTCCGACTCCACAACTCTGGTCATGAGGGCCGCATGTGACTAATTGAAGTCTTTTAATAAAATCATTACTGTGAAAAAGAAATCATTTTTTATACATATATGTTTCTATCATTCCTTACAAAAAATTATATTAAGTTTCATTTAAATTTATGGAGGTTTCTGGAATTTTAATTAATGGGGCTTGAAAACTAAAAACTCCTATCCAACCCTAACCCAACAGATGCATTTATGTGTTTTTTCTGCTTTTGAAATCAATAAAATGTAATATATCGTTTTTAAATGTAAAAAGCCACATCGATTTTTCAGTGAATGGGACACATTTATCCAGTTTAAATGATAAAAACTGCAAGGTGCTAGTGTAGTCCCCAATTTCTAGCCTCACTCATATGCCAATAGTCATAAACAACATTTTAAGTGTAATTTAGACGGTTTATTCGAATTATTTGTAAATCAAGTAAAATTTCCATCTATCTTGCTTGCTGGCTTGTCCCTATCCACCGATCATTCTGTGAAGGCCAGATGTGATAGAAGGTCGAGTCTTAATGTGAAGCAGGCCATGAGCACCATAAAGACACTCAAGGCCAATTGTAAGAGACAAGAAAACATGTCCAGATCAAACAAATGATCTTGCTTGTTTGGTAGCTTTATGACGTTTGCATTTTACATTCATCCTTTAATATCAAGAAAGTTTTTTTTAATAATCATTCCAGAGAGAGAGAGAGAAAGGTGGGGGTGAAAGGAGAGAGGGGGAAGAGTGAAAGAAAATAGAGATATTTAATATAAACTAGCAGGACTCGTGTCCCGGCGTTGCCCGGATGGAAATATAAAATAATAAGAAATATGAGCATTAATTCTGGAAAAAAAAAGCAGAAAAAGAACCCATTTCACTGTAAATAATTTAGGTGATTGAAATAGAATTTAATACAAAAAAGAAATAATGACAGACGTAGCAAGGAAAAGTATTCTATGAAGATTAATTCCCGGTGCAAAGTGGTGGTTGTGGTAGTAGATTTTTGTATATGAGTAAAAGTTACCCCGACTTCCTGTATGTATGACTATGTGAAAGGAGTCAGGCAAGCTGAAATTAATGTAAAAAATTGTGAAATCGAATGAATCGAACCGATAATTTCCGAAAACACACATCAATTATTGGCATGAAGCATGACCATAGCAGAATTCTATTTATTGCTTGTGTTTACTGAGCTATTATGTCTGGATGTTAGGAGGAAAACGACTTTACTTTATTATAGAGATAACATACTGACCCAGGTTTAGTAATTAATAAAATTTTATGTTCCTTTTTTCTCATATTTAGTTTCTGTCCAAGTGCACAATTGTATCTCATACTAGTGTCTCTACTGTAGAATAAATAACATTAATTAAAAGAAATGGGAAATAAAGAAAATAAATATTTATAGAGAAACTTTGTCTCCAGTTTTGCGAATTCACAATTTCTTTATTAAAATTGTCTGCTCTACATTTTACATAAGTACAAAAGTAAAAGAACTAAAAGTATTTCGTCCCATTTTAAATAAGTTCTGTGTAATTTAAGAGAAATATGTTCATTGTTGCAGAAAACAAAGTCTTTTGTGGATGATGATTCTAATGTTACTCATATCTAAATGAATAAATGCGAAAGTTTTTTTTCCATTTAGCTAAACTATATTCATATCAAAACACTTTAGGCTTATTTAATTCAATTATACATTAAAATATCTTCAAATACCCTATATATATATATAAATATATATATATATATATATATATATATATATATATTAATTTAAGATTACCTTTTACCGAATTTTTTTATTTACCTGACAGTATTTACTATTCTGGTATTTAATCAGTTTTTACGTGAAATATTAATAAATCGTTTTGAGATTCGTTTTCTCTCCTCGTTTGTTTCTGTTCACCCTCTCCACCTTCCGGCAACTACATCGCATTGCTACAGCCTCGGATTACAAATCTGCACGTTTTATATATATATATATATATATATATATATATATATATATATATATATGTATGTATGTATGTATGTATGTACCGAACGGAACACTCCCAAAGTACACTTATCCAGATGCTTCGTTTGCATAATAATTTTATAAACAGTCTCTAATAAATTAATATTCTACATGATACATTTCTAATTTTGATCTCCAATTTTCTTATATTACACAATAGTTTTGTTTAGATTAATAGTAGTAGTAGTAATAGTAATAATATTGATCAAAGCGATTTAATAGAGAAGGTTTAACATTCAAAATGATTATTTTGAAATTCGAATGATAACTTCTAGGCATGTGTACGTTAACAATTTAAATTATCGTGGAATAATTTCTTTTAGAAAATGAAATTTGCATTGAATTATTAAAAGAAAAACTTTGTTAGTCATTGCAACTAACAGAGCTTTTCTTTTAATAATTAAATATATATTTTATAAATTTTTTTTTTGTCGTCGTCGTCGACAATTACAAACATTATATTTGCCATAAAAAGAAAAAAGAAAAGCCCTTCTCCTCTCATCTTTTTAAACAAGAAAAAAAAAGATTAATATTTTGAAATATCTTCATTAATTTTTTCTTCTGTTTTCTAAAAGAAAAAACACATTTTTTTTCTGTTTTCTAAAAGAAAAAACACAAAGTAACCATTTTTAATTACTCGGCAATATATAATTGCTTGACTAACTGACGTCCGCTTTTTCGTTTATTCCCTTCATTATATAACCAGTTTTTAATGGGAATTCATTTTATCCATACAGAAAATCAAATCCCTTGACTTTTAATATCGAAAAGACCATATAAAATAATCTTTTTGTTGTTCTTTTCCTAATTAAGAAAATGTGACTATGTTCATACAAAGTAAATTTCCTCAACATTGAAGTATATCAAATAACACCATGGCAATCATCTTTCTGTTATTTTTACCAAGTGACCAAAATGTGAACTGAAAATTATTTCTTTGTTTTTCTGCTAAGAAGGCTATAACTAGATTAAT
Source organism: Sepiola atlantica (assembly GCA_963556195.1). NCBI lineage: Eukaryota > Metazoa > Mollusca > Cephalopoda > Sepiida > Sepiolidae > Sepiola > Sepiola atlantica. The sequence continues at coordinate 26,563,020 of OY744528.1, forward strand.
TGTTGCCCGGGGTGCAGTTTCTAGTATTGAATATGGTGATATTATTAACGAACGTTCTAGGAGTTATTTACATTATAAATCAAAATGACGGGGGATAAAAAGTATGCTTCACCAGTGTTCGTAGTAATATTCATATAAAATAACGTCTCAATCGATGAAGGTTAGAAAAAAAAAAAGAGATAATTATTTTTGACGAAGGGTGTACATTCGTTTTAAATAAATTCTGAGTAATTTGAAAGAATCCCGTTCATTGTTGCAGAAAAACGTTCTTCTGTGTATGCTTACTCTAATGCTACCCAGGAGTGAACGTTCGTTAATAACACCAAACACCAAATGAATGATTGGTTTTCTTATTGATTATACTTCTATTATTGTATATAAGTAAAGCATTGGAACGAAAGGCAATAACAACGTCAGAAACAAATCAATAGCACTCCACCCATCCATGAATTCACTTCAAACGACCAAAACATCAATGATTTATCCGTATACAAAGATAATGAAATTTTTGAATTGACTTATTTTCTTGCAATAATTTCGCCCTGTCATTTAAATCATGATTACGATTTGAACGCAATTTATGTGCATTTACGATATGATTTAATGGTAGGACATCATAAGATGGATTAATTACAAGAGAACCAAAATAAATAAGAGATGATATGGATATTACAAGTTTTATCTAGTTTGTAGTTCGTGTTTTTTCTAAACTAATATATTTCTCATTAGAAAGCATTGCATATTTGGATTTAAGAAAACAGTTGGAAGCCTAACAATGCATTTTTTTTAATATAAATATTAATTTATTTAAACGACCCTCATTTTCGATGCAATATGTCCTCATCAAAGGTGCAAGACATTTTTTTCTTTCATAGTGACATGTTTATCGCTAGCAGAAGGTAGAAATCCGTAAGATGTTGATTTGGGGAAAGTTCAAATGTCGAAATCTTTTAGGGAAATTTGCGCGGACACGCGTTAAAGATAAGAAGATATAGAAGGTAGAAATCTGTGGTTGCTAGACTTCCAACCCCTTCCTTAAATTCAAATATTCAATGCTTTCTTATGGAAGACCACTATATCTTCTTATGTTTAACACGTTTCCTCCTAAAAGACTTTGACATTTGAACTCTTACCGAATCAACATCTTACGGATTTCTACCTTCTACTAGCAATAAAAATGTCGCTATAAAAGAAAAAATATCTTGCACCCCTGATGAGGACGTATTGTGTCGAAAATTAGGGACTTTTAAATAAATTAATATTTATTTTTTAAAAATGCATTGTTACGCTTCCAACCGCTTTCTTTATATATTTCTGCTCCAACAATTGTAGACATTTTCTGATCTAATTTTCATCCAAGGGATGACCCCTCATTTCATAAAAGCTATTGTCATAATTATCAGGGTTTTCCAAGTCGGAGGTTTTGGTTGGAGTCAGACTTGTAAGAATCCTAGAATATGAAGACGGAGTCGGATATTTTAATCTCCAAGAATCAAGTTTGAATATTGGAAGACTTTCAAATAAAGAGCCAGAGTCGGATATTTAGAAATTCTAGGAGCTGGACATTTGGGAATTCTAGGAGCCTGATATTTGGGAATTCTAGGATCTTTATATTTTGGAATTCTAGGAGCCGGATATTTTGGAATTCTAGGAATCAGATATTTGAGAATTCTAAGAGCCGGATATTTGGGAATTCTAGGAGTCAGATATTTGGGAATTCTAGGAGTCAGATATTTGGAAATTCTAGGAGTTAGATATTTTTTGACTCATCAGAGTCGGATATTTTTGGACTCCTAGGAGTCAGTCGGAACTTATACCTTTTGACACTGCAACCCTGATAATGATTCAATGTTACAAACGAAATATTTGAAACGTGTATTTTGAGGATCGCAAATTTGATATTTTTAATGATTAACTCATGGTTAAAATAATAAATAAAGGTACGGCAGAACCAATGTCAGAAGGCAAATGTAAGCGTGATTAAGAAACCAGCCGATAGCAGCATGTGGGATAAAAAACACTGTTACTCTTTTTATTCAAAGACTTTTGTCGAGGAAATCCTTGTGGAACCATCGAAATGTTTGGTTAAAATGAACAATTGTTTATTTTTATTCATTCTTGCGACAGAAAGCAGGGAAGCAAAATATCGAGGATGGCAATATAAGACTACTTCTCTATTATTTTTTAAATTCAATTCTTGATGACACAAAGCCACATCGGAATCAAAGGAGGAGATAAAATGGATACAGCAGCTAAATCATTACTAGAAATGACTATAGATGAAAACATCAAAATACCAGACACTGACTTTAGGGAGGATCAAAGGTTTTCGTTGTTTTTTGTTGTCCCACTACCCACCACCAATGAAATATTCATGAATAAAATTTAAATTTGCCAAACATTTGGGGAATGGCCCTTAGAGTAACTGTGGTATTGTGGTGACTGCAATGATTCTAGCTAAGAGTAAATGTGGTATTGTGGTGACTGCAATAAGTCTAGCCAAGAACAGGATAGTCAAACAGGTTGTAGTAGACCAGGCATGACCAACGGCACTCATCTTTCCCACACTTTTGATGGTCTTGTGCCTAATTTTTTAATATTGCATATTTTTTTACTTTATAGCAATAAAATAATAATTTAAAGTGTAGTATATGTTCTGATACTACATTTCATCTGTTCTGTCCTCGGTCAGTGAGGGAGAAATCCTTCTAGACTGGGACAATTTAATTTTTTATTCCAATCCAGAATACCCCTTTTTGGAGAGTTGGATTTTCCCCAGATTAAAGATCGACATTGTGTCTAACTCTGTCCTCAAACAAAAAATATAAAAGAAAAATGGCAGACATTGTGGGGAGGCCATAATAACAATAAATTATTCCAAATAAAACCGAAATTAGGAAATAAGAAGGTATGTACCCCCCTCTTACTGTCGGAAGATGTGGTACAAGGTCAGAAGATGGGGATGGTAGGCCAGCACACACAAGGTAGCACACTCTAGCTCTGAAAAATATGCTTTAACAGCCCCATCAAAATTATCTGGTAGGGGCGTCTCAGGCGATTGGCCATAAACCGCCCTCTTCTCAAAAAGAGAAGATAAAGCCTGAGAGGGTGGACTTCAGAGGACCACTCAGAGCAAATACTTCGGCCTGACAGAGCAGAGCCAGTAGATGTCACAACCGCTCACATGGACTGATCGTCGAGGACGTATCCTCGACTGGTAACTCTATGTAGAAAAGTCTCAGCATAGAATTAGAAAAAAAATCTTGGAAATACATGGAATAAACAAATCCAGACTATTCACCAGACACACTTATTTAACACTTGGTGAGAAAGGAGGATCCACCAAAATGCAAATGTAGACACCAACTTACAATAAAACACATCTCGTTAGGATGCAAATCCTCATCTAAAAAAAGACAAAAATATTTCAACAGAAGAAGGGAAAGATTAATCATGGATGCAAATTAATTTTTTTATGAGCAAAGAAGAGGGGGCTTAATAACTAATGATAAAAATAAAGAAAAGAATTTCTTTCACTTTTAATAGACACAAAAGAAATTCCATTGTTCTTAATATTTTTGTGACTAAAATAGGAATTAATCTATGGGGAAACAGATGCTTTATTTACAGTTTCAGGAGAAAGAGCGGATTAATTAATTTTTTTAAAAAGTAAAACCTATCTTGGATATTTTTTTATTTTAATTTTTGTAAAACTTCACTCACATATTTGTTCTTTAAGTAAGATATAAATTGCATATTTGTTTTTTTTTTGTTTTCAGTAAGTTTTCCCTTTATTAGTTGTTTCAGTTTTTACAGTAAGATTTTTTCATGTGTGACGACAGTAGGTAATCAATTGAATTGTTATTGACAAAAATAAAATAGTTACTACTTCCTCGGCAACGCCGGGTAGCCCTGCTAGTGTAAAATAAGACAAAAATATTTCTGCAAAAGAAATCTAAGAAAAATCTTTGAAAAAATAAAAAAAACAATGAAATATGTGAATTCCTTACAGAGATCAAAATCTACAAAAAAATATTTTTACGTTTGCTCACAGAATGAATAGGACCACAGATCACAGACTTAACTATGAAACGAAATATTCAGAAAGAAGTCTACTTATAAAATGAATAGGCAAACAAAAAACAACTAATATCTAACCAACAAAAGTAAATTCTTCTACAAAGTATTTCGCTAAAATGAATTTTTCAACAATTTTTTTTTCTCAAACAGTATAACTATACACACAGATTCAGCATAAAATGACCCTCCTTCACAGGTTGATATGCCGTAAAACTCCAGCCCATGTCGCATCGCTAAAGTGTTGCATCCCTGTCCTTGTTTTACAATTACTTCCACGGAATGTGTTCTGATGGACTTACTGCACTTGCACCTCTTCAACAAAAATACCTCCGACCCACCCGACTAGCAGCAAAATCCCACCCCTTCACTGTAGAGGTCCCTAGATGTTGGAAAATTTTTTACTCTAATAGTTTCTAGAAATTTAAATGTAATGTGAGCAAACATCTTGCTGCCAAACTACCCACCCATGTGTCCCCCTATTAAAGTAGCCCTTATAAGCTTCAGTGGCAATACACCTTGTTTGCGGCAGACGAAAATAAATTAAGATAACTAAAAAAACAGGTCGATATGCCATAAAACGCAAACAATCAACCAATTCTTGATATCACTCTATCCTTCTTTTTCACTTTATTTCACTCTTCCCTAGCTTTCGTTTCTTTTTTTTCTTTCTTTCTTCCTCTCTTAAACTTTGACAGTCACAATGCTTGTGTCAAGTCAACACTGACACCCGAAAAAAGATTCTGTATACTTAATATGCCTCCAACATAGACATTTTTTTTCCTACCCACAATTCCTTGTTCTTTCTCCTCGTCCATAAGACCCCCTCTCTCCACCCATTCAGTTTCCCTGCTGGTAGCAGTTACATAATCACAATCTATTTTCTTTTGCACTTGCATGTTCTCACTCGCGGAGTGATTGATACGTGGTTTGGTAAGAACACACTGGAATGTTCTCACTTGCGGAGTAATGTATATGTTCGGTGATAAGAACACTGTTCGCGTGGGCGGCAACTTTCGCTTCCACCCAAACCTTTTCTCGTAAATTATAAACAGTCCTGTTAGAGATGTCAATTCGACAAGATGTTATATTTCTCTTCTCGTCTCTAGCAATCGCTTTACTAGACAAGATTACACTCACAGACTCAATTCCATTTCTATATAATACATATATGTCGACGGACTCAAACTATTATATATTCCTGTTTTCATAATTCTTTCCGGACCATGTTTTTTGTTGAAACTGTTTGAATAAAATTGATTTAAATTGTAGAAAAGAAGTTTGTCCTTTAAGCCAAAACTTGGTGACCCTTTTCTTCATATCAAAAAGGTCAGTAGGATGGATACCGATGCAACGACCCTACTACAAAATGGCGATCCAATATCTTCTCACCTTCTCTACAAAACTATCAAATAATGGGTATTTATATCGATCTTGACTCAGTTTCTGCGAGTTTCTTGTCGAAAGCGTTCAGCTATCCTATGCAAACGCCCAAGAGATGACGAGCCGATTTGTACCAGACGACAATTTTGGTACGGTGCTGCGTCCTATGATTTTAATGTTTTGCTTGTTTTGTTGTATTTGTTGTTAGGGTTAGGGTTTAGGGGTTAGGGTTAGGGTTTAGGGTTAAAAATTGTTATTTGATAACAGTAATTTCGCTCTGTTTTGCTTGTTTTATTTGTTTTGTTGTTTAAAAAAATTCTTGCAACTATAACTAAAAATTATAGGACGCAGCAACATATCAAAATAACAAAAAATATTTATTTGATAACAGTAACTTCGCTATGTTTTGCTTGTTTTTTTTTTTTTGTTGTTGTTTCTTTTAGAAAAATTTCTTGAAAATATAACTTAAAATCATAGGACGCAGCACCATATCAAAATTGTCGACTGGTACAAATCGGCTCGTCAACTCTCGGGCGTTTGCGTAGGATAGCTGAACGCTTCCGACAAGAAACTTGCGAAAACTGGGTCAAGATCGATATAAGTATCAAATAATGTATATATAAGTATATAATATAAAACAGTAATATACATGTATTTAACATATAAAGTTATTTTGTTGAATTTTCAAAGTCAGACCCGAATAGCAATCCATCTGATATATCGATACTTGATACCACACTTTACTTTTTCTTGGCCTCTTGGAAAAATCTATTGAAGAAAGATGCAGAAGTTGTACTAACATTTTCCTATTTTTTTAACCTTAATTCACATTAGAAAACCATGATGGATATTGAATTTGAATAGTTTTCTTTCTTTTTTTTTTTTTAAATAAACATTTTCAAATACCCAACCTCGACAACATAATCAAAATAAATAAAGTTAAAGTAAATATAAAAAATGTCATTTTTGCAATCAAACTTTTGAAAGAAAAACAAAAACAAATGTTTTATCTATTTATGATTTGATTTTTTTTTTCAAGAATAAATAATTCAACTCTTACTTTTCTCAATTTCGAAGCTTTCTCGAGACATGTAGACCGCACTCTAAGTAGCAAACATTTAATAAGTGGAAAGCTGCCAGATGTGTTGATAGAATCTGAAGTAGATATTTTGATACTAAAAAAATATTAATCAAGATTCATTTGATGTGGTAAGAAAATAGAAAATCTAACAGGCATAAGAAAACTGTATACAGAAATCAAGTTTGGTATACGTCACTCCTATATATATTCGCTATTTACAAAGTTAAATTCCTCCCCAATTATTAACTAATTGTCTATGGCCGAGGGGTTAAGACTCTTGACTGCGAATCAGTAGCGATTTGTGATCGGGGTCCGTGCCCGCCGACCGTTGAGAATTAGCTTCCTGCATTGAAGATTGTGTTAGCATGAAACATCGATGTCTGTAGGTATTAAAATAATTAATATTAATATATATATATATATAAATGAAAAAAGAAAAACCAAAAAGGATGTTTTTTTTTTTATATATTCATCAACGCTACTGACTTCACCAAGCCCGGACCCCGGTTCTACTGCTCCCAGCAGTGGCTACTACTTCTTCCCATCATGTAAACCCAATATTTTCATGTACTTGCATGGCATTTTTCTTAATATTATCATCCTGAAGAAGTCTTAAAAATAAAGACGAAACGTTGATGAATATATAAAAAAACATCCTTTTTGGTTTTTCCTTTTTCCTTTTTCATTTCCCATCACGTCGGATTACCTTCATCCTTCCTTTCTTATATATATATATATATATATATATATATATATATATATATATATATATATATATATATATAATGAAACAGTTTTTGAAACCAGTAAAATGCAGAGACTTTTTTTAAAAATAAACATATTATTTATTTAAAATTCAAATTTTCGATTCACACAGGGATCTTCATCAGGATAATAGACAATTTTTTTTCTTCCTATTTTTAATTTTTTAAACGACATGGTGATCTTGTAATAATGTCCACAAGTGTTGTGGGTGTCCTGGTCGCACGTTATAAGTATTAGTAAATTGTTTCCACTGTATAGAATACATTTAAATTTTGTAATTTGAAACGGTTTTTGAAACTAGTAAAATGCAGAGGCTTTTCTTTTTAAATAAACATATTATTTATTTAAAATCCAAATTTTCGATTCACACAGGAATCTTCATCAGGATAATAGACAATTTTTTTTTCTTCCTTTTTTTTTTAAACGACATGGTGTCGCTTGATCTAAAAGTCTCTGCATTTTACTGGTTTCATAAACCGTTTCAAAATACAAAATTTAAATGCATTTTATACAGTGGAAACATTTTACTAATACTTATAACGTGCGACCAGGGAACACACATCACTTGTGGACATTATTACAAGATCACCATGTCGTTTAAAAAATTAAAAATAGGAAGAAAAAAAAAATTGGACATTATTACACAACAAGCTTCGTTAACAACTGAAGCACAAGATCAAGCGACACCATGTCGTTTAAAAAAAAAAGGAAGAAAAATAAAAATTGTCTATTATCCTGATGAAGATTCCTGTATGAATCGAAAATTTGAATTTTAAATAAATAATGTTTATTTAAAAAAAAGTCTCTGCATTTTACTGGTTTCAAAAACCGTTTCAAATTACAAAATTTAAATGCATTCTATATAGTGGAATCATTTTACTAATATATATATATATATATACAGGGTGACCCCCAAAAAACGGGCCCCAAATCTAATTAGGCCCCATTTCTTAGTGTTTCGTCCGAATGAAATGAATTTTGGGGCATAACTAGTTTATTATATTCACAACATCATATCAAAACACTAGGGTATTTGGCATTTTTTGCTCCGTTCTACAGCATGTGTTCTAGATGGACTCCTTTTAGCTCTGTGCATTTCTTGAGGCGCAGAACGAAGTTGTCCATAACGTTCTTACAGACTGAATTGGGAATGGCTCTTATCTCCTCCCTGATAGCTTCCTTGAGTTCCGTGATGGTTCTGGGTTTCCTTGCATACATTCTGTCCTTAAGATAGCCTCAAAGGAAATAATCTGGGGGGCTTAGGTCCGGGCTATGGGGTGGCCACTCAAAATTAGTCTTGAGACTGATCACTCGGCCTCCGAAGTTCTCTTTCAGCCAATCTCAGGACAGGTTTGAGGTGTGAAAACTAGCTCCGTCTTGCTGGAACCAGAACTTGCTCATGAGCGACGGGTTGATGGTCTGGAGCTTACTCTTGATGGTTTTGAGGACCTCCACATACCGCTCCTTGGTGACTGTCACTGCTGCGCCAGATTCTTCGATGAAGATTGGTCCGATGATGCCTCTGACCAGCTCGGCTGTCCGCTTCTTGGGACGTGCTGAGTGGCTTGGACGGTTCTCACTGGCAGCGTTGAAGTTCTCCACGGTCCCATACTTCTCGAAGTGGTCAACCCAGTTCTGAATTCTGCTTTTGGGTGGAGCCTTTTCACATCCGAACTGATGCATGAAACTGTCCTGGGTTTTCTTAAATGAGTCTGTCTTGTAGTAAAATTTAACACAGTGTATTCTTTGTCCCAGCTCCCACTGAGGTTTTGGTGTACTCACGGTCGTTGATTCTGCCATGTCCTGTAAAATAAGGGCAATCGGTGGATAAATAAAGGAGATATCACATAAAGTGTACACGGGGCCCGTTTTTTTTGAGTCACCCTGTATATATATATATATATATATATATATATGATAATTATGGAAATAATAATCCGTAATAGAAAATGAAAAAAAAGAATAATCTAAAATCGATTATATATTCATCAACGTTTCGTCTTAATTTCAAGTCATTCTTAAGATGACAGATTTGCAGTAAAACATAGAAGTCAATATTTGAAAATATGGCGGGCGTCTATGTGAAAAGAATGTTTTTGTTCATTTGTTCTTTTCGAACGAAACAGACTTTTCGTTCGAAAAGAACAAAAGAATAAAAACATTCTTTTCACATCATAGACGAACAACGTATTTTACAAATATTGACTTCTTTGATTTTACCTTAAATCATCTTGAGAAAGTCCTGAAATAAAGACGAAACGTTGATGAATGTATAAACAATTTTCGTCAGGGGACATAAAAGTGGTACAAAACCGTTCTGTTTTTACCCATATCAGGACGGATATTCTTTTAGTATATATATATGTAAACACAAACATACATTTTATGTATATATGTGGATCATATATATATATATATATATATACACATATATATATATTATTATTTATCAGCCTCCTCCAACAAAGGCCGGGCACTCTTGAGTGACTTTAATAACAAGCAGTGCAAATAGCTACATGCACGATCCGAACGCCGTTCGTAGATCACTCTAAACTGCTTGGGTAAATCTAGCCGCCGACTCGCTATTTACATTTAAATTCCTCTCTATTTACTAACTAATTGGCTATGGCCGATGGGATAAGACTCTCGACTACGAATCAGTGGCGATTTGTGATCGGGGTTCGCGCCCACCGATCGTTGAGAATTAGTTCCTACACTGAAGATTGCGTTAGCATGAAATATCGATGTCTGTAGGTATTAAAATATTTAATTATAAATATATATATATATATATATATATATATATATATATATATATAACTGTATCTCATTTAACAGTATTCATAATAATATATTTTATTTACCTCCTCTCCAGGAGGTTAGACACGAGGTCAGGTGTGGGTTGTGATGAAAGTTTCTGTGGAACGAACTGGCACACCCAGGTCCTGTGTATAATAATATTTATAAACAAATATTAAATTATATTTACCTAAAAACGACGTCGTTTCGAGCTAATTGCTCTCCTCAATGTAGGGAAGTGATAATTTCAGATGGTCATGAGGCGTGAACCTGGTTCACAGATCCACCTTCTGAGTCTGCACACTTTCACCCTACCCTCACGGCCATTTCAAGTTACCAGTTGGTACAGAGAATTTAAAATATATTTATGCCATTACAGCGTAAACATTAAGACAGACTAGAGAACTCGATGACCTTATTCGGAGTCTTGCTTTGTAGGTAAGTGAATGTCTATTTTTAAATATCTCTTCACAATTCTCAACTTTAATTTTACTTAAAGAGGCTCAATAATAATATTTATAAACAAATATTAAATTATATTTACCTACAATAGACGTTGTTTCAAGACATATATATATAATGTACATATGTGTGTGGGCATGTATGGCACAATGCGTGAGCTTTTTGGGAGCTAAATGCTCCCCGTTATATTCGTAATCCTTATGCCAGGCTTATTTCAAAAACAGTAATTCTCCGCGTTTTGAGATCACTGAGTGCACCTGTGACTCAGTCGTATTTGGAGGACTGAAGGTCGGTGTCAAATTAATTCAATGACAGGTGCATGTGATGGGATCAGAGGTCAGTCAGTCGTCGTTCGAGAAAATCAGTTATGAAACTCAAAAATAAACATTTGACAAGGCGTACACTGATGACACCAGTATTCCCTCTTTCTCTCTCCCTCTGTCTCTCTCTCCTTCCTTCTCTGACTCTGTCTCTCTCTCTCTCCATTTCTCTCTAGTAACGAGATTGAAAATGAGAGACTGGTTTTGAATTCTGGCAGAGACGCAGGCGTTTTGTTGCGTTCTCTGCAAAGTTATAAAAATGTGCTTCGGAAGAAAATAAATATATATTTTTATATTAAAAAGTAAAATGGTTTGTTCCATTATTACATAAGGTTCTTTTGCAGCACGATGGTCCCCAGCCAGCCAGCCAGCCAGTCCCAGAAGGAGACGACAGTGACTATCGTCACACGATGATTGCTGACTGGCCATAACAAGACTAGACATTGCACATACGTGCACATGTTGTCACACGTCGTCCCGTCGTCACATAAAGTCCGGCAAAGATCGCCCACCCGTCCAAAAGCAAACGATGTTGCCACATTGGTGCCGGTCCCAAGAGATACCCTTTCGGCCAAAGAAAGCAAGTAATATTACCACACATGTAGATAACTGTATATCATAATACGCACACAAATGTACATTATATATATATATATATATATATATATGTGTGTGTGTGTGTGTGTGTGTGTGTGTGTGTGTGTGTGTGTATAACATGTAGATATTTGCTATTATATCTGTGTGCATCTAATTATATATGATTCTGTATTATATGATCTACTCTTCTCTTTTCATGTCTGGAAGATATTTTATGTGCATAAAAAAGATATATATATATATATATATATATATATATATATATATATATATATATATATATATAGAGAGAGAGAGAGAGAGAGAGAGAGAGAGACATGTGATAAGATGTGTTCATATGTGCGGTTGTGTTTGTACTCATTTTAATCTGCCATGCCATCTTAGTTCTCAATGTATGAACTTATTATTATTCTGATTATAGGCTTTTATCTAATTAAATCGAATCAATTTATAATTCATCCCATGCTCATATAACTCCAACCTCTTATATAAACACTTCTCCTTATACATGCATGTACATTTATAAATAGATTGGGTAACTTACACATATTGTATACCAATTAGGAGATGCTTGCAGCCTCAGGACAATAAAATCTTTTGCTTTTCTTCTACACATTGATGTGTGCTTTCTATTTTTTTTTTGTCCTGGATTTAATATGCAGGAATAAACAGCTTAATGCAGATAAACTTGTAAAAACATTTTTTTTCCAGAATTTATATTCTGGGAAGAATTATATATACTAGCAAATATATCCTCACAATACTAGATACTGTATGTCATCTCTTCTGATGAGATATACGTGTGGCTGGAAACCACATGTGAATTTGATAATCCCTAGATACTTCCACTTTCGGTGGACGCCAGGTGTCTGTCCAGAGCGAATATCACACCAGGATATCCTCCTAATTTTTGATCGATGTTTCTGACAAAAGGGAACGAATTGCTGTTTTCTGGGTCGGCTGTTGTATTGAGTGGATGGAATGTTAATGAATACTATAAGATGATTGAATATCTCATCACTCAGCTGTCAATCAATTTATCTCATTAGACTTTATCTTCGAGTTGTTTTTCGGTTCGATACAATGAAAGTACGTTGCACAACAACGTCTTAGCCGGTGCGTCCACGTCGCCCACCGTCAGTCACCCGAAACGCTACAAAGTATGTCCTACATTGATGTCGATGACCCAAAGTCGTGGCCGCTTAAGACATTAAAGGAATCAGTGGATGACGACCTGATCCTAGCGGTGACATAATAGAACTGGCAACAGACAGGAAAAGTTTGAAGTCATTCACGAAGCGTCTAACCTCAAGCATGAGATGAGAAGACGAAAAAGTGAGAATAATAAAAAACAATAATAAGTCATTAATAAAAATATATACTTCCTTCAGTCACTTATATTTGCTAGTATAGTTAAAAAAAAATTAAAAAACAAATGTCAATATAGGATAGACTATTAAATTCATTTCTAGTCTATGGGTCAAATAATATTTGTCCCAGGTGTGACATTAAAATGCCATGGACATCCATGGGCAAGGTGTTCACTATACACGTCCCCACCACCCTGTTAATATTATGGGAATACTAAGTTAATCATTTATCAATTTTTGAATGCTTTTTAAATTTGTACATAAATGATATGATAGTCTAACAAATGATACAACAAAAATGGCACACACGATTTATGCATCGTTTCAAAATCCACTGCGCAAAAACAGCTGTTCAAGTATAAATTTCGAAATTGAGCCGAATCAAGACAAATCAAAACGTTAAAGATATAAAGAGCTTTCATCATCATATTCAGTTTAACACCGATGCTAGCATGTGTTGAACGGTTTTTCAAAAATTGACTGCCAAATTAGCCTATCTCTGGCCAGGTCTTTATTTATTCCTCTTTCTCTCAAATCTATCCTTATCACTACCTCCCATGTTTTCCTTAACTTTTCTCTGTCAACTGACCCTGCTACCACAATTTTTATTTACTTCTTTATTTTTTATGAAAATCGCTCCAGACAAGGCATGAAGCCACTTGATGTATGGAGCTAAAAAAAAAAGATAGATGGTTATCGCAAAGAGATGTCTATTGACCTCAGTCTTGAGGTAGGAGGAAAACAGTAAGCAGAAAGAGAGATCCACAAGCCTGCAGTTCTTGGAAAGAAGCTACTGAAATAGCAAGCTGTATTACAATGAGGCATCAGAACAGCGAATTGATGGAGACCACAAGACCAACGAGTCAAACGAGCTGGAACAAAGGAAGCAGGAAATAGATCAGAAAATTCTGCTAGCTCAAGAATTCTCATCTAATCTTTCAACATGACCAAACCAACGAAGTCTCCTGTTCTGCACACATCTTTCTATACTGTCCACATTTAATCTTTCTCTGAAGCCATCATATCTAAGTCTGTCTTTAAGACTCACATTAGACATTCATTGTATCATTCTTATATCATTTCTCTCCATGCAACACATGCCCTCAATCCTCACTGACCAGATTTCATTTCCATACATCACCACACTTTGTACACATGCCTGATAGATAGACTCTACCCTTAGTCAACAGTGGTAACGCTCTGCTGGTTAGTAATGGCAGAAGTTTCCTTAACTTACTCCATCAACTTTTGACGCTTGCAATTACACCAGCACAAACTCTTCCCTTTGCTCCAATGGTATTATAAAGGTAACAAAACTTCTCGACAACCTCAATAGCCCTGCCATCCAAAGGACGTTTTATTAATTAACTATTATTTTTTTAATTCAATGATCGTTTTGATTTTTATACAACAAATAGTTCTGTTTGACAATATTGTTTTATTTTCTGTTCAAATTTTGTGTTCAAATGTTTTTTTTTCTTTAGGAAGACTGACTTGATTTTCAACAAGTTGTGATCTATTTCTAAATTGCAAGTGAATAGGCAAATAGATTTCTTGTTTTCTTTTCCTTTCTTTACGGTCACATTTAAAAGGTAAAAAAAAAAATTGTATCAAAATTAGAAAAATGTTAATGTTCATCGATATGAATGAATGAGAAAGAATTTGCTTTGTGTTTACAACAACGTTTAAAATATTTCAAGGAGCAAACTAGTTATATATCTAAACGAATAAATGCGAAAGTTTTTTTCCCCATCTATCCTAACTATTTTAACATCAAAACATCTTATGGTTATTTAATTCTATAATACAACATAACATTTTGAGATACCGTATATATAGTAATCTACAAACACCAACAAACACATAGTTTCTCATAAAATTTTAAAAATGTCAACATAAGTTTATAACTAAGGTAAAGTGGTTTTAAGTGGATGAAATTCGACTCTGCTTCCACTATGATGCTGAACGATAGGGAAGATATTCTTTGATAATGTTCAGCCGATTTCTTCCAAACAGACCAAATAGTTAAATTCAATTTTGTAGTCAAACAAAACCAAAGTTTAAGTATTCACTGTTATCGTCTAAATGACTTTTCACCCAATCTACTTTGCTTTTAGATGGATAGACTTAAGCAATGCCATTTTAGTTGGGCAGTAACCTTGAAGTCTTGCTGAGAAGCTTTAACAACTAATCTTCGTTGTCGCCATATCCAACCCCCTTCATCTGTGAAGCATTGTCAATCGTATTTGCAGACACATGAGGATTCTTTTCATACGTCTTTGACAATTTTTCTCTCCAGTTTTGGGGAAATTTTACATGACCTAACTTGGTCAAGTAGATGGTTTACTTCTTAACCAACATGGTTTCAGAATTTTCTTTATATTTTTGTCAAATTCTGCTTCTAATAATCTATTATAAGCAAGTACCGTTTTAATATTTTCATTCAGGGGTTTTCCAGGGTTTTATAATGAATGACAGATGGTGGCACGATTCATAAATCTTTTATCTTTTTATATCATTCTAGAATAATCTACGACGAAATCTCAAAATAATAAATAAGTGAAAATCCAGAATATGTAAAAAAAAAATAATATATATATATATATATATATATATATATATATATATATATATATATATATATATATATATATATGTGTGTGTGTGTGTGTGTGTAGCTTAATTGCCATAAATATATTTTCATAGCTTACTACTTAGCTCTACTTACATATCGAGCACTGTTGAAGTAAATACTGAAAATTTATACATACAAAATTATATTTCCTTATAAAATTTTATGTGTATACATGAAATAGTAAAATATATATATATATATATATAATTTGTTTGTTATTCCACGTATGCTTCTAGAGAAGTCTTTTAATGATGATTGGTGGTGTATGAAGCATAAAAACGATGTTGTTTTTGTAATTATTTTATTTTAAGATTTCGAGCAGTCCTCTGCTCTTTGTCAGAATATGATACAAAATGAAAAAAAATGAATAAACTTGAAACCGTTAAGAAAACTGGAATTAACGTGCAACGTGTTATATCTATATTGTGTGTGTATATTTAGGCAACATTCTTTTATTTAAGCAAACATCGTTATTCAATAATTTGGAAATTTTGGCATCTGTTAACCACTGAAAAACTAAATGAAAGACAAACTGAATTATTAAAATTGATATAAGTATTAACTTAAGAAGAGGTTTACGAATATTATTAAAGATGAGGGTTAGGGTTATATCTTCCAGCTGATATATTTTAAATTAAAGGCGCTAAACTGATGATTTTATGTTCACCTAGTGTATGCGTCAACGCAATGTGTTTTTGTTTTTAGAGTTGAGAAATAATTGTTTAAATATAATTTACTCACGTTTTTCTTTTAAAAATGTAGAAAAATGAAAATGAAATTATGCTCCTTGTTGTTAAAGTTCAAGTAACCAAATTCTTAACAAAATATAAAGGTATGATTACTTCTGTGACAATCTTATCCAGTTATAAATATAAGAATACAAAATGAGTCGAAGAACATTAAAGAAAATCCATCGTCTGCAGAGTATTTGCAAAATTCATTCCTACAAACAAATTGATCTATAAATATTTGAAAATGTTAAGGTAGTTTTGTTTTACGGCATATCAACCCTTTTTGGGTTATTTAATGTCGAATCCGGTCATTATAGTAAAAGTTCCTATGCTTCAAGTTCTTCACACCTTCAAACGTCCAATCATCGTGTTTGGTTTGGTAGTTTTGTTCCACGGCACATCAACCCTTCTCGGGCCATCCAATGTCGAATCTGGTCATTATAGTAAAAGTCTTTATGCTTCAAGTTCTAAAAATAAAATAAAAAAGGGGAGGGAGAAAGGGAGAGGGGCTGTTGTTTTTGGTTTTGTAGAACATAATTAAGTTTTACAAAAAAAACAAAAAAAAAAACAAAAAACGTCAATGTAGGTGAATTTCGTCTCAGGGAGCCACAGGGCAGCCTGATCTGGTATCACCAGGAAAATGTTAAGAACTTGAAGCATAAAACATTTTACCCAAATGACTGTAGTATTAAATCATCCGAAAATTGTTGATATGCCGTAACCCAACCAAAACTCAAACCATCATTTATCCTAATGTTACATCGGGATGTGCTCGGTAAATATCTATCATTTCCCACTCTATAATAAAGACCAATGTGTATTTATTTGTATATAGATAGACAGCCGCACTATCGCACAAATGTTAGCGAGTAAAAAAAAAAAAGTATTTTTTTACTATCACACCCATCATAGTTTACCCCCCCCCCCATTCTACTTTTTGGAGGCGATTACATGTACACAGACTGAAAAAATATCTGCAGAAAAGGAATTAAAATTAAAAAAATAATATATTTTAGATTTTAGAGCGGAGCATCACT
This sequence comes from Sepiola atlantica, assembly GCA_963556195.1. NCBI lineage: Eukaryota > Metazoa > Mollusca > Cephalopoda > Sepiida > Sepiolidae > Sepiola > Sepiola atlantica. The sequence goes on from OY744528.1 coordinate 26,580,277, forward strand.
TTCATATATAAATTTAATGTAAAATGAGCACCTACTTCCTCGCCGATTGGTAGTAAATTTAAAAACCAATAAACAATAATATTTGCTTTGTTATTTATGTATGAAGACGTTCAGGGAACCATTACTAACCAGCATATATTCTTTCAACGTGGCCATACCATCGAAGTCTCCTGTTCTGCACACATCTCCCTATACTCTCTAGATTTAATCTTCCTCTCGGGTCATAAGATCTAAACCTGTCTTGAAGACTCATATTACATATCAATCGTATCATTCGCATATCATTTACTTCAATGCAACGCATGTCGTCAACACTCACTGGCCAGGTTTTACTTCCATATATACTCACACTGTATACACATGCCTGATATACTCTTTTTTGGTCGACAATGGTAACTCTCTGCTAGTTAGTAATGGCAAAAGTTCCTTGAACTTATTCAAAAATATCGGAATAAATATTTTCAATAAACTCTGAGGCGAAACGAAAATAAGCAAAACCTGTCATCAAAACTATTTTGTCATATATCATTTGATTTCCATGTGCTGCTCCATGCATCTCTGATTCCTTCTTCGATCTAAATAAATACATAACGTATTTTTAAGCCTGAGCAACCAAAGCCAACATATATGAATACTTTAAATAAACATTTGACTTGTATCAAATTGTGACCTTGACTTTTTTCTTTTCATTTTGAAGACAGAAAAAAACTGGCATATTTCCAATAGGAAAATATGTATCTTAAGTAAGGCAATATTCTGAACTTGAGTCGACGAGTATGGAATAACGAAAAGTCGTATTTTAGATGCTTTTTTTTTTGAACGAATTGTACACATAAAAGATGAAAAGAAGAGCACTTTTCCAAATGTGATTTTATGATATGTAATGGAAGTCAGTTCTCTAATCTCACCATAATGCATCCTATAAAAGATTTCATAATAAGAAAACAATATTAGCAAAATAAGATAGAAATTAAACCAAGGAAAACACTTAATGAAAGAAGAAACTAGTTTCAACAAGCCGCGCGTGCGTGGTCCCCCTCTGTATGTGACTCGATGTGGCGAGTGTAAAATGCAATAAATTTGGGCAATTTGGGGCATTTTTGACCCCCCTTTTACCCCCTGGGGGCGCGAACCAGAATTTTTCTGAGGTCAAGGATGCTCATTTTATATCCAGAACAATTGCCTCTACATTTTGGCCAAGTTTCAGAGAAATTGAATGGATGGATGAAAAGTTATGGGGCAAAAGTTTTTTTCAAAAATCGGAGAATGTCACTTTCTAACCTGACCAAAGTTACAACTTCATGCAAAATTTCAGAGAAATTCAATGGATGGTTGCGGAGAAAAATCCGGAAGGACGGACGGTCATGCCTCAAAACAGAAGTCTCCCGATTTATAAAATCGGGGGACCAATAAAAAGTTTATTTGTAAGAGATAAGTAGTTTTTGGACATTTTTGTATTTCTAAAACTTTTACACAAACCTTAGCTTCTAGCAATCAGTTAGGATGAATAGTTTAAATAAACATTTGACTTGTATCAAATCGTGGCCTTGACATTTTTTAATTGAAGACAGAAAAAACTGGCATACTTCCATTAGGAAAATATGATGCTTCTGCTGTTTCACCCCTACATTAAAATGTTTAAAGAAATGTATGAACTTTTTTATGTACTTACATGTTAGCTGAAAATAAGATTTGACAGAAACAATTACGCAAATTCATCCAGTATTTATATAAGAAAAAGCAACAAAACGATCTTACGTATTGTTAGACATTTTCACTTATGAAATAGGCAAGGGAGATAACTTAAATTTTGTTTACTGGTTTAACAAAAATGGCTACCGAAAGATAAAATCGTTTTTTAATTTTTAATTTAATAAATACTGGATGAATTTGCGTAATTTTTGGTGTACAGTCTTCGTTTAAGCTACAACATAAGTACATAACAAATTTTATTCATTTCTTTAGCTATTTTATTTTTAAGAGAGGCTTAACATGTCATTGTGAAACTGCAGAAACATCGACATCTTTAATCTTGAAAATCACCTCTCGGACACATCTTTTTAATTGTTTACTAAAGAAAGTACAGATCTGTAAAAAAGACAAAGTCCCATTCTATCCTTTCAGTCTAATATTTTAATATTAACTTTTATTGGTCATCTTCGTGAAACATGTAATGAACAGGTGTTAGTAAAAAAAGAGGTCCATGAATCTGGACGTGGAAAATGGTACTGAATGTCCACGACAGGAGAAATTTATTCTTGACTCCGCACGTATGAATAAGGGTACGAGTTAGTTTAAAGGCTGACAGAGTTCATCTTTTTATTATTTGGAAGTAAGTCTGTGTGTCGAAATGGTATTGAGAATAAACTCACATGCTGACAGGTCGCCATCTTGGATTGTGAAGTCTACGTTTAAGCTACAACATAAGTACATAACAAAGCTATTTTCTTTTTTAAGAGAGGCCTAACATATCGGGGCGAAACAGCAGAAGCACCGAAAATATATATCTCAAGTAAAGCAATATCCTGGACTTATACTGACCTTGAATAGAAGAGTTATGCTATGGAATAATGAAAAGTCGTATTTTGGATGCCTTTTTTTTATGAATTGTACAAGTAAAAGGTGTTAAAATGACAGTCAATCCTCTAATCCTATCATAATGCGTCTTGAAAAAGGTCTTGCTAATATTGCTTTTATTATGACAAGATAGAAATAAAACTAGAGAAAACACTTAATGAAAGAAGAAAATGGTTTCAATATAAAGTTCATTTGTAAGAAATAAGTAGTTTTGGGACACTTTTCATTTTTAAAACTTTAACACAAACATTAGCTTTTAGCTATTAGCAATCAGTTACGATGAAAACTGAGTTGTGCTTAGAATTTAGAGTAAAATCTTTTGAAAAAGTTGACGGATGATATTAAGTCAATATCAGGAACAATCTGAAGAAAATCTTTCTATTCACAATTATCAACAACATCGAGCACGAGTTGATCTTCATTTTTAACTGTCCATCTTTTATCCAGTATCAGTTTGATTAAAAAAATGATTAAAGTAAGTCTATAACTTGTCAAGATTTTCATGTTATAAAAATAAGCAACATTTTATGAAAATAACCTTTTCTGGGAGTACAACATTCGTGGAAAAATAATTTAATTTGCATTAAGTCAAAGACTATCGAAGTAGAATCATTTTCGCAATCTTTAAGCCTCCTCCATCTATTTCTTTCCATCTTTTTAAAGCAATAAAGCACAGTAGTCCAAATAATCCGAATAATACAAACATGTATTCGATTAATAGGAAAAACTATTCAATGTGTAATTATCGTGGTTACATAGACACGAGAAAAACATACACACATGAATTCCTGGCATAATTTTATTAATATAGAAGAAAATACCTAGAAGAGACACATAACTCACAAAATTTAGAAATTGCTTTAATAAATTTTGCTGTCAACAGAAAAAAACTAAATTATATTTCAAAGTCTTAAGTATATTGATACAGTTATATTTTTTTGATGAGGTAAGTGATTTATAAAGAAATCTTAGGATTTCAGTAATATTTATAGAATCAGAACTATCAAAACTACGAACGAAAAGCTGTCAATTCTCTAGGATTCGTGGCCAACAAGTGATATATTAATGTGCCAAAGAGAGGAGAGAATAACAGATTGAATCATTAGACTGATACCAATCTATCATTTTTAAATTATTAAGATAATAAAAATTTGATGAAAGAAATAATTTCAACATCTTCAAAGAACATTTTCCATAAAAATAAGGTTGGTTGAATGGAAAAAACGATGAAATAGTGCTAAGTTTTGGGGTAATATTTTTGTAAACTCAAATTTTTATATTGAAGGTGGGTTTTAAAAATTTTTTTTTTTTTTTAACGGAGTTCACCCCAAACAAGGCAGGCCGCCACTGTAGACGTAAGGGGCTACTGAGAAGAAAGAAAAGGGGAGAAGGTTGGGTCAACCTAAACTGGGATCTGCGCAGCGATATGTCTGTTTAGATTCATTTTAAATTTTTGCATGTTAGTACTGACGGGGAAACAGGGGGGCAGGGAGGGAGTTCCAGAGGCCAGCAGCACGAGGAAAGAAGCTATTTGAGTAGAAAGCTCTCCAGCATCTGGGGATCTCCACAGTGAATGGATGGAATTTAGTTGATTGTCGAGTTGGTCTAGTGAATTTACGTCGAGGGGGCAATTGAGTAGCCAATTCATCAGAGCATAATCCATTGAAGTATTTGTAAAACAAGCACAAGGATGCTACATTGCGGCGATGGGACAGGGACTGGAGCTTGGTTGACAGTGAAGGACCTATTAGGTTTGCGACTCTTTTTTGGACCTTATCAAGGAGGGAGAGACTAGTAGATGATGCACCAGCCCAGATGTGACAACAATACTCCATGCATGGGCGAATGGTGGCTTTGTAAAGATACAGGATAATGTCAGGTGTCAGGAGTTTACTAGCACGGTAGCGGGAGCCAACCTTCTTTGCGGCAGCCTTGGCAATGTCTTCAATGTATTTGTTCCAATTCATGTTACTTGTGAAGGTTAGGCTGAGGAGTTTGAATGATGAACTCTTGGGTAGGGTGTTATTTGCCATGACAATCGGTGGTTGGAGAGGTTTCTTGTAGTTATTGAAGGAAAGGAGCTTCGTCTTTGCGGCATTAAAAGTTACCAACCATTTATGGCCCTAATCCACTACAGCCTGGAGGTCATTTTCTAAGGATTCAGCCATTGCCTCGGATATAATCGCGTCTGTTTTGCCAACATGGTGAGAGTAAAGGGTGGTGTCGTCAGCAAATAAACCAATCTCAGACTCTATGTCATCAGGGAGATCGTTTATATAGATCAGGAACAACAAATGTCCAAGGATAGATCCCTGGGGTACACCAGCATTTATGTCATGTTGCTTAGATGAACGGCCATCGAGGACAAACTAGATTTTTTTTTTGGTTAGGAATGATCTAATTATATTAAGTAATTGCCCAGTAATACCGTATGAGCGTATTTTCAGGAGAAGCCCTTTATGCCATACCTTGTCAAAGGCCTTGGATATGTCAAGCGCTACTGCCCTAGCTTCACCTGCCTTGTCGAGTGTATGATACATGCGTTCTGAGATGACCGTTAGGATGTCTGCAGTAGATCGTGCTTGTCTAAATCCATACTGGCGGTCAGAAAGAAGTTTAGCATTAACTAAGTGCCGTACTATAGCTAGATTGATTAAGGATTCAAAGATTTTAGCAAAGATCGGCAGTAGACTAATTGGGCGGTAGTTCTGGGGATCGGTTCTATTCCCAGAATTCTTGTAGACTGGTACCACAGAGGCAATTTTCTAGCTATTGGGGAAGCAAGATTCAGCTAGGTATTTATTGTAGAGTTTGGAGAGGACAGGGGCCAGTTCAGCAGAGCATTTCTTTATTACTATGTTATGTATAGATATATGTATTTCTATTTGAAATTTTTTTATGTTCAAATATAAATTTTATAACATAAAGGAATTGTTATAGCTCAATATTATTAATTCAAATCATATATTTATATATACATATATATATATACACACATATATATATATATATATACATACATATACATATATATATATATATATATATATATACATATATATATACATATATATATATACAATTACACATACATTATATATATATATATACATATATATATATATATATATATATATACATATATATATATATACATATATATATATATACATATATATATATATATATATACATATATATATACAATTACACATACATTATATATATATATACATATATATATACATATATATATATACAATTACACATACATTATATATATATATACATATATATATACATACAGGGTGGGCCAAAATAAGGGTCCTATCTTTAAACTTGAATAACTTTAAAAATAGGACCCTTATTTTGGCCCACCCTGTATATATATACAATTACACATACATTATATATATATATACATATATATATATATATATATATATATATATATATATATATATATATATAATGTATGTGTAATTGTTTTTATTGGTGATTGTAGCGTTCAGCTTGTCTTTCTGCCGTTCACTTTCCAAGTGATACATATTAGCCGCCCTTAACTTTATAGGACGTATTTTTCGTTAATATATATATATTTTTATTAATTTTATATGTGCATAAAAGTAATCCATTGGCACGTGTTTCTGGCTAACTTGGACAAGGATCAAACCTTCGATATTGATGTCTATAGTCTGGCGTTTTACCACTGGACTACGACACCTAGAAATATGTACAAGTTTTACCACCTTAATATTTAATGAATTTTTAATGTAATTGTTTTTTTTAATATATATATTTTTATTAATTTTATACGTACATAAAAATCCGTATATATATATATATATATATATATATATATATATATATATATATATATATATATATGATAATAATCCAGGTAAAACATCCACAGGGTAGTAATCCAAAGAATTTAAACCGGGTTTATAAAAAAGTGCTCAATATTAAGAGCTTTTATATATGATGATTTTTATTTACAGAGACATGTACAAAATCTGCGACACTGGCATGTCGATAATGTTATCGATCAACAGTTATTATAAACTGAGATCTTATCAGGCAGAGTTAGAACTCGATCTTAACCTTCGATCATATTTGGAAAGAACCTCATATATATATATATATATATATATATATATATATATATATATATATACCAACATTTCTTGGCATGGCAACAAAATATACATTTCCTGGTTCTTGGAAATTAATGGGAATACTTTTCTCTCAGATACTTTTTAGTCACGAGCCGGTCTGCTGCCAAGTTGTTTCGTTCTGACAAAAAATGTTCAGATTCCAATATTTAAACAGGCATTTGCTGTATCTGTTGTTTTAGTGTTTGAACTGAGGTTTCATTCAATATATGAAATTAAAGAAATTATTTGATACTTCTTTTTGTAACTACTACAAGGTCTTTGATAAATCATCTATGATAATAGGGTGCAATTTTGCCTTATAGTTTGTTCGTCTTTGATAAAAAGGTAAGAATTTAACCACCAGTACAAGGTTAAGAAGGCAACACCATTTCTTATTAGGAAAAAAAGAAATCATCATATTCGGTTTAACGCCCGTTTTACATACTGGCATGTGTTGGACGGCTTTTAGAAATTGACTTGCAAATTTATCTCTGATCAGGTTTCTTTGGAAGTCATTTCCTTAACTGAGGCAAAATGTTTATAGACCGGATGCCTTTCCTGACGCTAACCCAGTAGGTTGATTGGGACCAGTGTTTTTATCGAGACACCATCTGTAGGTGATTGACCACCAAGGCTAAAGAGCACTTCACCCGCCCTTTACTGATGTTTAAAAAAACAACTTTTATTTTTTTTTTAAAGTTGGCGACACTAATCAAATAGATTACGGTACTGTTTCGTAATCGTCAACCATAGATTTTACTGCCGGAGTTTTAGAATCCATTCTTAACATGGGGAGGAGGGGAGGCTTCGGTAACATTCGGAACGGCGTACTTGCTTCGTCTTTCTCGATTTCGTAGCATTCGTTGTACATATGTCACATCAGTAAAATCTATGGTTGACGTTTCCGAAACAGAACCCAAACCACATGCCTGTTTAAAGTGTAAATTACTGTTATTAATTACTGACTATTTATTTTTTTCATCTTAGAGCGTTACATCGAAAATCAACTGAAATTATTTATGGTCATTAGGAAACATAACATTAATGAAACAAATAAAAATATTTGTCCATCATTTAACAATAAGGGTTAGAGTTAAAAATAAGTTTAAAATAAGTTAGGGTTAGGGTTTAAAAATAACTCCTTCTCTTTTATGTTTTGCTTAAGAACCACTTGTAAAAACCTCTTTATTTGGTTACCAGACATTTTGAGAAAAACAATATATGATAGAAATAATTAGATTAAGGACGTCAAATTCTTTTCTTTTTTTATGGAAATCACTCCAGACAAGGCATGAAGCCACTTAATGTAAAGAGCTAAAATAAAAATACTACTTCAAGGTCAAAAACTAGCCAACGATAAGTGTTATATGAATAGATTTCGACCCAGAAAACAGCAATTATTCCCTCTTTGTCAGAAACATCGCTCATGGAATGTGAGGACTAAAGGACAAAATAAGAGAAGCGAGAGTTACGAAGCTGTCGAAAGTAAACCCAAGGTCCACTTTCTACTCTCACAGTTAGAAATTATTAGAAATTACGGTTCCAGCCGATACTCGTGAGGATCGTGCAGTGGTAGTCCATGTTGATTCTGTTATGCTCATGACACGTCCAGTTCGAGCCTCCAGTTGCATCAGCAAACCACCAATCAGATTGGACGATTTACGTCTGCGGTTCCAAGTAAGATTCGAGTTATTGTTATGTTTTAAGAACCTTAATGATGTAACATTCAATTCTATTTTCTACTTTCTTTCCTGTAGTTCCAAAATGATTTTAAAGTTATCTTCCCCTTGCAACAAGGGAGATTTTAGCGATATTGAATTTTCTTGCTCACACGCCTCTATTCCGAATTCGAGAGCCACCGTCAATAGACTGCCTCTTCTGCATCAAGCGGCCATAATTAAAAAAAAAAGTCAGATAAAATCTTTATCAGCGAAAATTTTATAATTAAAATTTATTAAAATTTGCTGGAATCATTTAAAAAAAATGAAAATTAAATATCAAGTAAAAATAGAAAACTATCAAATAATTCGAATAAAACCACGGATTTAAAAAAAAATGTAATTAGTTTTAGTGTGCAATTATTTATATTGATTTAAAACCATCTAAATTAAACTTAAAACATTGTTTATGACCGTTTAGTACCAGAGAAACAGTTCACCGCTGGCAGCCCACGGCCACAAATTCGGAGTGAGTAAGAAAATTTGATTACAAATTTGATAAGTCATCATATCTTATCATAGCAATACTGGATCCATCGTTGAGCATCAAGGTTTCAGTCCATCAAATCTTGGTCAGTACAAGTTGATCCATGACTGCAGTCACTGAGGATATGTTCCATTGTCTGTCTGGGATTTCCACTTGTTGTTGTTGGTCTCCACCTGTGGAGGTTGATGGCTGCTATTTCAAACCTTCGCTCATGTTCGGTTTAGGGTCACCCAGTCCTTCCTTGAGAGATCTGTTCTATGTGAGATATTTCTCTGGGTTCTTGGATAGCTTCGTTCAAGTAGTCATTCCAATCAGTCCATCTGTCAATGTGGTAGTTGTGTGACCGTGCAGGATCAAGGCTCTTTTTGGTCAAGAAACTTCTTCTTGATTTCATTCATGGTGGCAAGTAGCAAATCTTCATGCGCTGCCATTGTTAATCCTGACGATTTCTTGAAATCAGATGGAGCCCGATTGCTAAAGGACACCCACATAACTGGTGGTAAAAGGAAGGATTTGAGAACTAAATAAACAGAGGTAGCAGCAGCCATGTTGATGTCATATTGTTGTTATTTTTAAAATTCTAAATTTGATCTTGATGTTTTTTTCTAACTTTGAGTTTTAAGCACGAAATAACAGAAATAAGCGGAAAGGAATCTTACCTGAAGTGCCCGTAATATCTTTTGCTTTGAGATCCTTGGCCTTTTTCACTTCAATAATAAGTCTTCCAACTGCCGGTTGGTAGCACAATGATAACAGCACCTCACCAAGTTTGCCCTTTGAAACAGAAAAGAAACAATACAATAAACATTTTAATGATTTTGTTTATTAAAGATTAAAAAAAGCTTAGATAAAATTTGATCTCTGAAAATGTAATCTTTAGAAAATGCCACAGATATAGGTGGCGTCTAGTTCTGAAAATTCTGTTGCAGACCTCTACCGTCTATGCTCTCTCCTCTTCCTTCACTGCTGATCTCTCCTCTCCCTACTACTCTTGGAGCATGTCTTCACAACACTCCTCCAGCGGCTGCGATCTCAGCCACAGACTCCCAGCTTGCTGGGTCGAAGCTACCTACCACATTGACGGCGCCCGACCCCCCCCCCCACTTTACGGTCATCAATAATGAAGTTATATATGCATGTGTTTAACCCCCCCCCACTTTTTAGGAGAGCACCCCCCCCCATTTTTATAACTGTCTCGCCGGTCCTGTACCATAATGTCACACTTGCAGACATCCTTCTAGTATAAAACAGGCCTTCATGCTGGTCTGGAGAAGGTGGCATATTAAATAAAACTTCATCCTTTCTGTGTTAGCCTGTTTTCTGAGCACATATAATGTCTATGAGAAATAATTGCGAGTTACGAAATACTTCCTTGGCCATCGGACTGGGATTAAAGTGTAATATTTTTGCCTCCCTCCTCCCAAATTGTATGCATCTTAGAAGGACACTATCCACTCCTCAAACTCCATCCCTATTTTTTTTTCTTTCACTTAGACTCCACTTCCATTTAGAGATTGACTGGTTTGTTTTCGGTTCGGGACAAACCGGAAAACAATGGACGGTATATTATTTCGAAAGAGTTGGAAGGGTCTTACTAACCGTTTTTGTGTTTTGTTTTCGGTTGACCCACTCCCCACTGCCAATGAATTTGTATAAACATATATTCATGAAGAATAAAATCTTATAATTTCAAACACTTTGGGGATATCTTTTAGGATGAACGCTGGAGTAAATGCGGTATTGTGGTGACTGCAATGATTCTAGCCAAGAGTAGGATAGTCGAACAACTTATAGTACACCAAGGATGATCAATGATACCTAATTACCCCACACTTTTGATGGCCTTGTGCCTAATTTATAACATGTATATTTTTACCTTATTGCAAATAAATAATTCAAAGTCTAGTATCTGAGTCTGTCTATCCTACTCTAAGTTAGAGGTTGACCACCAATCCCCTATTCACACTTCTGATGGCCTTGTACTTAATTTGTTAAAATCTATTTTTATATTTTTGATAATAAATAATTCAAAGTGTAGTATTTGTTCTATTCTCGGTCAGAGAAGAAGAGAATCTTTCTTTAATAGATAGGACAAAAATAAAAATTGCCAAAAGTGCCCCTTTTTGAGGTACAGGATATCCCCCCAAATAAAAACATCGACCTTGTGTCTAACTTTGGACTCGTGGGGAGACAAATAGGGACATTATACAACTAAAACACAAAAACACTGAAATATGTTGTGAATATGTTGTGAATATGTTGTGGAATATGTTGTGAATATGTTGTGAATATGTTGTGAATATGTTGTGAATATGTTGTGAATATGCCTGTAAAATCATTCAAATGTCCTTTTCGGCATTGTCTCGGACAGAATATAGACACCTTTCTTTTGTAATACAATAGACCCCTGCCTACCATTCACGGTTTCACAAATTCGTGGATGTTCAGCATAAGCATTGACTTAATATTCACTTCATAAATTTAGTAGAACTTACAAATAGGATAATCATTTAAGTCTAACTAAGACCAATATTACAAAAAAAAAACGCAATTACAAATGCTAATTATTCAAATTTTTGCGAACTTTATACGAAACTAAAATATTTTTAAAAAAATCGATTAACTTGCAAGCAGAAAAGGCTAATCTACACCTTTCTTTTGTAATACAATAGACCCCCGCTATTCGCAGGCTTACCATTCACAGTTTCACAAATTCGCGGATTTTTCAGCATAAGCATTGACTTAATATTTTCTTCATAAATTTTATAATCATTTAAGTCTATGACAAAAAAAAAAAACGCAATTAAAAACGCTAATTATTCAGTAGGATTCATATTAAATGCAGTTCATACAAAAGCATTGGTATTCCAAATTTTTGCAAACTTTATACGAAACTGAAATATTTTTGTAAAAATCGACCAACTTGCAAGCAGAAAAGGCTAATCTACACTAATTTGGTGGCTTTCATGCAAAAAAACACATGCTAATGTACCAAACCCTATTTTTAGTGAAGTTTCAGCTATCAAAATCTATTTGTGGATTTTTGTTATTCGCAGGTGTGTCTGGAACGTAATCCCCGCGAATAGAGGGGGCTTACTATATTCATTCTTTTGGGGGTCAACAGCAACAGAATTAGCCAAGAGGGGGTGACATTTACAGATATATTTAATGTTATCATCATCATATTCGGTTTAACATATTTTTATGTGCTGGCATGTCTTGGACAGATTTTAGAAATTGACTTCTAAACTAACCTCTATCTGTCCAGGTATTTATTTATTCTTCTTTCTCTCAAGTCCATCCTTACCACTTCCTCCCATGTTTTCCTTGGCCTTTCTCTGTGAGCGGACCCTGCTACCTCAACTGTTCTACATCTACTAACCTAAGAACTGTCAGCCATTCTTTCAACATGGCCATACCACTAAAGTTTATTGTTCTGCACACATCTCCCAATATTATCCAGATTTAATCTTCCACTGAGGTCATAAGATCTAAGCCTGTCTTTAAGACTCACATTACACATCTATCGCATCATTCTCATATCATTTCTCCCTATGCAACGTATGTCCTGAACACTGACTTGCCAGGTTTCACTTCCATACATCATCACACTGCGTACACATGCCTATTCACTTAATCGACAGTGGTAATACTCTGCTGGTTTGTAATGGCAGAAGTTCCCTGAACTTACCCATCCACTCCTAACTATTGCAATCACACTAGCACCTGCTCCTGCCTATTCTGGTATCATCAAGGTAACAAAACTTTTGTTATTATGTAGTAATTTGTTACTTTACAGAAAGAAATTGCTGAGCCTTGAGAAACGCTAAATAACTATCTTTCTTGGGGTTATTAGCGTTTTTCTTTCGGGTAAAGTAACAAATTATTACATAATAGAATTCTCTTTGGACTATTGTCCTCATTAACATTATTTTTCTTTGGACTATTGTCTTCAGACTATTGTGGGATAAGATGAAGAGAGCGGAGGAGGGAATTGAGTAGATGTAATAATAAATTATTAAATTTGCTAAATGATATATGATGGAGAGAGAGAGAGAAGTTTTGAAAGGAAGATGTTATATACACTTTAACCCTTCTATTTATTTGTCCATATATGGCATAATCACGTTGACACACTGGTTCCTGTTCGATCAATAAAGTTTAGTGACATTGAGCCTGGTCAGTACTAAAATGGGTGATCATTTAGGAATACCTAGTGCTGTATGTGCTCTCCGCTTATCTCAACATTGTTTCCAGTCGTCTTGGACTTCTTTCTCCTTGCCACTAGAATCAGGCAGTGCCGATTCAAAAGAATTGTGGTTGGTTATTGCTCAACCCTTGCTTCACAATTACATGTGCAGCCACCCTTACAGAGAGTATCCATTGTCTCTCAAGACTGAATGGAGGCCATGTTGATGATTTGTTGTCCATGCCCTCAGGCACCGCCTAGTAGCCATGCTAGTTGCAACAAAATCACAAAAATCAATGATTTTGTTTTAGTGATTCCTTTCGATATTTTGTGAATATGCCGGCAAAATCATTGAAATGCCTTGGAAATGATGGCTAGAAATTGGAGGACACGTGAGGCTGATTGTCTATTTAACTAGGGTATCTAATGCCCAATTATCTGAAACCACCAAAGGCAAAACCGGTTTCTGATACCTTCTGAAATATTGATTTTCCAGTTTAAGGAATTGAGTAAAAAAAAATCAAGATGTAGTTGGGAAGATGAATATAAAAATAAAAACAATTTTCTTTTTATATTCAAGATTTATTTACTTATGATGTAAAATCTCTGTGCAAACAAATTTGTTTCAGATATAATCAACCAGATAAAAAATGCACAATTTGCTCATTAGTGTTAAAAATAGAATTGAAAGTTGAAAGGTTCGGCTCGGCTTATTTTCTTAACCCTTGTTATGGTATCTCGATACATTTAAAAGATAAAACGAACACACATCGTAGGATTTCCATGTGCCAGGAGACTGGCATAATTCATTAAACTGCAGGAAAAAGAGGGAGACACTTTTAGTCCTTATTATCAAGAGAGTTCTACTAGGGGAGGGCACTAGGGTCATAACTCCATAACCCTTAGCCAAAATTTGTTTAGCATTATCAATTATCAGAGTTGTGGAATCGATAAGTCTGAACAGATTCATTGCTTTTGGAGTTGGACTGTGTGAAAAATGTCCGACTACCCTCCTCCCCCCTCCACACAAAAGTTAGCCATTTTCCATCATCATCATTGATTTAACGTCCGTTTTACATGCTGCCATAAATAATTCAAAGTGTAGTATATGTCTATCGTACTCGTAGCCAGTGGTGGGATTCAAATATTTTAGGAACAGGTTCTATCTTAAATATTAGAACTTCTCGTTTTATTATTTTATAGATTTCTTCCAAATTATTTTATAGATTTCTTCCAAATAAAATGATTTCTTCCAAATAAAATAATTTCTCGTTTTATTATTTTATAGACTTCTTCCAAATAAAATTTTAGAGATTTCTTCCAAATAAAATATAGATATTTTATAGATTTCTTTCCAAATAAATTTTTTTTCCACGTTTCCTACGTTTCAAAACAAACTAACACGTGCATAATTTATCAAAACAAAAAAACACGTGACCTCCCAGTGTACTTTGGATATGTGAACCTTACGGAGTTATCGAACTTGACCTAACTTTGTCGGGCCGTATGACAAAAATGCCACGTGTGGGGTGCATTGTGAATTTTTTTTTTATCAAAGTGTCACGTTTTCCAAGATTTTAGTAACCGGTTCGCAAACAGTGTGACTGTCTAGGAACCGGTTCGAACCGGCTGAATCCCACCACTGCTCGTAGCTAGAAGTTGACCACCAATTGTCCCCACTCTTCACAGATTCTGCTCAGTAGTGTAAAAATAGAACATAGCTTGAAACGTTCGTCATAATCTTGAAGCTTTGTCTTTTGAAAAGAGATTAATTAAAAACAAAATTGCTCAAGTCCAGTGGACCATCTGCCTTTTAATTTTACTGGACACCGGTTGTTTACTGGTTCGATAAAAGATGACACAATGAAACTTATCTATTAATGTAGAAATGTTACAACATCTTGTATTATGGCGCAAACCAAAAGCAATATAAATTTAAACATTTCTGTCTGGGGTGATGCATAATTCGATTCAACCAGACTCCAACACTACTCTTTGAGAAGTGATTTAAGGCTGATTTCTATTGCTCATTTCAAGATGGGGGGGGGGATCTTTAGAACTTTTTTGAAGAATAAAATCATCATCCATTTGACCTGCGCTGGCATGTGTTGGACGGTTTCTAGATTTTTTGCTCATGAGTGTAAAAAAATAGAACATTGGTTAAAAGGTTCGGCTTGAGTTATTTTTTTGTAACCCTTAGCCAAAATGTGTTTAGAATTATCGGAGTTGTGGAGTCGAGGAGTCTGAGCAAAATTGAAGTGTGTGAAAAAATGGCCGACTTCAACTAAAATTTAAAAAAGAGTTAGCCGTCGTCGTCGTCGTCATCATCATCATCATCATCATCATCAGTTTAACGTCCGTTTTACATGCTTTCATGTGTTGACAGCTTTTAGAAGTTGACTTCAAAACTAGTCAGGTCTTTATTTATCCCTCTTTCTCTCAAATCCATCCAAATTACTTCGTCTTGGTCTTCTCCTGACCCTGCTATCCCAACTATTCTACATCTACTAACCCAAGTACTCTCATCCATTCTTTCAATAAAGTATCCTGTTCTGTACACATCTCTCTATATTGTCTACATTTAATCTTCCTCCGAGGTCATCAGATCTAATCCTGTCTTTAATACTTATATTATATGTATAAAACAAAAAATATCAATCGACCATTTTTCACACAGGATAACTTGAGAAAAAAAATAGCCATTTTACGTCAGGTATAAAACAAAAAAATAATATCAACCTTTATGTAAGTGTTGCAATATGGTGACAAATGCATAGATCTGTGGTATAGGCTTGTTTTTAGAGTTTCATAGAAATGCGAAATAGCAATTATCAATTTATGAATAATAACTTGGTTAATAAATGTTTTATTGTTTTCCTCTTTCAATTATGAAGAATAATTGCATATAACATTTAGTTAAATAAAGAAGAGATTTGTTTTGTTATGCTTTTTAATCATAATGATCGGTTCATTAATTTAGGAGTCTATCCTGTACAACGAAATATATTGATTAACTTTATTTATATGCACCAACCCCTAAATGTCAAAATTGACAAAAAAATAATGTGCTCAGGTATTTAATCGCTTCCCACAAAGCAATATGTGACACAAGGTCGGAAAGTGGGGAAATCAAGCCAGCCAGCGCCCCTAAAGAAGGAGCACTTTGGCCTATCAAAAATAGCCTGGGCAACCCCGTCGGCATTCCCCGGTAAGGGCGCCTCAGGCAGCAAGCAATAAACTTACCCCTCCACAAAGAGGGAAGGCAAGGCCTGGGAGGGTGCACCTCCTAGGAAAACCCAGGACAATATACCTCAGCCCGGCAGATAAAAGGCCACGTAAATGGCCCAGTTCCTGCCGGACTGATTGTCGAGAACGAATCCTCGACTGGTATTACCCCATCCCGACGTCCTCAATCAACCGAAGTTAATGAGAGACTGATCGTGCTCATGTTACACACCGTGTTGCCTAAAATATATATTTCAAAATTCACAATGATCCGTTCATTAGTTTAGGAGATTATCCTATATATATATATATATATATATATATATATATATGATTTATTAAAGGTTTACCGAAGCATTCCGTTCAGGCGGTTATACATCACCCCAAAAGACTGTTTATTTAAAAGTATTATTTATTTACGATACACATTAAACTAAAGATGCTAGTTTATCTTAAGTTTAATGTATATCGTAAATAAATAATACTTTGAAATAAACAGTCTTTTGGGATGATGTATAACTGCCTGAACGGAATGCTTCGGTAAACCTTCAATAAATCACATATAAATGCTCTGTACCCTGTAATTGAGTAACATCGAGCTTATTTTTAATGGCCTAATCCCGGTCTTCACTGAATAAACTATCTTCTAAGTGAAAAGTCTAAATATATATATATATATATATATATATATATATACATACAAATATATACACATGTGTGTGTGTGTGCTTGAACTTATTCAACCCAAGAAAATATGCACAAATAGAACTGTGTGTAATAGTTAAATGAAACCAATCACCCAATAAGAAATCAGAAGAAAAAAAAACGAATAGTGAATTAATGAGAAGTAGTTTTTACTGGAATATGCAAATTTCGGAGTCATTTGCATATCCACGACTGAGTATATAAGGAAGTTGTTTTTACTTTTCAAATAGAAAATTGTTCTTTGACAAAATTTCACTAATATTTTGAGAGTTGCTAATATTATCTTACGGTCTTACACTTAAAGTAACATCTCCACACATATTAAAATGACATCCCCACCCATATTAAAGTGACATCCCCACTCATATTAAAATGACATCCCCACCCATATTAAAATGACATCCCCACTCATATTAAAGTGACATCCCCACCCATATTAAAATGATATCCCCACTCATATTAAAGTGACATCCCCACCCATATTGTACAAGATCCTTTGATGTCCACACCTATAATTTGACTACTTACCGGTGAAATAGAACGTTTATGAAAGAAGGTACATTTTCACTATGGAACACTGAAAAAGAGCCACTCCTTTTTTTAAGAAGCTAGAGCTGGAGCGGCTCCAAATTTAGACAAGGGAGCGGGAGCTGGAGCAAGTCCAAAAGTAGTGGAGTACGTAAAGCCATATATATATATATAAGGTTAGTGGGAGAGTACCCCAGCAGAGTGCTCGATTATTAAGAAGAATTCAAAAATAGATGCGTAATATTTGTTTGGATTTGAAACCGACGGTACCGATGTTGTTCTGATCTTCTGTAATATATATATATATATATATATATATATATATATATATATATATAAATAAATATATATATCTTATATTGGCATTCGATAGACCATGGTGAATTAATCGAAAACCATAATTTTCATTGGTTTTAACAACTTCTTTATTTCTGTACTTCAATGACATTTTTTTTACATCTCTCATTTTACACAAAAAATTATTTATTCAAATTTAATATTCATTCCTATCCCTTACGCACATTTTATGTTTCCTTTGTTGTGTCCATATAATGGGTGAATTTATTTTAACACGTAGTTCCTTGTATTTCTATTTTAGGTTTCTGCTTACACAGAAATAAATTTACCTTAGGCTAACGATAAATAAAAAAATAAAAAAATAAAAAAATTAACAATTTAAAAATTAAAACCTAAAATAGAAATACAAGGAACCACGTGTTAAAATAATTCAATTATATGGACACAACAAAGGAAACAGGATATAGGCAAATCCATTGATGACAAAACAATAGGATATAGGGAGTGACACCAACTAAGCCTTTGTTCGCGGGAAGCTCAACAATTGGCTGAGAGAACAACAAAGAATCTGATTGGTTAACTAGCAAGCCGTATATATAAAAACACCCGGCAAAAATAACTCCATGCATTTTAGCCTGAAGATTTCCCCCGGGGATGAAACGCGGGAGCCTCTGTGTAGCTTGATTGCCATAAATATATTTTCATAACTTACTACCTAGCTTTACTTGCGTATCGAGTACTGTTGAAGTAAATACTGAAAATTGATACATAAAAAATTATATCTCCTTATAAAATTTTTATGTGGATACATGAAATACTATATATATATATATATATATATATATATATATATTAACATAGTTCACCCCAAACAAGGCAGACCGCCATTGTAGACGTAAGGGGTACTGAGAAAAAGGGTGAAAGTTTTTTGTTTTTTTTAGGGGGGGGGGGGGTTGAACCTAAATTGGGAGCTGTGTAGCGATATGTCTGTTTACATTAGTTTTAAATTTCTGCATGTCAGTACCGTCAGGAAAACAGTATAAGTATTTACTTCAACAGTTCTTAATATGTGAGTAGAGCGTAGTAGTAGTAGTAGTAGTAGTAGTATGAAAATATATTTATGGCAAGTAAGCTACACAGAAACGTTTGTTTCATTCCAGAAAGAAACTATCAGCCTTCTAATCTTAAGTTTACTTTGATTTTTCTTAAAGTCCATACACATTCTTAATTCAATAATCATCAGTTTACTTGTCAACTTAATTTGATGTATTTTCTAATTAAAGATCCCTAAAATGCTTGTAATTTGAATCACCAGTTTTGATTCCTCGTTGAACCACCATTTCTGATGGAATCAAACAACGATTTGTTATGCCATTTTCCCATCAGTCACAATCAGCTTTGTTCAAATAGAGTAAAAATGTAAAAAAAAAATTCAAGTCTCATGCAATTGGATCACCTGTTGTCATTAATGCCAGACAAATAGCCTCTTCCCTGGATAGAATTAATCTTCCATCAAGGACCCTTTAAAATCAAACGATTAGCAATAAAATAAAAAATAAACAACTTTTATCAAAGAAAAACAAAATCCATGAGATTTCTTTTGTTTCATTTTTATAGTACTGTTGATTCAACTTTGTTTTTTCTCTGCATGTTTGCACAATATTGACTTAACAGATTTGAATGCCGATCGTTTGATAACGTTTCCCTCACCAGTTACTAAGTGTCGTTACTTGTTTGATAGCAGGGTGTTTCAAATGAGTTTCTTATCAAAATCTTTCTGGTAGCAACTACAGTCATTAGTGCTATAGTAACCAAATATTATATGGCATAATCACGTTGACACATCGGTTCCTGTTAGATCATCAAAGTTAAGCGATGTTGAGCCTGGCTAGTATCAGATGGGTGACCATTTGGAAATACGAAGCACTGTACGTCATCTCCCCTATCCCGGATATAAATGCTGACTGAGGACCTCAGATGAATTTGTACTCTCCATAAACTTCCACTTTCAGTGAAAGACAGAATACCCGATCCTGGGCGAATACCACAAAAAAGTGGTATTACTGGTTGTTCAGTCGACCAAATATTTTGTTGATGGCTCAAAAAGAAAAATAGAGGCAAGCATAAAAACAGGTTTTCTAACCTAATTTTTGGGTGCTGATTTCAGATGCGGTATTTATTTTCACTCATCACTTCTAATTTGATAGATGTATACATATAAGCATAAATAATAAAAAACAAAACAATTCATGCCCTCCCCTCTTAAAACACTTTTGATTATCGGCTTTTCTATGTGTAGATAGTGCAAATAGTTGTAATTCCATAAGTAAAGTTTCTTTCCAAGAACTACAGGGCTACTTCCCAGTTGATTACAAATATGGTCGTTTTCAAGTCCAATGTAAACAAATTCTTGTTGAGCTATCCTCTTAAATAATAAAATTCTGCTCAGTTTTAACACTCGTTACTAATCTTCACAGTGTTGTCTCATCGTCCACCTGACAAACTCAGTAACCCTTATCCTCGAGTGGCCTTTCGGCCTTGATAAGCGATGACTTGTTATTGCATTAATCTTTTTTTTTTAATTCTGTCAGTGATTTGTACGTATATTATGTGTTTCTGTAATATGCATTTTTTAATATTCACCATGATTATCATTCGGTTCAACGTCTGTTTTATATGCTGGCATGTATTGGACGGCTTTTAGAAATTAGCTTTTGGTTAGCTCTTTATTTTTACCCCTTTCTCTACAATCCATCCTTGTCAATTCTTCCCATGTTTTTCTTGGCCTTTCCCTGCCAACTGACCCTGCTAACTCAACTGTTCTACATCTACTAACCCAAGAACTCTCATCCATTCTTTCGATGTGGCTATAACAACGAAGTCTCCTGTTCTGCACACCTCTCCCTCTACTGTCCAGATTTAATCTTCCTCTGAGGTCATCAGATCTAAGCATGTCTTTAAGACTTACAAATATTGTATGAAATAAACACATTGTATTATGAATGTATTCATTATAGTTAAAACTGGACAGACGTGATAGAACAGAACTGTTTCGAAATTTGAATTAATCACAAGAATATGTTTTTCATCTGTCTAATTTGTATGAGGGGAAAATCTGTTTTAATATCATGTAGTTGAAGTCTAGATTTCATGTGTTCGTTTTTTTTATTATTTCTTTTCTCAATTTAAATAAATTGGATCTACCACGTTTTGCATTTGACCTTTTCATATATAGAATGAATTCAAAATTATTATTCAGTAACAAATTTAGTATATATCCGATTCTAAAGTGTTAAAATTGTTATTACTAAAGCAAATAAATTTATAAGTTATTTGGCTTACATCGACATGCTATAGTTTAAACCCAGTGGTCTCGTCAGAGCCAAATGATTTAACAACCACCTAAATTGTTTTATGTAAAAGATTTAACCTTCAAAATTTAAACATAGTTCTCAGTCGAGATGCTGTGATCTCATTAGCTAAGACACCAGGTATTTTATTTACCTCCACTCCAAGAGGTTAGACACAAAAAAAATCTATAAAAATTGTTTTTTTATTGATTATGTTCTTCATAATCTTTACTTTATTCATAAAAAACACAATTGATTAAAAACAAATATGTTAACTTTTAACTTTCCATGAACAAATGATTTATTTCATTAATTTTCTTCGTCAAAAAAAAAAAAATTGTCATAAAAATAAACACAATTAAAAAAAAAATGTTGACTTTTAACTTTCCATTAAAATAAGATTTATTTCATTAATTTTCTTCGTCAAAAAAAAAAATTGTCATAAAAATAAACAAATAATTTTTAAAAAAATGTTGACTTTTAACTTTCCATGAAAAAAAGATTTATTTCATTAATTTTCTTCGTCAAAAAAAAAAAATTGTCATAAAAATAAACACAATTAATTAAAAAAAAAATGTTGACTTTTAACTTTCCATTAAAAAAAGATTTATTTCATTAATTTTCTTCGTCAAAAAAAAAAAATTGTCATAAAAATAAACACAATTAATTTTAAAAAAATGTTGACTTTTAACTTTTCATTAAAAAAAGATTTATTTCATTAATTTTCTTCGTCAAAAAAAAAAAGAATTGTCATAAAAATAAACAATTAATTTAAAAAAAAATGTTGGCTTTTAACTTTTCATTAAAAAAAGATTTATTTCATTAATTTTCTTCGTCCCCAAAAAAAATAAATTGTCATAAAAATAAACATACGGTGAGTGTTTTTCTTTAATTATTTTTTTTTCTTTTGAAAAGTCGTCTCGTTTTGATTTTGCCGCCGATTCGTTTTGATTCGTCTTTTTCAGTATTTCTGCGTCGCAAAAGTTGGTTTTGTCTGGTTCAATTTGTCTAGTTCAATTTTGTCGAGTACCAATTTATGTATTTGTAGGTTTGTTTACTACGAATGTACACTGTTGGGCAAATCTGTTTCATCGTTTAATTCAGAAAACATAATGAAAGCTAATGATACGCACACTCACAACACAATAATGATGTGTGAGATTTTGAACAACACCAGTATGATGATTGCCTCCCAATCACCTTGTTTAGGAGATTTAGCCCCCTGTGACATCTTCTATCTCCCCATTAATCTCACGGAGAATGGTTGTCATTTGGAGCAACTCCCAGTGTGAGACATTCTGGAAGTTCTCCAAGCAGGATGGAAGCTCTCAGAACAGTATTTCAAAAGGATTGTAGACAGATTTCTAGGCAAAGAATTTTACTGCTGTTTGCTTGAACCTTGTTATTTATTATTTAAGGGCTGAATAATTTGGGGACGAATAATCAATGGCAGGGACAGGGCATAAATGCATTCAAACTGTAGATATCTGCAGCGTGATCATCTATATGACGACTTGCATGAAACTGCAGTCTTCAGTTTGTGATGAATGCCCAATATTACAATGCTAATTGACAGCATAATCACGTTGATACAACGGTTCCTGTAATATCACTGAAGTTAAGCGACGTTGAGTCTGGTCAGTACTAAATGAGTGACGATTTGGGAATGCCAGATGCTGTATGTGCTCTCTGCTTATCTAGCCATTGTTTCTAGTCGCCCTGAACTTCTTCTTGCCACTGGAATCAAGTAGCGCCGACCTAGGAGAGTTGTGGTTAATGATTGCGCAACCCTTTACTTCACAATGATACGTGCAGCTGCCCTTAAAGAGGGTACCCATTGTCTCTTAAGACTGAACGGAGGCCATAATAAAAATTGACAGAAACGATGTGTCAGAACTCGAAATTAAATATCACATATACTTTAAAAAGCTGTTGTAGCCATCTCTCTCTCTCTCATATATATATACATAATATATATATATATATATATATATATATATATATATATATATATATATATATATATTATTTCATGTATCCACATAAAATGTTATAAGGAGATAACATTTTTTATGTATAAATTTTCAGTATTTACTTCAACAGTGCTCGATACGTGAGTAGAGCTAGGTAGTAAGTTATGAAAAATATATTTATGGCAATTAAGCTAAACAGAGGCTTCCGCATTTCATTCCCGGAGTGAATCGTCAGGCTAATTGTTAGCCTGACGATTCCCTCCGGGGATGAAACGCGGAAGCCTCTGTGTAGCTTAATTGCCATAAATATATTTTCATAACTTACTATATATATATATATATATATAGTGTATTTAATTTCATAATTAACTTTTTTAAAATCCTATTTAAAAAAATAATTTATTTGTTGGGTGTGAGTCAAAGTTGGGTGAGAGAGAGGATCTAAGTATCTCCTAAAACAATCAAATGTTTGAATATTAATACACAACAACCAAACATGGAAATGGATGAGAACTCAGATGTGGAGAAAGTATATTTGAATGACGAAGCTATTGAGATTGTTGAAAAGTTTTGCTACCTTGGTGATACAGGGTGGAGCAGGTGCTTGTGTGATTACAAGAGTTAGGAGTGAATAAAGTAATTTCAGGGAACTTCTGTCATTACTAACCAGCAGAGCATTACCACTATCGACTAAGGAAAGAGTCTATCAGGCAAGTGTACACAGTGTGATGATGTATGGAAGTGAAAGCTGGCCAGTGAAGGTTGAAGGCATACGTTACATGAAGAAAAAGGATATGAGAATGATACGATGGATGTGTAATGTGAGTCTTAAAGACAGGCTTAGTTCTGATGACCTGATGAAAAAGATTAAATCTGACAGTCTAAGAAGTTGTGTGTGTAGAACAGGAGACTTCGATGGTATGGTCATGTTAAAAGAATGGATAAGAGTTCTTTGGTCAGTAGATGTAAAACAGTTAAAGTAGCAGGTCCAGTTCACAGGAAACGGTCAAGAAAAACATGGGAGTAAGTGATAAAAATGGATTTGAGGGAAAGAGGGATAAATAAACATCTGACCAGACATATGTTAGTTTGGAAGTCAATTTCTTGAAGTCGTCCAACACATGTCATCATGTAAAACGGATGTTAGACCGATGATGATGATGATGATGATGAGGAGGAGGAGGAGGAAACAGTCCAAAGGTGGTAAATATTAATGAAAACTTGGCAACAACACACAAGGACGGCATTTTTAATTACTGACAATGCAAATATTTTTTCTTTAGGATTATTACGTTTTTTCATATATATATTTCATAGAAGCACACGTAATTGCTATTTTCCTTTTGTTTTTTCAACACACCATACCAACCTATTAAACTGGTGACTCCGACGTGATTCGAACACACAACCTTGCTGAGTTCACCCTTAGCCGTGTCGCTGCTGCTGTTTTATCCTTTTTTGCCCCCCCCCCCCCCAATAAAAATCACAGGAGCGACTTTATTATCAATCAACACCCCTTGCTACAACGTCAATATCTTTCTTATGGGAAATTTGACAAAATCTTGTATACATTCTAATTTAAAAAGAAGTTACTTTTTTCTAAAATGTAGACAACAATAAAAGAAAAGAAAAGTGTTCCAATGGGGGCGAGGGGGGGGGGCAATATTAACTGATGTTTTGTAAAAAGAGAAGAAAAAGTTTAGTTGAAACTAATGAAAGTACATTTTTATTGATTTGCCAAAATATAGCAGAACACCAATTATTATACTAAATGTGAGTTAATCAACGTTTGTTTCATTATATACTTTAACTAGAAGAATTTCCCTCCCAAGATGGGTAAAATTAATTCCCAAGCCGAACCACTTTTATTTTTTGCACCACTTTTATGTCCCATTACGAAGATTAAAATCAAGATATAATGATATAAAAACTTATGTCTAGAATCCTTACTTTAATTTAGGTAAAAATCCATTACATAGTTTTGATTCT
Organism: Sepiola atlantica; assembly: GCA_963556195.1. Taxonomy (NCBI): domain Eukaryota; kingdom Metazoa; phylum Mollusca; class Cephalopoda; order Sepiida; family Sepiolidae; genus Sepiola; species Sepiola atlantica. The sequence continues at coordinate 26,605,472 of OY744528.1, forward strand.
AGAAAATATCTAAAATTTCAGGCTTAAGCTTAAGGAGTCTTAAGCAAGATTCTCTAAATTGGTGTCTAATGACTATGGATCAAATTCAATGCAAATCTGAAATATTTGAATTTTCAAACAGGAGCTTGTGCTCATATTTATGCTCCCTAAAACCCTTTAAAATACTGAATGGAAGCTGAAATTTGAAGAATATTTTATTAATTGATGTCTAATACTTTGAGTGGATGAATTGGAAAAGTGGCACGAGTGAAAAATATAGATAAAATTTTCACAATGAGTTTATAAAATCACTATTTCCAATCAATTACGAGGAAAACATTTGAGAAAAAATAGTAATAAATGTCTATTCATGTAATGTGCGCATCTCCCCCACAACAGTGTATTTTTACTTTTGCAAAAATATATGCAGAAATTACACAGGATTTTACGGTAATCCGAAAAATAAAAAAAAACACAATTTTATGACTAGATTTTTAATTGTATCGGAATCGGGAATTTAGAACAAAATCAGTAATTGTATCGGAATTGGGAAAAATATTGGAATCGTCTACTCACTAGTGGAAATTAAAGACCATTAGTTTTGCATTTAATACATGTATTTCCTGTATTTAATATATGTATTTCCTGTATTTAATATATGTATTTCCTGTATTTAATATATGTATTTCCTGTATTAAATACATGTATTTCCTGCATTAAGTACATATATTTCCTATATTTAATACATGTATTTCCTGTATTTAATATATGTATTTCCTGTATTAAATACATGTATTTCCTGCATTTGATACATGTATTTCTTGTATTAGATACATCTATTTCTTGTATTAGATACATCTATTTCTTGTATTAAATACATCGATTTCCTGTATTAAATACATGTATTTCCTATATTTAATACATGTATTTCCTGCATTTAACACATGTATTTCCTGTATTAAATACATCTATTTCCTGTATTAAATACATGTATTTCCTGCATTAAATACATGTTTTATCTTGTATTAAATACATGTATTTCCTGCATTTAATACATATATTTCCTGTATTAAATACATATTTTCTGCAATAAATACATGTATTTCCTGTATTAAATACATGTATTTCCTGCAATAAATACATGTATTTCCTGCAATAAATATATGTATTTCCTGTATTTAATACATGGTTTATCCTTTTGTAACAATATTTGAGACGGGTGTATACGAATAGGATTAGTAGGGTAAATTTCCACATGGGTTAAAAATTATATCGAGTGGAATTTTCCATGTAACATTAGAAGAAGGCCACATGGAGATGGGGTATCATTAAGAACGAATAAAAACTCAAAGAGAATTTTAAAGCCCAATTGTATTTGTTGATGCATCTTTTTGTTAATAGCGTTCGTAAAAGTTGATATTAAGAAGAAGAAGAAGAAGAAGAAGAAGAAGAGGACATTGACAGAGAAGAGGAGATGGAAGTCGTGGCTGCCACATCACCACCGAAAATTCCGTCAACGAATGCTGAAGTAAACAATCATCAATTTAATCGTTTTTTTTTGTTGCCAGAATCACTTCGTTTTTTTTATTTTGTTTAATTTCAAATTTAATCGTTTTTTTTTGTTGTTTAATTTCAAATTCAATCGTTTTTGTAGAAATTCTTTTGCTTTCAAGTCGTTAATATCTTTAAGTAGTTATGCGATGTGATAAGAAAGCCCTGTCCACACAAAGACCATCCGAAATTGATACTGGACAGGGATTAAATAAATAAGTTATGCTTCATTAAATGTGCCAGCTCTTTGTACCAGCTGCGGTAGACGTGAAAAACTGGAGAGGAAACTGATTTTCGACTGAATGTGTGGAAAGGTTTTTAGCAGCAGGACCGGAAAGAGATGAGGACCAAGGGACAACAGGAAATCGAAAAGTGAACAGCCCTTCTTCCCCCACCTCTCCCCAAAAGTTGAGAAGTCAAGCGAACTGGATAGAAAAGACAGGAGAAATCACTAGAGCTTCACGTTGATATCACGCATCACTAAACTCAACAAGTTGCAGGTGTTTATGTTTTTATTTCACGATTTCACAGACGCGATCTTATTGGTCCACAGTTATTCATGATGCACATTTTATATGTATGCCACCAGATGCAGTTTCATGTCATACTCAGGAGAGATTAAATTTATGGATCCTGACATGTATTATCACTTGAGGTCAGAATGGACCCGGGAGTAACGGCAACTATAGGATGACTCTACATCACTGTAGGTGTGAAAAAACTGGAAAAGGGTTTTCGACTGAATGTGATATTTTTTTTCTTGCGAACTTTGGCAAGTGACAATTTAATCGTTCCTTTTGCTAGAATCACTTCATTATGCTCAAAACAATAAAATCATATGGAAAAAAGACAAGAGAATATAAAAATCTTTCCGTTATTATTAAATAGTCGTCATTTAAAATAATATTCTTTTTTGTTTTGTGCGTCTTTCATCATAAAACAATTAAAACAAATGTTTTATAATGTGTCACAAGCGTAATAAGAGAATTTTCATTGTTTTCTGACTACTAAAGCAATGAATTTCCTCTGATTCCATGGTCTTTTAATAAAATGGAACCCTGACATGTATTATCACTCCATGTCAGAATGGACCTGGTAGTAATGGTGCTCTATTGGGTGATTCAATTAATATTTTCTTGTTTTGGGCATCTTTCATCATAAAACAATTTAAAAAATGTTTTGATGCAGAATCGGAGTCGGAAAATTTTCATTGTTTCTGACTACCAAAGTAGTGAATTTCTTCTGATTCCGTGGCCTTGAATAAAATGATGGAATTTTCTATTTCTTGCTTCCGTTATTTGTCGCAGAAAACGTCCTTACCAAGCTATGTTTTTTTTTAATCAAAGGGAAAGATCAGATTTACAATATTACTTAGAAATGGCTCTTTTTATTTTCGTTTTAATTTTTTTTTTCAAAGTTGTAATCAGATGCTAATTTTACTGAAATATTCTTAAAAAATTAAGCAAATAAAAAAACTAAGCAAATAAAATTTAAGCAAATAAATAAATTAAGCAAATAAAAACGTAAGCAAATAAAAAATAACCTTTACTCCTAATTTCATCTATTCTTGAGGAAAAAAAATCGCTTTATCTCCACATTTTCCAACAAAAAAAAAATCATGTTTTCTTTTTTTTAACTCCAAGAGGAATTATTTTCAATTGAAACCAATTCCTCTGAATTATTTTCTTCTTTTCCTTTTCTGTTACTTTTTATCATCGTCCTTTTGAGTTGAGCCATTCTTGGGTTATTTAATGATGTGACATAACTGATAAAGCAGGTTGCACGAGATTGGCCGGAGGGATACCTGATACCCTGATACAGCATTCACTCTGGGGAGGTTGTGTTGGATTCCCGCAGAGGATATTAAAGTCACAAGCAATCCACAGTTGCATCTATATATCCTGGTCAGAGGACACAACGACGTCAGTGTTTATATTTTTTATTTTTGCTGGCAGGTGTCACGATCCTTCCACGTACAGTCCCTGGTATTCCACAATGGTCACCCATCTGGTACAAACCAGGCTCAACGTCAACCTCCGTGATCTAATGAGAACTAGTGTGTCAACATGATTATTTTTGTTTTCATTTTACTTCAGTAAGTTCTCAGAAATCAAGGGGCCCCTCTCTGGGGCTAACACTTGATCTCTATGAGAGACATAGATATCCGAGTGTTCAATCAACATTCTTCTCTACCTCTCAAGCGTTGAGTTATTAAAGAAGTGAAGAACACTAATTTTCCTCTCCTCAATTCGCATCTTAATTATGTTATAGTTGATATTTCTTGTGGTCTCTTAGTCTTACCGAATTCCAAGACAAGAATTCATCTGGTCTGGTGGAGTATCCAGATGTGCTGATACGACGCAAATTCACTAGACCAACCCGACAGTCTGCCAAATCCTATCCGTTCACTGTGGAGGTCCCCAGATGCCGAAGAGCTTTCTACTTCAAAAGCTTCTTTCCTCATCCTGCTGGACTCTGGAATTCCCTCGCTGCTCCCTGTTTTCCTGACGTTACTGACATGCAGAAATTTAAAACTAATGTAAACAGACATCTCGCTGCACAGCTCCCAATTTAGGTTGACCCCCCCCCCCCCCCCCAAAAAAAAAAAAACAAAAAAAACTCTCACTCTTTTTCTCAGTAACCCCTTACGTCTACAGTGGCGTACTGCCTTGTTTGGGGTGAACTATGTTTAAAAAGAAAAAAAAAAAAACATCACTTGGAGAGGTACACCGTTCCTCGTATAAGCCAGTGTGGGATGCCATACTGAGGGGATCTTATTTGGGCTTTGAATACTATGTTATTTTGAATATTTGATCAGGATTTACTTGTAGGGTGAAGTATCCTCATGTCAGGTTTTCCTGACAAACCCTTTTACAAAGAGACCGAAGACACTCGAGGATGGTGTCTAGTCCCTGTAATGGATATTATTGTGAATGATAAAATCAACATTACTGTGTTCAAATTAGATCTATAGCAGTTATTACGTTTACGAAACATTTTATTTTGCGCAATGATTAATACATTATCCAATCAGAACAGTTTGCATGGGAAGCACTTTTGCTGAACTTTTTTGTACACTGTTTTTCCCGCTTATTCTCCACTCAGAATTTTTTACATCAAGCTGAAGAGACAACTATGTTCCTGTCTCGTCCCGAACGAAGACTTGACGTTCATGAGACATGTGGACGCAAGATCAAATCAATGGTACAGGTATAAGCATACTTTTTATTTTTTTTATTTCTGGCTACATAACTCTTATCCTTGGTCTTGTGTCTAGGAGCAAAGAAGTGTAGTATCTGTTCTGTCCTCGGTCAGTGAAGGAGAAATCTTTCTAGACTGAGAAAATTTAAATTTTTGTTCCAATCCAGAGTGTCCCTTTTGGGGGAGCTGCATTACCCCCACATTAAAAACTTACCTTGTGTCTAACTCTACCCTCGTGGGGAGGCAAGTAAATAGGAACTCTTTCATGGTTCCTGGCTGTTTGTTGGTGTAACTACGTATGAATAAAGCTGATTTAAAATGTAGAAGAGGAGTTGTTCCATATAATTAACGGTAACCCCCGTTTGCTTCTTATCGAACGAGGCCTACAGGGTGGATATTTAATCAACATTTTTCTTTTTTCAAATGATGACACCCCTTTCTTCTTTACAGATCTCTTTTCTTCTTCATGAAAATCGCTCCAGACAAGGCATGAAGCCACTTGATGTAAGGAGCTAAAATAAAAATACTACTTCAACGTCAAAAGCTATCCAACGATAAATGTTATATAGACAGATCCTGACTCAGAAAACAGCAATTCTTCCTCCTTTGTCAGAAACATCGCTCATGTAATTTGAGGACTAAAGGACAAAATAAGGGAAGCGAGAGTTACGAGGCTGCCGAAATTAAAACTAAGGTCCACTTTCTACTCTCCTTTGACTTGCTATTTGCTTTCTCGTTTTCCCTCACTACTTGAAATGGTTTCGTCCAGATTCTAGAAAAAGGCACGTGTTTTACCTACTAACTTTTGCATGGCCGGATGGAAATACATATACCTATTGGATCAAACTGTGCACTAATACAGTTGGGAAGTTTATTCAAGCTGTTGGCAACTTGTGTTCGATCAGTCGTCTACAAACAATCGTTTAGAATAAATATTTATTTCCAAATGAAATAACTGTAAAAAAAGAAGGGTTGAGAGGCAGTAAAACAAACACACCACATCGATGGTAAACCCGTTATTAGTTATGAAAAGAATTTACTTATTTCCAAACCAGTTAAATATACATACATTTAAGTTGGTCTTTAGTTGCACGGCAGCTGATAAATGAGAAAGATTTTGTTTTGGGTTTACAACAAAGTTATGAATGGAATGTTTATTATTTTGAATTATTTTTTAAATTCCAAATTCAGTCGTTTTTGATAGAAATCGTTTGCCTTCAAGTCGTTAAATAGTTATGTCATGCTATGAATTATATCCATTGAATTCCTAAATAATCCCATTTGATTGGTCAAGACAATTATCTTTGACCAATCAACAGACGTTTAATTTTGGCAAAATGGATGCAAATGCGTTTTGTCTGTCCTCTTTTTGAATGCTATGACTGACTGGAGAGGACATCTCTCATTTTGAATGTGATCGCTGACCAATCAACACCCAAGGGATTTTCACTTTATTTTGAATCTGACGCATTCAAGGGAGCCGTTTATTCCAGTGTTAAATAGACATATTTCATAGTTGGTCTTTAATCAAGGCGCAAAATACAATTAGTTTTGCAATAGACGTTTCATGTATTTATTTAATAGATTTATTATCCTTTTAACTCTGTCTTGTGTGCCTTCTTTTATATGTTTTATTTCAGCATTTTACCAACTTCGGCAACCGACAATTTAATTGTTCTTTTGTCAGAATCACTTCAATGCTGATCATAGTTTGAGTATCATTCTTGTGAAAATTTTAAACACAATCAAATGAGGGTTGAGGACATGTGTTGCATGGAGAGAAATGATATGAGAATGATACAATGGATGTGTAATGTGAGTCTTAAAGATAGGCTTAGATCTGATGACCTCAGAGGAAGATTAAATCTGGATAGTATTGGGAGATGTATGTAGAACAAGAGACTTGGTATGGCCACTTTTAAAGAATGAATGATGGTTCTTGGGTTAGTAGATGTAGAACAGTTAAGGTAGCAGGTTCAGTTCACAGGGGAAGGCCAGGGAAAACATAGAAGGAAGTGATAAAAATGGACTTTATTTCTGTCCTATACGTTTTCTTGTAAATGCTTTATTTCAGCATCTTACCAACTTCGGCAACCGATAATTTAATTGTTCCTTTGCCAGAATCACTTCATTTTAGATTGTTTGATGCCAAATTCAGTCGTTTTGGTAGAAATCAAGTCATCAATATATTTAAGTAGTTATGTGATGTGTTAAGAGATCATCCGAATTTAATACTGGACAGGGAGTAAATAATTCAGTCCTCTCACATACAACGCCTGGTATTCTTAAACTGTCACCCATCTGGTACTGACCAGGCTCGACGTCGCTTAACTTTGGTGATCTAATGAGAACTGGCATGTCAATGTGATTATGCTTCTTTTTTTTTTTTCAATTTTCTTATCTTTTTGTTTTTGCTTGGAATGAGGACTCCTACCAGATGCCAGATATTCACCCGCTATTTCAGATATGCTTTTTTTCATTTTACTTCAGTGTAAGTTCTCAGGAATCAAGGGGCTCCTTCTTGGGGCTAACACTTGATCTCTATATGAGATACATAGATATCCGAGTGTTCCATAAAAATTATCTTTTACCTCTCGAACGCTGAGTTAATAAAGAAGTTAAGAACATTAATTTCCTCTCCCCAATTGACCAGTTAAATATGTTATAGTGTATCTTTCTTGTGATCTCTTGGTTTTGCCGGATTCCAGGACAAGAATTCATCTAGTCTGGTGGAGTATCCAGCTAAGTGCTGTAACTTGAAGTAACATCACTGAAGTAGATGCACCATTCCTTGTATAAGCCAGTGTGTAGTCATGTCGAGAAAATTGTATTTGGGCTTTGAATACTATATTATTTTGAATATTTGGTCAGGGTTTATTTGTAGGCGACAGTATCCTCATGTCAGTTTGCATTGACTAACCCCTGTACAGAGAGACCTTAGACACTCGAGGATAGTTTTTAGTAGGTAATTCAAATAATGGATACTATTGTGAATGATAAAATTGACATTATCAAGTTCAAATTCTATTAGGTCGATTGTATTCAACTGCATACTAACTAATATAGTTGGGAAGTTTATGAACTCTAACCCCCTTTCAAGCTGTGGTATAATAACAACTTGGGTTCGATCAATCGTCTACAAACAATCGTTTACAATAAATATGTATTTCGGCATGAAATAACTGTAAAAAAAAAGGGTTGAGATGCAGGAAAACAAACAAACCACATCGATGTCTCTCATTAGTCATAAAAATTTTTTTTTTTACTTATTTCTAAACCAATTCAACCTGAGTCATTGTTTTTCAACATGATTCTTCTCATTTTTTATTCAGGAAGGAAAATCGTAGACTTGTTAATAAATTCTGTTTAGCATCAATTTCCTCTTTTCGTTTCCTCATTATGAATAGCTGTGCATGAAAACCTTCAACTCGTAATGGAATAATTTTATTCTAGCCTGCAGTCATGTTTGGCTGGCTGATCCCATGACGATCGAAATCATTGGAATTCTACACCAAGTACTTCAAGACATCTCAAGGGCAACGGATGGCGATTTACTTCACAGTAGATATCTCTCCTCCAAGTAATACAAGACGCACACTATTGGGTTACACATCACGAAGATCATAAGAGTTTTATACAGATTTCTTCATTTTTGGACTGCAGAGATATTTATATTCTTCATTTGCTGGTTCGAGGCTAACATGGCTTTGTTACTTAAAACTATGTGTTGCTTTTGACTATTCTGTTTGATGTCAGATCAACTGTTTTTAGTGTATTTACTGCCGAAACACTTTTCAATATTGTAAATGTTCCAACGTGTCTCTCTAACTTTCTGGATTGCGGAGGTGCTTATATTCTTCTTTCCCTGGTTCGAGGTTAATATGTATTTTAACTTGCATCATTTACCTTTTCATTTGAAATGGAAAAAATACTGTTAAAATCTACTTGGGTGATTGATTGATTGATTGATTAATACTCCCCTCCCCCCACCTCTCTCTCTTTCTCTCTCTCAAAGCAAAAGTATTGAATGTGAGTCATATTGAATTTCAAAGTTTTTCTTTTCAAACGTACAATTTTTTTTATTTTGATATAAAATTGTCAGGGTGCGTAGCTTTTGTATTCACTGAGTAAGACAATCTAATGAGCCGTTACTCTTTTTGTCCAGTTGTGCCAGTCTGTTTCTATAGTTTAACAAATGGCAATAATAATACAATAATATGTATTTTTAAATACATATTCTATAATTGTAGTCTTCAAGATAACAATAGTACAATATGGTATATGTTCCAGAACATCTCCTTAGCGATCATCTGAGGCAATGCCATGTCCATCCACTATGATGTCATCCAACAGCATCCAAATCTTGATGAAGAAGACAATCTTTTGGCTAGGAGCAAATTGTAGGATCTGTTCTGATCCTACGCTATCTTTTCTGTCATCGGTCAGTAAAGGATAAATCCTTCTAGACTGAGGTAATTTCTATTTTTGTCTCAATCCAGAGTGGCCCGTTTTAGGGAACTGGACTTTCCCACACATTAAAAACCGACCTTGTGTCTAACTCTGCCCTCGTAGGGAGGCAAGTAAATAAGGGCAATAAATAATTTGTTGTATTTTTTTTTTTTAAAGCAAAAACTCCAAAACAAATATTTTTATATTAAATTTAATTTTACTACAGTAGAAGCATCGGTATAATGAGAAATTTGAAAATCAGTTAAGAAAACAGATAACAAAATGCAGGATTTTTTTCAAACGATTTTTTTTTTTTAATCCAAATGTTTGGCTTTATAAACCTTCCTTAGGGTGATGCAGACAATTTTCTTCTTTTATTTTCATTGATGCATGTACAAATATTAAATTTTTACTACTAGTAAAATTCAATTCAATATTTGTACACGCGTCCCAACGCATCTCACTACGGCTATCGGACATAAACAAACAGTTTCTTTAATAAGACCAGAAGAAATCGGCGATCTTCGACAACGCCGTAAGATCTCGACAATAAATTAAAAAAAAAAATGTCTGTATCACCCTGAGAAAGGCTTATAAAGCCGAAAATTTGGATTAAAAAAAAAAATAATAATAATTCATTTATTAAAAAAAAAATCTTGCATCGTGTTATCCGGTTTCTTAACTGATTTTCAAATATTTTTATTTCGGATTTACAAAGTTAAAAAAAAATATTGCAAATGATTCATATTATACGATTACTTGAACACCAGTTGCTATTTTACCTACGGTATTAGTTCATAAATAAGTATAATAAATCCGTTAGTGTTTCAATTTGGCATGGCCGATTCTACAGGCTGGGACGGTATCCATTAGGCTAATTATGCAACCGCCTTGGTGTTTATAATATACTTTTAAAGATCATTCTTTTTATCCCCCCTCCCCCCGAACCATTCATATGACAGGACACTAGTCCATCGCCAGTTATATTCCCAGAAACTTATTTATAACCTAGATAGAGTGTGCTATGTTCAATATTTTTATAGTGTCTTTTATAAAATGACTAGAAGACTGTCACAGGATGGGTAAAATTAATTCCTCGAACAGAAAAGTTTTGCACCACTTTAATGCCCCCTTTCAAAGATTAAAATCAAAATATAATGCTACTAAACCTTATGTCTAGAATCATTATTAAAATTTTGATAAAAAACCATTACATGATTTTGATTCTAGAAAAATGTCTAAAATTTAAGGCTAAAGCTTAAGGGGTCTTAAGAAGAAATTGAAATTCAGAGAAACTTGCTTAATTGATGTCTAATGACTATGGATAACATCTATATACTACTAAAAGTCTATGGGTCTTGTATGTTTGCAATCAGCTTTCAGCTTTCCGGTTTTCAACATCCGGTTGCGCATGCGTAAATAGCATCGTCTTCCAATCTGTTATTCCAATTCCGTTGAACTCTTATTATTAACGAACGCATGAAATTTTTCATTCTGGAAATGTTTATATCGCTTTAAATATAAAACAATTACATTTAATTTCATCAAATAGTTTTTTTGTTTTCTCCACGGCTAAAAACATTCAACGGCAGGACTTTGTAAAGTCTGTCGCAGTTTCAAAAAAGCTCCACCCTTTTAAAAAACAAAAACAAACAAACAAAACAACAACAATCATTATTAATATCAATAGCGGCGGTGACGAAACCACCTCCCACTTTTCCTCTCACAGATTTCACCACTCCTACTCCCTCTGTTTTCGTTACGTACGCGAGACAGCCGGTTGTACCCCCTTCCTTTCTCACCTGTTCAGTGCATATTTACCTATAAGTATGGCCAACCACTTATAATTCAGTAACTATAATTAAAAAAAAAAACAATTATAATAAACAGAACGACGCATAGAAATCTATCTATATTCTTTTTTAAACAATTACATTTAATTTCATCAAATAGTTTTTTTGTTTTCTCCACAAGTGTCACGCACATACATGAATTCCATAGCTAATATAACAAACTGACCCAACGGGTCACGGGTGGTCTAGTTCAATATAAATCTGATATATTTGAATTTTCAAATAGGAGATTGTGCTCATATTTATACCCCCTAAAACCCTTTAAAATACTGAATGGAAACTGAAATTTGGGGAATATTTATTAATTGATGTCTAATACTTCTTGTTAAATTTTCACAAAAATCAGAGGTATCTGAATTTTCATGAAGGGCTTCCACCCCCTTTATAGTTTTATTCCTTGGAATAAAACTAAATTAAACTAAATATAGTCCATATTTTTACCCCTTACGCTTAGCAGCTCAGTTCCAAAATTCACAATGATCGGTTAATTAGTTTAAGAGTAATTCCTATACATAGGTATGTGCATGTGGTGGACGTGATGATCACGAACCCGGATCGAGCAGTAAAAGTGTCCCTGACTTGCCTTGTCCCGACATAAAAGGGTCTGTCTTTGCTTAGTATGTAATTTGAAAATTAAAATTGCCATCGTCGATTAAAGGAAGAGTCTATCAGGCATGTGTACGCAGTTTTATGATGTATATAACCAAAACCTGACCAGTGAGGGTTGAGGACATGCGTTGCATGGAAATAAATAATATGAGAATGATACAATAGATGTGTAATGTGAGTCTGAAAGACAAGCTTAGTTTTGATGACCTCAAAGGAAGATTACATCTGGACAGTATAGGGGATGTGTGCAGAACATGGGACTTTGATTGTATGGCTACGTGGAAAGAATGAATGAGAATTCTTGGGTTAGTAGATGTAGAACAGTTGAGGTAGTAGGTTCAGTTCACAGGGGAAGGCCAAGGAAAACATGGGTGAAAGTGATAAGAATAGAATTAAGCAAAAGAGGGATAAATAAAGACCTGGCCAGAGATAGGTTAGTTTGGAACTCAATTTCTTAAAGCCGTCCAACACATGCCAGCATGTAAACCGGACGTTAAACCGATGATGATGGTGATGATTTGGACTACTGTTCTCATCTTGGATGTTATTCTCACAACGTTTTGGCCGATGTAACTTCCGACCTTCTTTAGGTGCATCTAAGCAGCGCATATGTTGGGTGATAATGACCTCCTATGTTGATTGTGTATAGAATTTAATACAATATGGGAACCACTAAATTAATTATAAATAATAGATTAGCATTAAATATATAGATATTAGTGATAAGTAGTAAGACTACATATCTCAAACAAGAATAGATTTAAGGCTCCTAAAATTCATACTAGAATTGTCCGCAAGGACCGTGGCACAAAGGGTAAAAGTAAGGGTAAAGTTCAATCCTCAGTACGGGCAATACTAAGAATACAATTAGGAATTACTTAAGACTTCTACCTTGTCATGGCTGATGGAAGAAGAACAAGTTACCCTTTGTGGATTAAATCGAGGGTTCTGTTCGAAATTCAAAGTTTGACAAAAAGATTCCCGAGTTCAACAAGATACACCTAAAGTAGGTCGGAGGTTACATGTGAGAATAACACTCAAGATGAGAACAGTAGTCTGAATAATCCAAAGATAAGATTACCATTAAAATAAATAATAATAAATAGTAATATGTAGTGATACGTAGTAAGATTACACATCTAAAACAAGAATAGGTTTAAGGCTCCTAAAATTCATACTAGAATTGTCCGCAAGGATCTGTCGCATAATCAGTTCTAAGTGAGGTTGAAGGTTCAATCCTTACTAAAGGCGATACTAAAGAATAAAATTACTTAAGTCATGGCTGATGGAACGAGAACAATCTACCCTCATAGATTAAACAAATGGTTCCGTTCAAAATTCCGTATAGATTCCCGAGGTTGGCAGAAAGATTCCCGAGTTCGACAAGATACACTTAAAGAAGGTCTGAGCTTACATCGGCCAAAACGTTATGAGAATAACATTCAAGATGAGAACAGTAGTCTGAATAATCCAAATGATACAATCGTTGATACTTCTTCAGAATTCCCATGACATTTTCAATTTAAATCTTTTATGTATCAGAATTTCCTGAATCTTTTATCCGTTTTATTTTATTTCTTTTCGTTATTTCTCTCTAGTTTTAGTTTTCGCTTTTTTTTCTTCTCTCAGTCTTCTTGACACATGTCAACCATGATAATTAATGAAATCACGAAGTTCAAGAATATAATTCCTAATAAAGATGAAGTTATTAGGAAATATCTTCTTGAACTTCGTGATTCCATTTGATCTTAACAATTCTTCTTCTTATTAAGAGAATAGAAAATTGAAGTCAAGAGCTAATGCTAACGATTTACCTGATTTTCAACAATTTTATCCGCTCATAACCTAGGAGGCATTTTCTGTGTGTGTGTGTGTGTGTGTGTGTGTGTGTGTCTGTCTGTCTGTCCGTCTATCACAATTTAAAAAAAAAGAAATATCTTATCTTCTTCAATTTAACACAAAAAACTATCTTATCTTCTTTTAGAAATGGAAAATATTGCATTAATACTAAATACTAAATTCCCAATAAATAAAGCGAATGTCATGACCGAAAATCGAAACCGAAACCTTGAGATCTTCAGTCTGATATTCTACGAACTGAGCTATTTAGAGTTTCTTATAAATGGATCTTAAAACATTACCGTAACAAAATAATTACAGCTTTAACGAGATGTCATAGATTTATGATTTACGTCATGTTTCAAAACATGAATTCAAACAGAACTGATAATAAAAATAAATAAATGAATGAATGGTTAAACATTATCAATAGCGTTGGAAATTCTTTTAATAGTCAAACCCAATTTATTTTGCCTTAACCACGTATTGGCATTAAAATCTATTTAATATATAATATATACTAGAATTTGGTCCCGTATATATATATATATATATATATATATATATAAATGAATGAAAAAAAAATGTTTTCTAAAAGATATGCCTCTCATTATATATAAGGCATAGCTTTTAGAAAACATTTTTTTCATTTTTAAAGGTCATTTGGAGAATTTAGAAAACACAATGTTTTTTTTCTTATATATTTAATAATGAATAAAATCATTTTTTTAAATATATATCTCTGAGACATATGAAAGTATATTTATGGCAATTAATCTACACAGAGGCTTCATCCTCATAAGGAATCGTCAGGCTAAAATGTGTACGGGGATGAAACACGGAAGCTTCTGTGTAGATTAATTGCCATAAATATACTTTCATAACTTACTACCTAGCTCTACTCACGTATTGAGCACTGTTCAAGTAAATACTGAAAATCGATACATAATATATTATATATCCTTATAACATTTCATGTGGATACATGAAATAATAATAATTATAATATATATATATATATATATATATATATATATATATATATACAGGGGCTTTCTAAAAAGTATTCGACCTTAGATGCACCAAACATTGATGTTTTATTGTTTTTTTTCTCCTTGCAAAACTCAATCATGTTCTGCAAAATCCAAAACAAAAACAACAATCCCCACCCCCTTCACTCAACCATGAACAAATACTTGAACATATAAAGAACTTGAAGCACAAAAACTTTCAATGAAATGACTGTATTCGGCATTAAATAACCCGAAAAGGGGTGATATGCCGTAAAAAAACAAACCAAACCAAACACCTGTGATACAATTAAAAACGAAGCTCTATACCAAGATCAGACAACTTTTCTCGAGTAATTTGATGATGAATCCAATTATAATAATGATTTTGTATTAGGATAGCTACTCTATATACACTCTGAAATTGATCTTATTAATGTCATGCATCTGTTTTGAATAATTATTACTAGCAGGGTTATTCAGTGTTGCCCGGGAAGTAATGTTCCCAGCCTAGATTGGCCCATCCTTATGTATTCAGACAAAGGTATGCAAAGTCTTATCTGGGCCTTAACTTCTCCATATGGTATGGAGTATTCCCGAAGTTATGCTACGGAAACGTTGATAAAACAAAAGCTATTTATCTGATCGGGTTACAATTCTGCATGGTGGTTATTGTTATCAAAGAGCATCAGATCTACGGAATCTATATAATTTTTTTACAAATTTTTCTAAATGTCCATCAAATTTGGAAAAATCAGGAGTTGAAATTCTGTCGAAATTTCGATCATGACTGAACTTTTCAGAGCAAGAGTACAATAAGGACCCCAGTTCATTAACACAACACACGGAACATGTTCCGGAAGTCACCAGCGTCTTCCGGTTGACCTCGCAACCCACTTTTTCTTAAAATACACAACACGAAATATAGAATGTTCTGCGTTTAAAATTTTTGTTTTTTTTAGTAAATAAAAGTAAAACAAAAAAAACGATAAATTGTTTTGTTTATTGCAAAACGAAAGATTACAAGTCAGCCGATTTTTAAAAAAGCGTATATATTTCGTTTATTTTATTTACAAGTTGTTTTGTAAATAGCGACCACGTGTATTGCGAGGTCAACCGGAAGACGCCGGTGACTTCTGGAATATGTTCCGCGTGTTGTGTTAATGAACTGGGGTCCTTATTGTACTTTTGATCCAACTTTTCAAAGTTATATAAGATGTAAGACTTCATTGGCTACAATATGGGGCAAGTCATGAGTCTACAAGGAACAAAACCGAAGTTATCACCACAAATGTGGCTTTTACCTTTTCCGTGACCTTGACCATGGAACTGATTTAATTTTGAGATATCTAGATCGATTGTTGTAGTGACAAACAAACTTGACCAAAAAATTTGGAAGGAACAAATACTTAATGGAGTTAATTGTTCATAAAATAAATACTTTATTATATCAAACAGATAAGATTTTATCCAGAATTAGAGACACAACCCTTCAAAATAATTAAAAAAAACAAGAAGAAAACAAATTAAATTTGTGTACAAAAAAAAGACATCTGAGTTTTATATCTTGTGATTTCTGTATAACAATTGCCATTATTATGAAAGGATTTGCCTTTGTTCTAATTCTTCGTGAACTTTTTTCTTTCCAAAGATTCTAAAGAGAAGCCTTTAATCTTCCGAATCCAAATAAAGTTGTCTCTAAAAGCGAATTCTTCTTCAGGGCATTCGGAAAAGAAAAAAAAAGAAACTGTTTACTATTCAGTGATAAAAAGTGGAGAAAAAAACAAACAAACAAAAGCGACAAAATGTCTGATATAAAATATTAGATAGAATGTCAGTTCTCAGATTTCGATACTTTTAAGCAAAGAAAGGACCATGTGATGAGATGGTTAGACATTTTCTTTTTCAGATGCTATAGTTATGAAAGCTAAATAAATAATTCTAAGACGATTGCTTTTTCTAAGCATTACCAAAAAAATATGACATAAACTGAAGAAAAGATGAACAGTTTGGGTTTTTGTTTTGTTTTATGAATGTCAATACTTTTGTAGATTTGTCAAATACGCAATGTGTCAGTGACATAAAAAAGACTTATTGGTTCTGCTTTAGTTTGATATCTACAAGATATCGGATATTTTGGAATTCTATGAGTCAGACTCCTAGGATTCCAAAAATTCTGACCCCGAGTCTGACCTAATACTTTCCGAATCTGCAACCCTGGTTCTGATCTGGTGCTACCATATCAGGCTGTCTGAAGATAATGGCTTACTGACCGAAAATGCACCAAACATTGATGTTTTTTTTCCTTTTATTTTACAAAACTCAATCATGTTCTGCAAAGCCAAAAACAAAAACAAAAACAACAATTTTCTTCTGCAAAACAACCGAACCATGAATAAATATTTGAAGATATATAGAACTTAAAGAATAAAAACTTTTACCAAAATGACTGTATTCGGCACTAAATAACCCGAAAAAGGTTGATATGCCGTAACAAAAACCAAACAACTAACCTGCTTTTGGCATTAACGCTTGTATGCCTTCATTTTTTAGTTTTTATTGATATGGCATGTCCAGTGTCCACTCCTTGTACGATTCAAGTCTCTCTCCTGATATGTTCCTCATCTGAAAATCAGCTGTTTAATTTATAAAATAAAGTAAACTTTCACCAAGAGGCGACTGCATGTTGGCTCGACCGTAGATGTCGTCGTGCAGCTGCTCACAAGAAACACATTAAACATCTCATCTAACATTTGTATTTTTCTTCCTAAGCATAACTCAAATAATGTAAATGGTTAGCTCCTATTTTAAACTGGAGAATATAAATTATATATACGCCCCCCCCCCTAATAACTTAAACTTAACTTCATTTTCTGTATAAGTTTAAAAACAATTTTTTTAAATGACATATATTCTTTTATTGAATTATCTTTCCTAAAAATGCAAATATTTTCTTACAAAAAAATCATGACAAAAAGGGGGCGATCAATGAGCAACGTAAAAATCAAAGTAAAAAGTCTTCCGGGCAGATACAGAAGGATAAATGAAGACCTGGTCAGAGATAGGTTAGTTTGGAAGTTAATTTCTTAAAGCCGTCCAACACATGCCAGCATGTAAGACGGACGTTATACCGAATATGATGATGAAAAACTACCAGTTTATCGAAATGGATTGATATTTCAATAGTTTAAAAAAAAAATTAGTTATAGAAATCGCTCTAAACAAGACACGAAGCCACTTGATGTAAGCAGCTAAAACAAAAATACTTCAAGGTCAAAAACTAGCCAACCATAAGTATTAGATGAGTAGATTTCGAACCAGAAAATAGCAATTCTTTCCCCTTTGTCAGAAACATCGCTCATGGAATGTGAGGACTAAAGGACAAAATAAGGGAAGCGAGAGTTACGAGGCTGCCGAAAGTAAACGCAAGGTCCACTTTATACTCTCCTAAAGTTTATGACTATTAAAGTACAAACACAGGACAGTTCAAGAATATAAGAAATGGGTGCTTCTTTACAATAACCTTCTCATGAAAATAACTTTCCATGCAGTCTAATTTTTGTTTCCTGTATCTTATATATAAAGTAGAGCCAGTCTGTTTCTCATTTTTTTTTTGTGATCAACTGCAATATTTAATTCTGTGTTGATATAAACATAGTTTTCATCAGAGTATCTTCTTACAATTGAAAATACCTATTTTATTGCCAACTGACATTTTTTTTATTAGTGATATTATATAGGCGGTAGGAGGAGCTAACCCTCCCATAGTCGAAGTTCTACCATTTATGATAATCTGGGAACAAGTTTAGTAAGAGACATCTTTTTTGATTAGTGATATTATATAGGCGGTAGGAGGAGCTAACCCTCCCATAGTCGAAGTTCTACCATTTATGATAATCTGGGAACAAATTTAGTAAGAGACATTTTTTTTTATTAGTGATATTATATAGGCGGTAGGAGGAGCTAACCCTCCCATAGTCGAAGTTCTACCATTTATGATAATCTGGGAACAAGTTTAGTAAGAGACATCTTTTTTTATTAGTGATATTATATAGGCGGTAGGAGGAGCTAACCCTCCCATAGTCGAAGTTCTACCATTTATGATAATCTGGGAACAAGTTTAGTAAGAGACATTTTTTTGATTCACTGTTTTATTTTCACTCGGCAGTAAAATAATATGAAAATATATTTTGTATGTCACAATAGTAGAAAAAAAAGAAAAAGATTTATTTAATAATAATTTCTATTTAATAGAAACAAATTAGGACTTTTAGAAATATTTATTTTCTGCCGAACTGTTATCTTAAAGTCACGTGATCGCTGATCGAAAACAAAATAACTGAACAGTAAATCCTCAGATTCAACATTTAAACAAGTATAAACCTTATTATCTTTTATTTAAGTATACCATAAGAAACGCACATGGTATGGACATATCACGATATGAACATTCAAACGCAAAATTAAAAAGTATTTCCCTTAGAAAAATATTGTCAGGAAAAAAGTTATCTATATAAAAAATGAATGAATATTAAATGTGCTTTGATGGGTAAACTTTTAAACACTGAAGAAGCCTCCTTAAGAAAAAATCGCTGATATTTTGTATATCACGAAAGTGTATGTTATTGAGAAAGGCAGAAACAATTGTATGCTTATAAAATTGTTTTTTGATGAATATCTGGAAAATTGTTCCCTGAATTAACTAAGGTTTCATATGATATTAGATTAAGAGCTCTATTCGTACACTATTGTGCTACGACTTCAACCTTTGTGTTTATAATATATATATATATATATATATATATATATATATATATATATATATATATATATATAAGAGAAAGAGATAAGTTTAGCTTGTGTGAGGACTATGATACTTGACTGTTTTGATGTCAGACTTTATTTTTGATCCTCATCTTTTGAAAAACGTATAAAAATATACATGTAAGTAAATTCTAGACTCGTGTGTGCCTGAGGGGTGAGAAATAGAGAGAGTGTGCATGAGAGAGAGAGAGAGAGAGAGAGAGAGAGAGAGAGAGAGAGAGAGAGAGAGCTGCTGTTTGATTCAGCAGTCGTGTATGAGAGGGGGTGGGAATATGGTCGAAAGAGAATTATGCATAGATGCAGATGAATGTCATCAAAAATTAATAATCAGAGATGAGGTAAAAATCACATGTCCATTTCGGGTTGATACAAATGTTCAAAGCAATCAGTCATGTTGCAGAGAACTTGACTTGTTGTACAAATCGCAACATTATTTTCTGCCATTAAATAAATTCCGTGATGCACAAAATGGCAGCAGATTGTTGCTTGTAATATGAAGATATTTATAGCAGGAGCAGCATCTGCATTTTACAGTGTTGCACCAGGTGCATTGAAGAATTACATGCACTCACATAGTGCAACATATTAAATAGAGGCAATACCTCGTTATAATACAGCTTTCTATTCCAGTAGCTTCTTTCAAAGAACTGCAGGCTTGTGGAACTCAATTTATGCTGACTGTTTTCCTCCTACATACAGCCTTAGTATTTTCAAGACTAAAGTCAATAGGAATCTCCTGTCTTTGCGATAATCATGTTTCGTTTTTTTTAGCTCCTTAAATCAAGTGGCTTCATGCCTTATCTGGAGTTACTTCCATAAAAAAATAGTGATTCAAGGAAGGCAGTGGCAGATTTTCTTATGCTCACAAAGTTGCTATTAAAAGAGACTGATTTACTAACGTGTGACGTTGGGATCTTTTTGATTTGGCAATATCTATAAAGTATATATTTGTTGCATTTATTCGAATTTTTTATTAGTTAAAAGATATTGTATACATCATTTTGTTCATGGATGTATGTAGATTCAAAAATTCACCCCAAATATTCTTTATTTCAATAAGGCTTAATACATTAGCAGAACTTTATAAAAATAAGAGAATCGCTACAGAAATACAATCATGTTTCAGTCCCAGATATTATTGGACCATCAGGGATCAAAACCTGACTGCATTACTGAATGGCTACACAAATATTTCTCACACACACACACATAATATATATATATATATATATATATATATATATATACTTTACAGTTGCATTCCAATGACCACAGGAGAAATCAATCCAAAATCCCTTCATTTTTTTTTTTATTAAGTAAAGGAAAAAATACAAAAAATAATGGGGTTTTGTTTGTCGGAAGAATTAAGAAGAAATGCAGTTATCTGCCGAAATATAAAAATAAAGGAAATTGAAGTGAATATGAAAATTATGATTTTGGATTGACTTTTTCCTGTTGTGATTGGAATGCAACTATAAAGTATATATGCTCTGAATCTTGTAATACAACTTCCTAGAGCTTGCAATTCGAAATATTTCGGAAATTATAAGGAGTATATGACTAAATATATATCTTTTATAAGAACTTATATATATATATATATATATATATATATATATATATATATATATAAGTTCTTATAAAAGATATATATTTAGTCATATACTCCTTATAATTTCCAAAATATTTATCTTTTATAAGAACTTGAATTTGAATTATTAAAAAGTAATAAAACTGTTAGAAAGCCATTTTTTAATTTTGATTTTACATTTTTCAGCAGGTAGCGCCCTCATCAGAGTTAAAAGATACCGTTTCATACCATTTTGAATCACTTTTTGGGGGGGCTTAAGTCGATCTGTGTGATGGTAAAAGGGTATTTGGATGACAGTTTCAGTCGAGAAATTGAGGATTGTTTTTCTTTATGTAGTATTATTGATATATACAAATGTGAATTTTTAACAGTTTTCATTGGTTTGTGCTGTAAAAAAGGAATAAGTAAGTATAATGAAGAGAATAATTTCTGTTGTTTCGAGGTTTAATTCGATGGGATATAAAAAATCATTGAAAACATCTTGAATTTATTATGAAGAAAAATTTCTGTTTTGAAAATGGGCAGAAATAATTGTATGAATAAAGATGTTTTTTTTAAACAAATTCGGAACATTTATTAAATTATTATATATATATATTAGGAAATTAACAACATCTTTGAAGCACACATGAAACTGTATTTAAATGAAATTTTGAAAAACTAACATTGTGAACTTTAAATGTTAAAATCATTTATTTATTTTTTATTATTTATTTTTGCAAGCTTTCGATGAATAGTTTTAATATATATAAATATGTATATAAATGTGTACATCCTCATTCAAAAATAAATGCTTCGCCAGTGTTCGCACTCGCTATTTATTTATATATATCACTAAAATGTTCATAAATAATTATATAATTATGTCTTGTAAATAAACATATCATATTACCTTTTTATTATATTTATTTTTGCTAGCAATAATATGCTTCCTCGGGTTGCAGATTTTTGCTAGTATATATTTATTCATAGGTGTAAAGTTTGCTAATGAGCAGTCGATTGTGATAATTTCTTGTTAACATATGCTAACCCCCTCCCAAAGAGGAGGTAATGCCTAGGAGAATAGTCTCATGACAGCAGAACAGATACTACACTACCCCTGATTTGAGCATTAAACAATAGTAATAGTATAGTTCGGCTTTAGACAGACAGATACCAAATCTCCATTAGTAATAGAAGTAATAGTATAGTTCGGCTTTAGACAGACATATACCAAATCTCCATTAGTAATTGAAGTAATAGTATAGTTCGGCTTCAGACAGACAGACAGATACCAAATCTCCATTAGTAATAGAAGTAATAGTATAGTTCGGCTTTAGACAGACAGATACCAAATCTCCATTAGTAATAGAAGTAATAGTATAGTTCGGCTTTAGACAGACAGATACCAAATCTCCATTAGTAATTGAAGTAATAGTATAGTTCGGCTTCAGACAGACAGATACCAAATCTCCATTAGTAATAGAAGTAATAGTATAGTTCGGCTTTAGACAGACAGATACCAAATCTCCATTAGTAATTGAAGTAATAGTATAGTTCGGCTTCAGACAGACAGATACCAAATCTCCATTAGTAATAGAAGTAATAGTATAGTTCGGCTTTAGACAGACAGATACCAAATCTCCATTAGTAATAGAAGTAATAGTATAGTTCGGCTTTAGACAGACAGATACCAAATCTCCATTAGTAATAGAAGTAATAGTATAGTTCGGCTTTAGACAGACAGATACCAAATCTCCATTAGTAATAGAATAGTATGGTTTCAACTTCAGACAGACAGATACCAAATCTCCATTAGTAATAGTATAGTTTCAACTTCAGACAGACATATACCAAATCTCCATAAGTACTAGATGTTGTTGATGCAGTTTTGCAAGCTTTTCAATGTCAGGGTCCATAGTATATCGAGACAGCCGATTATCAAAAGCTTGCAGCAGTTTAGTCAGACATTTTGAGACGCACTATTAAAACCTAAGTAAGATATTTAAAAGGCAATGGGTGGTAGTTCGTTAGGCCCCCTTAAATCCCCAAATTATACTGTGGGTCCTCCTGAAATTTTTTTCCAACCTGGATTGATGGCAATCAGTTACATAGAACATAATAAAGGAAAAGTAGCATTATTGTTCTAAATAAAAGTAAAGTTGCCGACCATAGTCAAGGACGACCCTCTTTTTTTACTCTTTGTTCCATTCACCTTTTTATTCGTTTCCTCTTTCCCTTCTTCTTTTTCTTCTTTCCCTTCTTCTTCTTCTTCTTCTTCTTCTTCTTCTTCTTCATACCGCAAAGCACACCGGACACACGTACGTTCACTTTTATTATATAAATTTAGTTTAAAATTTTCATAATAATGCAAATGAGGTCTTTGTCATCAAAATAGAAAATGCAACTAATTTTTTTATCTTTGAACTCTTAATCATCTGCACTTTCATATTTACGCCATACATTGAATCTTAATAAATACGTTTTTTTTTTATCCAAGTGAAAAATAATTTAATCTCATGTTAAATCCCTTGAGGGTGATATCGAAGCTGAAGTTATTGAGTAGAAAATATTGATATAAAATAAAAAATAAAAAAATAAAATGGCAAACAAAAAAACTAACCGATATCAAGAATTAATGTTCCAAAACAGAAATTAAATGAACATCTTTTTCGATGAATAAATTAATTCATTATTTTAATCCCTTTTAATCCTTTTTTTAATCCTATTGATAGAAATCAGATAATTATTCCTTTAATTTAGTGTTTGAAATAATGAAATGCATGCGGATTAAATAAGCTTCAATACATGTACTTCAAATTTAATTCTGAACAAGCAAAATGAAACTCGACCCCTCGGGGTTAATACCATCAAAATAAGAAAGAAAAAGAAAAGTAAAAAAAACAAACTATAAGACAGTTTCGCCTGACAAAGTTGATTTACAACGAAAGCTTGCAAAAAAATATAAATAAATAAATGATTTTTTCATTTAAATTGCACCATATGTTGATTTTCAAAAATATTTCACTTAAATACATTTTCATGCGTGCTTCAAAGATGTTGTCAATTTCCTTATTCAAAAAGCGCCAATATGCGCCAAACATCGACCGGACTTTACTTACTATAACGTTGTTTACAACTTGACATGTTTTTTGCCTCTACCGTGATTCGACCCCTCGGGGTTAATACCATCAAAATGAGGAAGAAGAAAAGAAAAAAACTCTAGGACAGTCTCGCCTGATAAAGTTGTTTTACAACGAAAGCTTGCAAAAAAAAAAAAAAATTAAATAAATGATTTTTTCATTTAAATTGCACCATGTGTTTATTTTCAAAAATATTTCACTGAAGCATTGGATGTTTAGAAAAATATTTGAAGAGTTCGAATGCAAAACGCGATAAATCCAATTTGTTTAAATTGAGACATTAAACACTAAAATGACGAATATATTAAATTTAGATTCTGACCAAAAGCTTTTTTTTTAATCGAAAGCAAAATGAAATTATGTCGGTATTTCCCAGGTTGGGAACATAGCATGCAACACTATAGTAAGGACTAAAGAGTAACTCTTATGTCTAGTATCCATGTTCTAAATGAAAAATTGTCGAGTAGTTTTGCTTCCTATAGATGTTCAGACAGACTCACAGACGTTCATCTTTATTATATAAACGAGCTGGATTCGCCCGCTCGCTATTCCTTAATGTAAAATATGATCATTTAGCACTGACAATAATTTGTTATGAAACTTGATAGAATGATTAGAAAACTTATTGAACACTACCCTACCCCACCCCAAAGGAGGAGGTAATGCCATGGGATGATGGTATCATGGACAATAGAACAGATACTACACTACCCCCCCCCCTCTCTAAAGTAAAGACATTATAAACACTAGCAAACGTATGCTCCTTCCGATCGCATATTTTTGCTAGCCCGAGAGAATGGTATCAGGATGAACGAACATATGCTACACTACCCTACCCCAAAGGAGGAGGTAATATCTGGGAAGATGGTATCATGGGCAATAGAACATATACTACACTAACCCCCTCAAATTTGAGCATTAAAAAGTACAATTAATAGAAGTAATAGTATTGTATAGTGCTGCAAAGAAGGTAGGCTCCCTCTACCGGGTTAGAAAACTTCTCCCATAGTATCCTATACCCCTCGAAAGCCACCACTCGCCCATGCATAGAGTATTGTTGACCCACATCAGAGCTGGTGCACCAACCACAGAGTCCAAAAAAGAGTCTCTAACCATATAGCTATCACACTGTCTACCAGGCTCCAGCCTCTGTCCCATCACCACAATGTTGCATCCCTGTGCTTGTTTTACAAGTAATTCAACAAAATGTGCTCCGATGAACTTGCTGCACGTGTGCCCCCTCAACATAAATATCCGCAATAAACCTGACAAGCTGCAAAATCCCACTCTTCACTGCTTTCTACTCTAATAGCTTCTTTCCTCAAACAGCTTGCCTTTGGAATTCCATCTCTGCTCCCTCTGCAGAAATTTAAATGTAATGTGAATAACTACCATGCTGCACAACTTAAGATGCCCCTATAAATTTGGCCCCTAATTCACAGTAGCCCCTTACCTCTCAGTGGCAGTGTACCTTGTTTGGGGTGAATTGAAGTTAACATATATATATATATATATATATATATATAGTCATCCACATTCGCTGTATCATCAGTGCAGCTAGACCAGTTAGTGCCTCAAGCCGGGATTGAAACTCAACCGTCGGCGCTGCTAACCCCTACGCTATCATATGACACTGACTGAATGTTAGAAATATCTCAATGTAAACATTGCAAGTGCAAGTTCGAATTAGTTTTACCTAATGAGCTATGCCTTAAAGCTAATGGCAGTTGGCGATATCCTTACAAATAAGCTCTACCCATGGAGGGAGCTTTATATAGTCATCCACATACAGACTGTTTCGCTGTATCACAGCTCATCAATGTGATGGAAAATGAAAAAGGAAAGACAAAAACTATGTTATGTATGGATTCATCAACGTTTCGTCTTTATTGAAAGACTTCCTCAAGATAAAGAAACAATGTAGAAAAATCATACAGAATATTAATTTTAATTTGTCAGAAAGTGTCCAGACTTGGGCATGGCTGTAGATGCAAAAAATGAAAATCATGATTTTGGTTATGGCGTTATCATCAGTAGTCTGTCTCATTAAAAGGACACAAAATGAATGGCTTCGACTTATTAGCTTCCCCTGTTTATTTTTAGCTAGGATATATATATATATATATATATATATATATATATAAAAATGATAATTTATTTCATTTTGACTACAAAATTGATCTTGTTTCACGAGAGCAGTTTGAGGGACTCCCGATCATCAGGCCTCAAAATAAAATTTTATTTCAAGGCTTGATGATCGGAAGTCCCTCAAACTGCTCTCGTGAAAGAAGATCAATTTTGTAGTCAAAATGAAATAAATTATCATTTATATTTCTGCTCTATATTTTTATTGAGCACTCTCATAAACCCGGTTCAACTCCCCTGGATTTATACCCTGTGGATCTATACCATACTCGGATTATATATATATATATATATATATATATATATATATATATATATATATATATATATATATATAGTTTCGGTTTCAGACATACAGAGATACAGAATCTCCATTAATAATAGATTTAAATTTTAAAAAAAGAACGTTTTTAGACATTTTGAGGTCATTCATTACAGGACTAAGGATCTGGACTAAGAACCTTTTGAACAGGATGTTAGTTATTGGTTAAAACTCTTATTTTCTTCAATTTGTGATCAATGTAGAATCTCTTCAGTTCCTCAATTTCTAACATTTTAAATACTTGATTGCGTTTTTAGGATTTTTATTGAGCATCATTTCTAAAAAAGGATTGGGTCTAAAAATGTTTGAATGCTCACTTTATTTGAAGTTAATTTCCTACATACTCAACATTTTGAAGAAAACAGCGAATTCCAAGAATATTTTTTGATTTTCATTTAATTACATAATGAGCTTTTCTATCGATCTCTATCGATTTTGTATTGATTCTATTTGCATTCTTCCCAGTTTTAGAATTCTTGTAAAAAGAAATTGTGCAATGGTTGGGCAGTTGCATAAAATATCTCTCTTTGACAATTGGTCAAAAATAACTTTTCGAAATTCTGTTCGTTTTTGCTTTCTTGTGGACAAATGTGGATCGATTGATTTGAAAGTATTTTTTTCGTTTTGTTTTAAATGAAGAAATGCAGCCAACCATCAACTTAAGCTTGATCAACCAATATTCAGCTTCCGCTAATATTGGTGAGAATGGAATAATAATTATATCATCAGTAGTCTGGAGACGATAAATCGGAATTGGAAAAATCAAAACTTTCGGGGTATCAGAAAAATTTGAGCCTTATTTCTGATTCCAAATATGATAATTAAAAAAAATAAATTTAAACATAATTTTCTATTACGGGTACTAATGATGAAGCGATAAATATTTATTGATTTTAAACTAACAGTAAAATTAAAATTTATAGATCATAATAACGAATTTAGTTAAAAATAGGCAGGTAAAAATGGCACAGGTCAAAATGGCACAGGTCAAAATGGCACAGGTCAGAATGGCAAAAGTAGATAGATAGGAAAAAATGATACAACTTAAAAATAAAGATGAAAATCTCACAATGAGTTTATAAAAATCTTGGATACAATATATAAAGGGAAAACATTAAGAAGTTTGTCAAATTAAAAAAAATATATCTACAGTAAAAAATCGATTAGGACTCTTTTAAATACCCCCCCCCCCAAAAAAAAAAATTAAATTCTACCTTTTTGGGCGATTAGACGATTTTAGAATCGGAATCGGTAATTGTATCGGAATCGGGAAAAAGATTAAAATCGTCCCATCACTAGTCATCAGTTATTTGATATTTTATGATATATTGAACGTGACGGTGAGGTGTTTTTTAGGCTTGGGTTGTCTGATAACTACCTTCATTATCTGTCAGTTAAGTATCCTTGGTAAAGGGCAAGGTCATCGTGCTTTTCTGGTCGGTACTTTCCCGGGTGATAGTACAGGATATCAAACTCAGAACTTCTCCATCAGCACTCGCTAAATGTCGGGGTACTCTCAAGTGCCATGTTGCGCATGGATGTGTGTCCCTTGAGATATTTCCGGCGTGGATGACTGGATCCGTCATTGCTATGATAATGTTTCAGCTTTAGGTTAGATTATTTTACCTCTGAATTTATCACGGTCATTTAAAAGACTACCTTGTTTTGAAGTTATATATATATATATATATATATATATGTGTGTGTGTGTGTGTGTGTGTGTGATTTTTTGAAGGCTTACCAAACCATTCCGTTCAGGAAAACATTCATCACCACAAAAGACTTTTTCTTTCAAAGTTTATTTATTTATCATATATATCCATATTAAAGAGTTTTTTTCCTACACGTGTTTCACTACCAAGCAGGTCCTTGCTTGGCAGATCATCAGGGGAATACCTGGAGTAAGAGTTTCAACAATTGACAATACACAATGTGGTGTTGCGTTAATTGAGGTCACTTAAGAAGACAGAAAAAAAATAAATAAATAAAAAAGGTCTTAAAAAAGTAGCTCGTAAGATTTTCGCAGTATTGTTGCTACTAAGTAAAACAGCAAAGAATTAGTCCCAAATGCATTCAAGAGAAACGGAATCGTTTAGTAAGCCTTAAAAAAATCACATATAAATGCTCTGTACCCTGTAATGGAGTATCATCGAGCTTATTTTTATTGGCCTAATCCCGGTCTTCACTGAATAAACTATCTTCTAAGTGAAAAATCTAAATCTATCTATATATATATATATATATATATATATATATATATATATATATATATATATATATATATGTGTGTGTGTGAAAAGATGACAGACAGAAAACAAGTCAAAGTGCAGGAGAAAAACAAAAACAAGAGATTTTTTGACCGGTTTCGTTCGTGGGGAACGTCTTCAGAAAAAGAAGACGTTCCCCACTAACGAAACCGGTCAAAAAATCTCTTGTTTTTGTTTTTCTCCTGCACTTTGACTTGTTTTCCGTCTGTCATCTTTTCACACATTTTGTCCATCACGACACTTCATTTTCATGAATTATCGTGTACCTTACCCCATATATATATATATATATATATATATGCAAACATTGTTAAAAAATAACAGAATTCGTCTGTTTAATTATGCTTTGTTTTATTTTTTCGATTTTTCTGATGTTTTGTTTTGTATTAAAATCAAAAAAAATTAATAGATGTTTCACAGGTTTCACGAACGTTTTCGATTCTCAAGTGTCAAAAGCAAATGAACAAAAAAGCTGAAGAAAGAAGAGAATTAAAAAAAAAAGACGGCAGAGAAACGTGCATAGAACGTTTTTCGCATTGTTCCAGGAAGTCGTTAACGATTTAAATTCAGCAACGCTGGATGGCATCACAGAACAAAATCGCATTACATTAAGCATTTTAAAATTTTACTACTGGTTTCATATGTGATGTTATTAATTTTAGGTTGTGTTTTTATGTAGATAGCTTCCAGTATTTTTAATTTTTTTAAATTGGTTTCCGAATGTATAATTTTAGTGTTATTAACTAGAATTTGTCTTAAATCAGAGGGAGGGCAGTTATGTTTTTGTAGATGTTGATAAATTGAGCTAGAGTTTGCAAGATGCATGGTGAGGCGGCGGGATAGGGTAGTGCTTGTAAAACCAATGTAGCTATTAGCTTTATAGATATGTGTGTGTATATATGTATATACGTATTTTCTTACCTTCTCTACCCACACACATTTAAATTTATTATACACTGATTACTATATATATTCCCTTAACTTACAGATCTTCTCATTCTTTGCCATTTTTTTAGCTCTTACTCTTGAAAAATCCCATGCAACAGTTGGGCGAAACGTTGAGTTTCAGGTCTTCCCTTTTTCCATTTTAGCTCATACCGTCGGATTTATTATATCTTTTATTTTGTCATATATATATATATATATATATATATATATATATATATATATATATAAAATCTCTCTGACTTCTTAGTAATTAATCAAAACCAAAATATATGCAACATTCTCTTTCTTTCCTTCTTTCCATCTCTCTTTCAATTTTTATAGATATGTGCACATCACTCACCAAATAAATGTTATGTTTAACCATGTTTTACGACTTTGGCTTTCAGAGGATTTCTTTCTCGCTCTTTAATTCCACTGCTGTTAATATACATGTTTACTCAAGTGGAAATTGCCTCTTTATCTGTTTGGATCACAGGAGATGAGCGACCGTCAGGCTTCTACAACCTTTTTTTTTTACAGAAATGGACATGTTTTGCCATTTATTCAACTGTTTACCATAATATGCATATTAAAGGTTTGATAACATATCTCTAATAAAAAAAAAATCCATGCAATATTTGATAAGTAAGAACGGAATTATACAAAGATGGCTGAGCAAACCGGAATGCATGATCCCATCAGTCATACGAAAACTGGATGCCTACTTTTAATGCTACTAAGACAAAGCTCCTTTCCTTTAACAATTATAAGGAGCCTTTACAACCACCGATTGCCATGGGGTCATGGAACCCTTCCCGAAAGTTCAACATTTAAACTTCTCGACCTAACATTCGCAGGTTACATGAATTGGAACAAATACATAGAAGATACTGCCAAGTCTGCTGCAAAGAAGGTAGGCTCCCTTTACCGTGGTAGAAAACTTCTCACACCGACCATTATCCTATATCTCTATAAAACCACCATTTGTTCTTGCATTGAATATTGCTGCCACATCTGGGTTAGGGCACCAACAACTAGTCTCTCCCTCTTAGACAGCCCCCCACCCCACCCCAAAACAGCTTCTAATCTAATAGTTCACACACTGTCTACCATCGCTTGTGCTTGTTTACCAGTACTTCAACAGAATGTGCTCTATGGAACCAACTATACCTAGTTTAAATCCAATCAAATCTATTGCGGTAATTTAGGTACTAATACTGTTAAAAAAGGTATGAACCCGCAATTTGCACCCCATAAAGATAAAATAGCAGCATGTGTTCAATTAATCATATGTGCGAAATCTATTGGGGGGGGGAGGTCCTCTTCTCTTCCCTACAGCTTATTTTTTCACAGAGGAGAAGTTATTAGTTTCTCTCTACTCTATTGTTATTCTCATGGTATGTGCTCGACTGATCTCCAATCTATGCCCCCCCCCCTTTAACTTTCTTCCTCTGAGTACCTAAAACTAAATGGAACTTCCATGAGCAAAGTTTCTTACCAAGAACTACCCATCTGTGGAACAGAATACTACGGGGCTGCTTCCCAGCTGAGTACAACATGGTCGTTTTCAAGTCCAATGTTAACCAATTCTTGTTGAACCGTCCTCTTAAATAATCAAACAGCCAAGGCGCTGCCGCGAGCTGACAAAATTAAATCTGTAGACCGGTACTGTCTTGGCCTTCGGGCCTTGATTCTGCCGGTTTGCGGTATTGTCCTTTGCAGTTCTAGGAAGTCCACCCTCCCAGGCTTTGCCTTCTCACCCTTTGAGAAGGAGTTAGTTTATAGCTAATCGCCCGAGGCAGTCTTATCAGGGAATGCCGACAGGACTGCCCAGCCATTTTTTCTAGGCCAGAGTGCCCTTCTTCCTCTAGGGCGCTGGCTTTTCGATCCCACTTTCTCGACCTCGTGTCACATCTTACCGCTGTGGGAGGTAGATAAATACCACTAACCCTCATGATGTGGTCTCACAGTCTACCTGACAAACCCGTTAACCCTTATCCTCGAGTGGCCTTTTGGCCTTGATAAGTGGTGACTCTTTAGTAGATAAAAACAAACATAATGAATCGTTGTTCTGTTTTAGCATCAAATAACTCAAAATGTTAGGCTGTTTGATTTGTATGCTTTACAACATTTTTTATGTTTAAGATTAAGATTAAGATTCGATTTATTTGTAACCTTTTCACTTCCCGATTATCTTTTGTTTCTAAAACTCACGAATAAAAAAAATTAAAAGGATAAAAAGTTTAACACACAGCGTGAGATAGCGTAGGTGACACCCTGTCCTAATCGGTTTTAGTGTCTACGGCAGCAACTTTTGCAACCGGAGAAAGTATGAACCTGCAAAGATGAACGTATGTTGTTTTTATTTAATAACTAGCTGGAAGAACCGACGTTGCTCGGGATTGAATGAGGATCACTACTATGTACTTTTTCACTATGTCCATAACACCATATTAACTTTTTTGTTTTTCGGGTCGGGAAAGTGGGACTTGAAAAGCCAGCGCCCGAGAAGGTGAGCACTCTGGCCATTAAAAATTGGCTGGGCAGCCCCGTCAGCATTCCCCGGTAGGGGCGCCTCAGGCAGTAAGCAATAAACTTACTCCTCCCCAAAGAGGGGAGGCAAAGCCTTGGAGGGTGGACCTCCTAGAACTGCACAGGACAAACCCATAGACCGGCGGAATCAAGCCCCGAAGGCCAAGACGATACCAGTCTATGGGGTGCAGTATCTATCGGAACAGATACTACACTTTGAACTTGGCCAAAACCACCAGGAAGAGATTAAATTTTGGTATATAAGTTTATTCTTTTATGTATTTTGTTCTATTTATTGTGCCATCTTTATTACGTTTAATTATCTTTAGTTTAGTTTATGGTCTATGGCTGGAAGGAAGGAAGGAAGGAAGGAAGGAAGGAAGGAAGGAAGGAAGGAAGGGAGGTAGATAGATACTAGAAATAAACCATTGAATTACAAAAAACACTCATTTGTTCTTCACTGTCTATCTTGTCAGTAGGTTTCTTGCTTACTGCCCATATTTCAAATATGCAATTAATTAACTTCAAGTTGCCAAAGAAAATATTAAACGAAGAACTCCACAGAAAAACGTAGTATGAAAATTGGAATAAAACAATCAAGAAGAAACGTTTAAATATCTCGTGGGGAATGTCATGAGGCTGAGTGAAGATCCCCCAGTACGTATTGAACTAAAAGAACCTCTAACATCACAACTGATATGATGAGAGATCAACTTAGGATTTGAATTGTGGTGGTTTTGCTACCAACACCAAACATCCTAAGGAAATGATCCACACACTAGTACACATCACAGAAGACAGAAGATTGTGGAGAGTTTTAATGAGGGCACTTATATGCAATGGTAGATTGTGAAATAGGAAAGCTGAGATGACGGACATCAGTTTGATATTAGAAAAATCTTGTCATATTTCAAATGAGACTACTTAGATATAGAATTAACTTGAAGTGGACACAAAAAATATCAAATGAAGTACTCCATAGGAAACAATCCAGAAAAGACGTTTGTTCTTCACTTGCTGGTACAGTCCTTGGTATAACAGGAAACTACATCCGGTGGTGAGTCTCCAATTTGAGATTGTGGAGTCACAAGTAAGTTACTATTACTCGTAGGTCCACTCTCATGCAAAGTCATAGTACCTGTCACAGTCCAGTCTATTCGTTAAGTACAATCTATC
>OY744528.1:26643868-26711368 GCA_963556195.1 Sepiola atlantica
TGTTACTAGATACTGCATGTGTATCACTGCACAAAAATTATTGAATATCTTCATTATTTTCAAAATCATTTCTGTTCAATGATTTCATTGAGTCTTTTATGTTTTGTCGAAATTTGGATATTTTGTTCAGTTCCAATTTCTTAATGAATATTTTTCTTTGTAGAGCACGCACCATCTCTATATCGTAGTTTTTAAAGCAATTCTTTCCTTCCAAGAATGTTAGAAGTGATTCTATATTTCTTTTTGCAGTTCCCCATGATATTTTCTCTGTATTCTCGCTTGTTTCCGATTCTTCTGACTCACTGTAATGATTGATTTATAGAAATATTAACTTTATAATTTGCTTTTTATAATTGCGAAGCTTAGTTTAGAGCGTAGAAAGTTCATATCTAATTTTGTTCATAGCATAGGAGTATTACTGTAGTATATATATATTCAAGAACTTATGCAATCTCGAAATAAGCACAAGTACACACATGTGACATACTCATCCAACCATAGTTATGCAAAGTCATGTAGAATAATTGTTATGGCATAGTCTTTTACCATTACTGTAGATAACTGGTTTACTCATCATCATAATCATCATCACCATCATCATCATAATCACATTCGGTTTAACGTCCGTTTTACATGCTGGCATGCATTGGACGACTTTAAGACATTGACTACCAAATTCACCTATCTCTGACCAGCTCTTTATTTGTCCCTTTTTATCACTTCTTCCAATGTTTTCCTTGGTCATTCCCTGTTAACTGAACCTGCTACCTTAAAACTGTTCTATATCTACTAACCCAAGAAGTCTCTTCCATTCTTCCAACGTGGCTATACAATTGAAGTCTACTCTTTTACGCACATCTTCCTATATGCTCCATATTTAATCTTCCTCTGAGGTCATCAGATCTAAGCCTATCGTTAAGACTCACATTACACGTCCATTGCATCATTCTCATATAATTTCTCTTCATGCAACGCATGTCCTCAATCCTTAATGGTTAGGTTTCACTTCTATACATCATCACACTGCATACACACGCCTGATAGACACTCCCCTTGTTTGACAGTGGTAACGCTCTGCTGGTTAGTAATGGCAGAAGTTGCCTGAACTATCTCTATCCATTCCAAATTCTTGCAATCACACTAGCACCTGCATCACATGAGATGAAATTAATTTGATTAAAGCAATTATTCAATGTATTCGAATCGTATTAATGAATTTTTCATAATTAAATTTTGATGTTTAGTCTTTTAATCACTTTTTATTATTACACTTTTACAAATTCTGATTAAAATTGAATGAAGAATTTAAATGAAACAAATTGAAACTTTTACTTTGCCACCTTTAATGGGTACATTTTATATTAACATTTTGACAAAAATTTTATTTTATTATTATATAAATATAGTTAACTTATTTTTACATTCAAACTAGTGATCCGCCAAATTTAAAATAATACATTTGGTGACCCATGAAATTCAAAAGGTTGGCGACCACTGGACTAGACTATCAAGCCTGGTCTAGTCTGGAAGTAGAATAACTCCGAAATTGTTCTCTTCTTATCAAAGAATTGTTTCCGATCATTTTGGATTTATCACTGTTACCTGACTAAAACAATGCCTCCCTATGAGAAGTGCCGCTTGTGATTGTGCAACACTTACTTGACTATAAACTCTTTCAGTGGGTATTTATTGTCTCGTGAAGCGGAAGAAGGCTAACTGACCAATGGTCGATGTATGAGGGCAAACAGACAATATTATGAATGCTGATTCTAAAGTTAGATATGTAACAATAGAAACGAAAACTTAACAGCTTCAAAGTGTATCAGATGTTTCGCGTGTCGGGCAGCCATTTTCTAGAGAGAAAAGAACTAGTGTTCATAACTGTATATTTTTATAGTTGGTCTCTACATATGCAAATTAGTTTCAACTGACTTTAAAAAGACTGATTAAAATCAGATGGAGAGGGGACTGACGACCTGGGTGTGCCAAGTTCGAATCCAGCTCGTTCCACAGAAACACTTTCACTAAGGATGCTGGCAACCTTCACATCGTCCCTCCGGTAAGTACCCGATTTCTTTCTGGAAAGAATTCTGACTA
The DNA here is from genome assembly GCA_963556195.1 of Sepiola atlantica. Taxonomy (NCBI): domain Eukaryota; kingdom Metazoa; phylum Mollusca; class Cephalopoda; order Sepiida; family Sepiolidae; genus Sepiola; species Sepiola atlantica. The sequence goes on from OY744528.1 coordinate 26,645,966, forward strand.
GAAAGATATCGGGGGGGGGGGGGAACCAATGCCAAGAATAGAATCATCTGATTCATAATATATGAATGAATCAGATTGAGAGTTCAATACTCTTCCTCAGCTTTCAAGAACTTTGGTAATTTTTAAAATGTTGTTATGGTGTTATATGAGCAGGAGTTCCTTCCGAAGTTTGGATCGTTGTTGTGATCTACAGGAGAGTTTCATGCATCTTTGTTTCTTGCAGTTCCACATTTTTTGAAAAAAAATGGTCGAATCTTCATGCTTCATGTTTTTGTTTGTTTTTTGCAATTTAACTTTCCATCAATTTTATTGCTTTACTAAATAACACGGTGGATGAACACTTTTAATTTAGAAGAATGATACATTTCAATTTTCCTAATTTCTTACTGTTTAGTCCTGCAGTATAAAAAGATATATTTAATATTATTTACTATTTATATTAATTGATTTAATCATGGCCTCGTTCAGTTTTGAGAGACAATGGATACCCCCTGTGGGGGTGCTTGCATGTGTAATTGTGAAGCAAGGGTTGCGCAATTACAACCGCACCTCTCTTAGGTCGGCACTACTTGATTTTAGTGAGAAGGAGAACTCCAGGATGACTGGAAACAATGCCGAGATAAGTGGAGAGCACATAAAACACCTAGTATCCCAAATGATCACCCATTTTAGTACTGACCAGGCTCAACGTCGCTTAACTGATTTATGGCTCAGATAATTACATTTTCTAGTGGTGTTATTTACTTCCTTCCCACCTCAGGAAGATGTGGGGAGTATCAAGCCAGTGTTCTTAAACAAGCAGCACTCTGGCCTATTAAAAATTGCTTGGGCAGCCCTGTTGGCATTTCCCAGTCAGGGCGCCTCAGGCAGTGAGCGATAAACTTACTCCACCCCAAAGAGGGGAGGCAAGGCCTGTGAGGGTGGACCTCCTAGGACTACCTAGAACCAATACTTCATCCTGACAGATAAAAGGCCACTGAAATGTCTCAGGTTCTGCGAATGAATGGCGCGAGGCGGTGCCAAAGACCACTGGTCAAATTTTCTAGTGGTACCTGTTGGTTTGTCTACTTTACCGAAAATCGACCGTTTTTCGTTTCTTGAATGCTTAAGCACAATGCCTATTGTAAATAACAATTTATTGAACACAAGTTGCTATTTTACTGCATTTTCTCTCTTTCTTGACTATACAGAGTGTTCGAGACAAATTTGACATTTTTGGGAAAGAAAAAAAAAAAGTCATATCTATGATGTATTCTCAAGATTCAAAGTGCGTCTCTTAGAGGATCTTTTGCCGAATACAGCCCACTCAAAGAAGCTGCTCTGAGTCCCCACCACGGCCTTCAGGCAGGACCTGAACCTGAGTATGCAGCCTTTCAAGGTGTTCTTTGAGAGATGCCGGGAAACCACTTTGATCCTGGCAAACCCACCAATAGTACGCAGAAACAACTATCCATTGCACTTTACCGTTATTAAATACTACAAAGTTCTGAAATGAAAGAATATTAAAATAAATTATCAAATTTGTTCAGAACACTCTCTATTAATGTGTAAAAAGGCCGCAACAAATCTGACTGGATTTGAACAATTCCATAGTCTGCGATTCCATCCAGAAGGTCAAATTTGCTCGATATTAACTCAAGATGAGAAGCTAACATCTTCAAAAGATGCAATAATAATAACTACGAAACTTTGAAATATTTGAAGAAATTTAAATGCATTATCAAGAATATCAATCAAGGAGGGCTCGTTAGGATATTTGATAACTCAGTGACTTCAATTGCTTTAACACAATGAATGGTAAAACTAACAGAACATATCAGTCTCAATAAATATTTATTCGAAATAAATTAAAGTTTTGGCTGAAGTTCTTAAAATAAATTCAGATCAACAAACTGGCTCCATGGTTTCTATGTAACAAGATAACCCGGGGTGATCGGAGAAGCAGGATAAGAATTATGATCTAGATGGTAATAAGACGTAGGTCAGGGGTGTGGATAGACGTTGTGGTTTGAATGCGACTGTCATAACCTTGAAATTATCAAATCAATCAAATGATAAAATATTTCTGCTTACGAAATCTAAGCATGAATATTTCTTTTAAAGAATTACATCACCGATCGAGAGAGAATGGGTGAAAATAGGAGAGTGAGACTTGCGATCGAAGTGAGCGGATGTTCCATCTTTTGCTCTCTCCAGCGGGGCTAGGGAGCCGACTGTATATGTAAAGCTGAGTGCTTGTTTCAATTCTTCATTTTTGCTGAAGAGAAAGGCGTCTACAAACAGTTTTCACATTTTTTGACTAGCAAAAGAATGGGGCACAACGCAGATAAACTTTTTCAAGAATCTAAACTATGTGCCTTACTTTTTTATTCATTAAGATGTGGAGACATTTTAAGATGTAAGTTATATGACAACAGCAACATAATTGGATTATTTATGTATTTTTGTCATAGATCTGATTGTCTGTACACTCTGTATTTCTGCAAAGAATCAGAGTCAGTCTAGTTATTTTGTGTATCAATCTTTTATACGTTGTGTCACTTCTCTCGTCGCCTCCACCTCCGTCCTTGTGAATTCAGGTTGTTGATCGTATGTTGAATATAATCACTCGGACGCCGGTGTTTTTATAAAAGGTTTATTTAAAAGAAATGTAGTCCCAGAAATAAAAAACATCAGAGAGACAACTTCTGTACATGAGAGAGGGGATAGACAGATAGCCCGTCTCGCTACATCAGTCACCTGCGTGCCCCCACCAACGCCTCTTGAAGAGAGCCGCCAGACACGTCTTCTCTGCTTGAAATCACGTCGGCTAAGAGAGAGAGAGAGAGAGAGAGAGAGAGACACGCATACACACACAGCTTTGCCCTAAAATCATGTGGTTTGCAACTTCCGCCTAGTGTCACTCTCTAATCCTTCGACCTCTAAACTTTTCCTCTCAAACACAGCACCTATTATATGACAATCTTCTCTATAATATTTTTCTCGTCTGATAGTTTTATCATCAATACGGAGATTAATATTTTCAATCTACATATATCTTTCTTAGATATTATTTAAACTAATGTTTCTAATGATTGCATGTTTTGTTTTTAATTCGAAATTAACATGATACGAAATATTGTTCAACATTATTTCTTATTTCGTTGTACCACTACCTTATTCTATCACAAATAATTCATAAACAGAGTACAAAATTGACTTCGAAATCTAGTGGGGATGTCCACTTCTATTCCTTGCAGCCTCTTTCTCACAGAAGAGAGGTTACTTGTCTTTCTCTACTCTATCGTTATTTTCATGGTAGGTGCTCGACTGAGCTCCAATCTATCGTCCCCTTCCCCTGTAAAACATTCATAACAATTAAATTATGATTTATATGGGTGAGGTTTAAACGCTGTAATAAAACTGTCTAGGTTGAAAATCATTTTAACTTTTAAGAATGTATGTAAAAAAAAGTGTTATTCTTGTCATGCTGGGCTCTGAGAGGAAATAAATCCCTTCAGTAAAATAAAGTGTTTTTTTGACATTTATAAATTCAGGTAATATTCATCTTTATCTCCTGCATTAAATTTTCATTGCAATACATAATTGTTTTTTATGGTTTTTCAACCAAATTTCGATTTCCCTGCAAAGAAACCATTTATGATGGAATGGGAACTAGTTCGTCTTTGAAAAGTCTTCAGTCTGTTTGCTAGATTCGAAATCTACAGTCTCTTTCTCACAGAAGAGACGTTGCTAGTCTCTCTCTACTCTATCGTTATTTTCATGGTAGGTGCTCGACTGAGCTCCAATCTCAGGTTCCTTTTTTCCTCTGTGTATCTGGAACTAAACTGAACTTTCATGAGCAAAGTTTCTTTCCAAGAACTACTGTCCGTTTGTAGAACGCAATACCATGGAGTTGTTTCGCTGCCGACTACAGCATAGTCGTTTTCAAGTCCAATGTTAACAAATTCTTGTTGAGTCGTCGCCTTAAGTAACCAAATTCTGCCCAGAGCCAACCATCATCTGCAATCCTCAAGATGTTTGTCTCACGATCTACTTGACACAAACCTATTAACTCTTATCCTCGATTGGCTTTTGAGCCTTGATGAGCGGTGACTAGCTAGCTAAAAAAAAAAATACAATAATGAACTATACGACTTTTGCTAAACAGTTTACCAGAATCAATAAAGATCTCCGATAATTTCATCTGTTTACAAAAGAGGATTGCGATCATATTGGAAAGTTTGATAAGTTCATATGTCATTAAGTGGGTGAACAGTTACCGTTTCCTCAAACAACTTATAGTTAGGAATGGAATTGTCATTTATTTATAGATTTGAAGTTTTCAGAAGAGAGAATCAAAGACAACCAAACAAAGCAGCTGAACTCTGTTCGGATAATGCGCTGAGGAACCCAAGAGTGACTTGTACAGTTCAGTGTTCAGTAAAAGGATCACTGTCTCCTTCTCGGTAAGATTGATAATGCTTTTTTATAACAAATAAACCATTTATCTTGATCGATATCAGCTTTGATGCGATGCTCTTTGTCTGAGATACTAACTTAAAAAAGAAGATATTTATATACAACTTGTCAAACAGGACGAGGGGAGATTGGTTTGGTTGTTTGATTTTATGGCATATCAACCCTTTTCGAGTCATTTGATGCCGAATACAGTCATTTTGGTAAAAGTTTTTATGCTTCAAGTTCTTTATATTTTCAAATATTTATTCATGGTGTTTGGTTTGGTTGTTTTGTAGAGGAAGAATGTTGTTTTTGATTTTCATTTGCAGAGCATGATTGAGTTTTGCCAAGAGAAAGGAAAAACAACAATAACATCAATGTTTGGTGCATTTTAGGTCAGGAAGCTGATATCTTCAGACAGCCTGATCTGATAACATCAGACGATGGGGGTATAATTGTTTCGCCAGTGTTTGCAATCGCTATTTATCTAGATATATTAGTAAAATATTCATACAAAATCATAGAATTACCTCAGTAATTTAATTTTTCATATATAAATTATTATTATCATTTCTGATGACCTAAAGAAAAAAAACTGTTGACTTTTTATTATAGAGTTAAAGATTTCTTTGCAAATTTATTTCAGGTGCCGGGATAAACCTGGAGTTGTTGTCTGACTTGCTATTTGCTTCCTCGCTTCCTTGAAATGGTTTCCGATGGAGGGAGAGGCTAGAAAAGGGTATGTGTTTTACTCGCTAACTTTTACGTGGCGGGATGGATGTACATTATATAGATATGTTGTGACCTTCGAGGGCCGATAGTAATTAAGACAACAAGATGGGATTTACAAAAGTACAGAAATAGTATGTTACAGAAAGTCCGATACTGTGCTTATGGCTGCCACGAATGACTGCCACAACACTTGGTCGTAACTCTATTGATAGTCTCTGGAAGAGTCCATCTACACCCGAAATAGGGTAGATCAACATCAAACTATAACAATATATAAATAAATATAATACACATCATCCACTATATAACAAAGACCAAAGGGTCATTTTTCCTCTGTATATTATTTACTTAACATTGTTTATGTTATTACCCAAATATAAAGCAGTAGTTTGTTTTAAGACTTTCCACTTTTTTCAATAAAGAACAAAACATACAAATCTTGTAGAAAACGAAGCAATCCCCCATCATATATTAATACAGAATCTAACCACCCACCTGCAGTTTAAAAAAAAAAAATCCTGAGGTAAATAGGCCATAGACTAAACACTAATTCCAGCAATATAAATATATTAAACCAACACAAAAAAGAATATGAGATGGCTTTAAAAACAGCATTTAAGAGTATTAATAGAGACAAAAATAATAGAAAACAAAGAAATATAATCTCGTTCAAAATGTTGTTTGTCTGAGTGATGATGAAACGGACCGTAAATGAATGGGATCTCGTAAAGAATTAATAAAGACAGGGTCACTAGAATCTAATTTTCTATTGTTTATATATATATACGAGGCATGTCTAAAAAGTATCCGACCTTAGCCCAGAAATAATATTTCAAATACGTGACGGGATTGGGACCCTAATCCCCTTCAAAGTAGGCCCCTTGTGCTTGCACACACTTAACCAACCGATCCATCCACTGCCGGAAACACCACTGGAAGTCTTCTTTTCAGAATGGTGTTCATCTCTGCCGTCGCGTTCCACATTATCTCTTTTTTCGCACTCTGTTCACTTGAAAAGAAAATAACATTGTAATCTCTATTTATATAAAGTTAGAAATATATAAACATATACACATACTTATGTATGGGATTGACTTCGAAACTAATTAACCGATCATTGTGCATTTTGGAACACATTTTCTAGGTGTAAGGACTCGTAATGTAGGCTATATTTAGTTTACATAAAACTAAATTAAAGTGGCAAAAATGGGGATGGAAACCCTTCATGAAAATTCAGACACCTCCGATTTTTTTAATATTTTAACACTATTTCAGTTTCTTTCGAGTATTTTAAAGGGTTTGATATGGGCACAACCTCACATTTAAAAATTCAAATATATCAGATTTGCATTGAATTTGATCAATAGTCATTAAACACTATTCTCTGAATTTTCTTTTTTCCTTAAGACCCCTTAAGCTAAAGTCTTTAAACATTTTCTAGAATCAAAATCATGTAATTGATTTTGATTAAAGTTAAGGATTTTAGACATAAGCTTTAATATCGTTATATTTTGGTTGTAATGTTTTTAAGGGGATATAAAGGTAGTGCATAACTATTTTGTTTGGGGAATTAATTTTAGCCGTCCTGGTATAGTTATTCTTATATATATATATATATATATATATATATATATATTTATATATGTATTTATATTTAAAGTTTTAATATCTAAAATATAAATTTCATAACATAAAGCAATTGTAATAGCTCAATAGTGTGAGGCTAGAGCTCTAGTATAAAAATATTTTTATTTAATTTAAACCACATCAAATGTAAGGAAGAACAGATTCACACCATTTCACAAAAATCTGTTTTTATTACTAGCATACCATTGTTTCGGCCTACTATCGAGATATTTATAAAATACTCCTGTATCCTATGCATTTAGTTTTTGGGGTGGCTATCTTCAGTGCTCGTATATAAACGAAAAAAATAAGGAAATTTTCAGGCAAGTAAAACCTAGATTACAGTCCGTACTCATCATTTTTTTATACAAATAGAGCTGTTCACTACTGTAGGTCCGAGTCGCGACATCCACATATACATAATAGAAGATTAGATTCCAATAACCATGTCTTTATTCATTTCTGGAAAGATCATTTCTTGACAGATCGTTTCGTTAACAGTTAGACAGCCAAACTACTGACTTACATAAAGAATACAGTGTATTCATGCATGACTTCTAGTATATCTCTCTCTTTTTCTCATAAATATGTATATATATATATCTATATGAGAGAGAGAGGGGGTACTAGAAGGCATGCATAAATACACACTTTATGTTTAAATTTTATTTGAATGGTAAATACCAGTCTTACAGTTTTATCCATGAGATCACAACTGGATAGGACTTTTTCATCGATTTTCAATGGTTCAATAATGATTTGGTCGACAATTTCAGCCTATATTATCACACCGACATCTCATTGCTGCCTTCTTTAAACCACACTCATCTACATTTCATCCTTTGGCTTATCCATTAGTATCACTTGAGTGATTAGTTTAGAAAACTGTTCATGTATTTTGGCTAAATTTCAGAAAATGATGACCATATTATCTTGTGTAGTACAATTTCTTCACCAACTTCCATTTTTTTTTTTTACCTGGCACAGCTTAAAGATGCATCCTCGACAATCAGTCCGACAGAGGGTGGACCGTTGTAGTTTCTTCTGGCCCTGCTCTGTCGGGCTGAGGTATGGTTCACCCTCCCAAGCTTTACCTTCTCTTTGAGAAGGGGTTAGCTTATTGCTAATTGCGTGAGGCGCTCCTACCGGTGAATGTCGACGAGGCTGCTCAGGCATTTTTTTTGTCGGCCAGAGTGCGCGCTAATTCTAGTGTGCTGGCTTTTCAAAACCACACCTGACCTTGTGTCTAACCTCCTGAAGAGGAGGTAAATGAAATACCGGTCTGTTTTTCTCGTGATATGATTTCTTATAAGTATGTCAAAGGTCATCTCGTAATATTTGTTGTGGATATTAGTTTGTCCGGTTTTATCTATTTGTGCACTTCTATTCATGTTCGCTGTATTTTTCCGTGCTTTTGCGACTCTCAACCAGATATAGGTATTTTTACCACAGGTAGAGACGCTATCACCATAAAGAATTTTCTAGTTGACGCTGTCATGCTGTGTCGATGGAATTGCACATCTAATATCGAGAACCTAATATCAACTGCCGTTTTTGATAAATTCTGGTGCTGTGATATTCACCTGTTATATAATAAGATTCCTCTGTTCTATTCTCCATTTTGATATAGTTATGTTCGGTTCTTTTAGACGGGGGTCAGCACTGTTATGGGATCAAGTTGGGGGTCAGCACTGTTATGGGATCAAGTTGGGGGATCAGCACTGTTATGGGATCAAGTTGGGGGATCAGCACTGTTATGGGATCAAGTTGGGGGATCAGCACTGTTATGGGATCAAGTTGGGGGATCAGCACTGTTATGGGATCAAGGCTCTGCTGGTTAGTATAGACACAGTTGTATTATTAATTTCAGTCCACCTAAAAAGGATACGATTCTTTATCAAATTTTGAGTAACTTATTAATATAGTCTTTCATAATATGATAGAGAATCGTATCCCTTTTAAGTGAATTGAAATTAATAATACGACTGTGTCTATACTAACCAGCACAGCGGTGTGTGATGTTATGCACATATCTAAAGAATTGAAAGAAAGAAAGAAAAAAAGAGAGAGAGATAGAATGTTGCATATATTTTGCCCTATTTGAAACACAGAGTTGTGTCACGCACTCATGTAGTCTACAATCTACAATGTGCTAAGTTCAATAGTTTCTATATAGAAAGCACTATGAGACGTTTGCACCAGCGCATTAAAGAACACATGTATACTCGCATATCCTCTTTCCACGTGCACATGACCTCATATAATAACATACGACTGAATATTCAAGTCTATATTCTTGCCTTTGTCAGGATCATTGGAAATTTACGAATTGCAGATGCAATCCTTAATTCTAGACATAAACCTACAAGTAATAACAGACTTGAACTGAATTCTCTCTTCATTACCACCTTTAGCATGTCTAATTTGACCTCATCTTTATCTTAATTACACATTCATCATTATAACTAATGTTACTATGATGACAATGCCTATTCAGATATTGCTATTACATCGCTTATAGCATGTGTTTAGCATTATACGTTTGTATGTATACACATACATATTATATCACCTGTCAAATTCACTACACCAGATTGGAAGATACTATGAAGTTTACTTGATACGGGAGAATATTTCCAAATTAGAAAACAGCTAGCCCTAAATGCAACGAGGAAACATGAGCATATCTTTGCAGCCAAACATATTGGCGATAAACTGAAGATAAGAACTTTCAACGTCTATATTAATAATCAAATCAAATCGAAGCGGTATTTACCCGAGGTGGGTTGAATAATAATATTTTGGATTAATTACTAAGAAGTGAGAGAGAAGGTGTTCTATATATATATATATATATATATATATATATGAGTGTGGATAAAAAAAATTTAAATGCATACACAGGGAGTGTCGATAGAATGTGTAAAATACCCAGCTGCCTGTAAATCTCACATCTTGTCAGGGCGAAAGAACACAAAATCGGTCAATATTAAAAAAAGAATTAGTATTTATATGAGTCAATTTGATTTTTACTTATTATTTCATCCAATCTGGGATGAAATAAATATTTCATCTTTTTCAAATAGGTACAATTTTTTTAAATTGATAAATTTCAGTGTCAACTTGCATTACGCTTCCAAAATATAATTTTAACAGAATTTAACCAGCGATTACAGGATAAAATATATAGACTGCATAGCAGTACCTATTGAAGTTGTTGAGAAGTTTTGTTACTTTGGTAATACTATTGAAGCACAAGGTGGAGCAGGTTTTAGCATAATTGCAAGAGTTAAGAGTGGATGGAGTAAGTTCAGGGAACTTCTGCCATTACTAACCAGCAGAGCTTTACCACCTTTGACTAAGAGAACTGTCTATCAGGCATGTGTATGATGTATGGAAGTGAAACTTGGTCAGTGAGGGTTGAGGACATGTGTTGCATGGACAGAAATGATAAGAGAATGATACGATGGATGTGTAATGTGAGTATTAAAGACAAGTTTAGTTCTGATCACCTCATAGGAATATTAAATCTGAACAGTATAAGGAGATGTGTTCCGAACAGGAGACTTCAATGGTATGGCCACATTGAAAGAATGGATGAGAGTTCTTGGGTCAGTACATGTAGAATAGTTAAGGTAGCAGATCCAATTCACAGGAGAAGGTCAAGGAAAACATGGGAGGAAGTGATAAAAATAGACTTGAGAGAAAGAGGGGTAAATAAAAATCTGACCAGTGATAGGTTACTTTGGAAGTTAATTCCTTAAAGCTGTCCAACGCATGCCAGCATGTAAAACGGACCTTAAACTGAATATAATGATGTTGTTGTGTGTCGAATGAAATAATCATTCCGAAAATAAATTATTCTAACATGTGTTTTTGGCAAATATAAATGTTGTTTTCTTTTGTATCCATTCTATTTGGTTATCCGTTGCAAAAAAAAAAAAAAATTCCTTGCGGACTCAATTTGTGGTCACCAATTAGTTCTCCTGAGAATCTTTCATGCACGCACAGTCAGCTTTTTGTAGAAAGGAAGAGATTTTATCTTGCCAAAAATAACTGGTATGATGAAATTATGATGAACTATCACACCTTCCTTGTTAGAAATTATCTCCCTTGACTAAGAACTCTCCAGTCTGCATATAACTATAAATAATAGTTAGAATAGTTCAGTATAAGCTGAATAGGATCAAAGTGTAGTATCTGTTCCGATGGATACTACTCCCTCTAGACCGGTATTGTCTTTGCCTTCAGGGCTTGATTACACTGGTCTATGGGGTTTTTCTGTGCAGTTCTAGGAGGTCCACCCTCCCAGGCTTTGCCTTCTCACCCTTTGAGAAGGGGTTAGTTTATTGCTAATTGCCTGAGGCACCCCTACCGGGGAATGCCGACGGGGCTGCCCAGGCATTTTTGAGGTCACAGGTGCTCTTCCTCTAGAGTGCTGACTTATCAAATCCCACTTTCCGACCTTGTGTTACATTTTACTTTGTGGGAGGTAGATTAATACCAGAATAATGCTTCATGGTCCATATCACTCTCCCAAGTAAGTTGTAACAAAACATGGAAAACAAAATATTGCCAGAATTCTTTCATATAAATTCTTGTTTCATTTTTGTTCACTAAATTTTAACAAAATTATCCTCAATTGTAAGAATTGCAATTTCTTTAATAAAAAAAAAATCGTTATTCAGAATGAAATATTGATTTTGTAGGAGAGAACATATCGATGACAAAAGTCGAGAAATAAACCGGCTTCACTTTATTATATAGAAAGTATATATATATATATATATATATATATATATATATATATATATATATATATATATACAGGGTGGGCCAAAATAAGGGTCCTATCTTTAAATTTGAATAACTTCCACAAAATAAAAGTTAAACTCACCAAACTTTATGTGTGTGTAGACTGACCCTTCCGAGATTTTTTGAAATAAACAAAACAAATTTTAGCCGAAAAACACTTCTTAAAACTTACAAAAACTAAAGTATTGTTTTTTACACTGTTTTGAGTTTTTTAAGCAAAAATAATGTTTTCTAAATGAGGGTACGTTCCTTAGGGCTAATACGGCTCATGCTTGCTTCGGAAGGGGTCCTTTACTTATTCTAAAAAAAAAATATAAAAAAAAATCAATAAATAAAAAAGTTATGAATTTTTAAAAATAGGACCCTTATTTTTGCCCACCCTGTATATATATATATATATATATATATATATATATATATATATATATATATAAGAAAATGTTTTTATAAAAATGTAGAGAAAAATGGAAAAAGTGGTATACCCAAACAATACAATTCTTGGTCTTTTGGCTAAGAACAAAGATGTAGTGTCTGTTGTGATACTTCACTTAGTCTATTCTGTACTCGGTTAGGGATAGAGAAGTCCTTCTATACTGGTTAGTAATGGAAGAAGTTCCCTGAACCTACTCCATCCACCTCTAACACTTGCAATCGCACTAGCACCTGCTCTACCCTGTACCTTAATGGTATCATCAAGGTCACAAAACTTCTTGACAAACTCAATTGCATCGCTATGCAGTAAAAGTTAATCAATCAAGTGAAATTTTAATGTTTACTTTATCTCAATTGATGTGGCTTAATTTTTGACATTGTGACTCATTTTTAATTATACTTCTCAGCCAGTCATGTAATCTCAAAAGTGATTATTAAATTTGTTTGTCTGACAGTTAATAGAGTTAATAGCTTCTCATAATAATTAAAACCACCAAACCAAACACCATGAATAAATATTTGAAGATATAAAGAAATTCAAGCATAAAAACTTTTACCAAAATGACTGGATTCAGCAGTAAATAACCCGAAATGGGTTGATATGCCATAAAACAAAACAACCAAATCAAACACCATGAATAAATATTTGAAGATATAAAGAACATGAAGCATACAAACTTTTACCAAAATGATTGGATTCGTCAGTAAATAACCCAAAATGGGTTGATATGCCGTAAAACAAAACAATCAAATCAAACACCATGAATAAATATTTGAAGATATAAAGAAATTCAAGCATAAAAACTTTTACCAAAATGACTGGATTCAGCATTAAATAACCCGAAATGGGTTGATATGCCATAAAACAAAACAATTAAATCAAACACCATGAATAAATATTTGAAGATATAAAGAACATGAAGCATACAAACTTTTACCAAAATGATTGGATTCGTCAGTAAATAACCCAAAATGGGTTGATATGCCATAAAACAAAACAATCAAATCAAACACCATGAATAAATATTTGAAGATATAAAGAAATTCAAGCATAAAAACTTTTACCAAAATGACTGGATTCAGCATTAAATAACCCGAAATGGGTTGATATGCCATAAAACAAAACAATTAAATCAAACACCATGAATAAATATTTGAAGATATAAAGAACATGAAGCATACAAACTTTTACCAAAATGATTGGATTCGTCAGTAAATAACCCGAAATGGGTTGATATGCCATAAAACAAAACAACCAAATCAAACACCATGAATAAATATTTGAAGATATAAAGAACATGAAGCATACAAACTTTTACCAAAATGATTGGATTCGTCAGTAAATAACCCAAAATGGGTTGATATGCCGTAAAACAAAACAATCAAATCAAACACCATGAATAAATATTTGAAGATATAAAGAAATTCAAGCATAAAAACTTTTACCAAAATGACTGGATTCAGCATTAAATAACCCGAAATGGGTTGATATGCCATAAAACAAAACAATTAAATCAAACACCATGAATAAATATTTGAAGATATAAAGAACATGAAGCATACAAACTTTTACCAAAATGATTGGATTCGTCAGTAAATAACCCGAAATGGGTTGATATGCCATAAAACAAAACAATCAAATCAAACACCATGAATAAATATTTGAAGATATAAAGAAATTCAAGCATAAAAACTTTTACCAAAATGACTGGATTCAGCATTAAATAACCCGAAATGGGTTGATATGCCATAAAACAAAACAATTAAATCAAACACCATGAATAAATATTTGAAGATATAAAGAACATGAAGCATACAAACTTTTACCAAAATGATTGGATTCGTCAGTAAATAACCCAAAATGGGTTGATATGCCATAAAACAAAACAATCAAATCAAACACCATGAATAAATATTTGAAGATATAAAGAAATTCAAGCATAAAAACTTTTACCAAAATGACTGGATTCAGCATTAAATAACCCGAAATGGGTTGATATGCCATAAAACAAAACAATTAAATCAAACACCATGAATAAATATTTGAAGATATAAAGAACATGAAGCATACAAACTTTTACCAAAATGATTGGATTCGTCAGTAAATAACCCGAAATGGGTTGATATGCCATAAAACAAAACAACCAAATCAAACACCATGAATAAATATTTGAAGATATAAAGAACATGAAGCATACAAACTTTTACCAAAATGATTGGATTCGTCAGTAAATAACCCAAAATGGGTTGATATGCCGTAAAACAAAACAATCAAATCAAACACCATGAATAAATATTTGAAGATATAAAGAAATTCAAGCATAAAAACTTTTACCAAAATGACTGGATTCAGCATTAAATAACCCGAAATGGGTTGATATGCCATAAAACAAAACAATTAAATCAAACACCATGAATAAATATTTGAAGATATAAAGAACATGAAGCATACAAACTTTTACCAAAATGATTGGATTCGTCAGTAAATAATTCAAAATGGGTTGATATGCCGTAAAACAAAACAATCAAATCAAACACCATGAATAAATATTTTAAAATATAAAGAAATTCAAGCATAAAAAACTTTTACCAAAATGAGTGGATTAGGCAAAGAGTTGATATGCCGTAAAACAAAACAACCAGAAAACCTAATACTGACCTGATGTTCCTGAAAATTTTACCAGAGATGCATATATTTGGCTAAGAAAGTCCCCATTTAAAAATGACTTCCGAAATTTAATGTTATGATTATGATGAGCATATCTTTACATATTGGCAATAGATTAAGATAAGGATTTTCAATGTGTACATTGGTAGTACATGTGACGCTTCAAGTAGTTGTCTTCCTTGTATGGGCTGCTGCGGATATTTTCTCATATTATAAAAATAACATATTCTGCTCATATAGTATTTCGAGTAGCACCAGTTGAACACGTGCACATAATTTACCACCGGTAAAAGATTAAAGTTTGGTATATAAGTTTATTGTGTCTCTCTGTATGTTTTCCATTTGTTTTATGTATTTTGTTCCATTTTATCGTGTCATCTTTATTACGTTTATCTATCTTTAGTTTGCGATGATATTCATGGTCTATGGATCGAAGATGAAAGACGGTAGATACATGCAAGAAATAAAGCATCCGTCCAATTACAATTTTGTACTACACTGGCTGATAGACTGTCTATCTTGTCAGTAGGTTTCTTGTTTACCGCCCATATTTCAAATTAGATTACTAAGATATACAATAAACTCCAAGTGATCAAAGAAACTATCAAATGAAAAACTCCACATGGAAAACGTAGCATGAAAATTGGAGTAAAACAATCAAGGAAAAACGTTTAAATTTTTTTTTCATTTATAACTCCTATATTACCATCAAAACGGGTTACTGTTATTTAAATCAATAATACAACTTTTTATTTACCTACCCAGGAGGTTAGGCACAAGGCCAGTTTTATCTTACTCCCACAAGGTAAGATGTGACCCAAGGTCGGGTCGGGAAAGTGGGACTTGAAAAGCCAGCGCCCGAGAAGGTGATCACTCTGGCCATTAAAAATTGCCTGGACAGCCCCGTCAGCATTCCCCGGTAGGGGCGCCTCATGCAGTAAGCAATAAACTTACTCCTCTCCAAAGAGGGGAGGCAAAGCCTGGGAGGGTGGACCTCCTAGAACTGCACAGGACAGACCCATAGACCGACGTAAATCAAGCCCTGAAGGCCAAGACGATACCAGTTTATGGGGTGTAGTATCCATCGGAACAAAGGCCGATCAATAATACAACTTTTTAGTTACCTCCCCAGGAGGTTAGGCACAAGGCCAGGTTTATCTTACTCCCACAAGGTAAGATGTGACCCAATGTCGGATCGGGAAAGTGGGACTTGAAAAGCCAGAACCCGAGAAGGTGAGCACTCTGGCCATTAAAAATTTCCTGGACAGCCCCGTCGGCATTCCCCGGTAGGGGTGCCTCAGGCAGTAAGCAATAAACTTACTCCTCCCCAAAGAGGGGAGGCAAAGCCTGGGAGGGTGGACCTCCTAGAACTGCACAGGACAGTACCTCAGACCGGCGGAATCAAGGCCCGAAGGCCAAAACAATACCGGTCTACAGAGTGAGCATCCATCAGAACAGATACTACACTCTGATCTTAGCCAAAAGCCAAGGAGGATTTTGTATTGAAGTTAATTCAACTTTTTATTTACCTCCCCAGGAGGTTAGGCACAAGGCCAGGTTTAATACAATACCGGTTTACAGAGTGAGCATCCATCGGAACAGATACTACACTCTGATCTTAGCCAAAAGGCCAAGGAGGATTTTGTGTTGAAGTGAATTCAACTTACTGCTTTGGAATACTGTATATAAATAGGAAAGATGAGATGACGGAAATCAGTTTGATATTAGAAAAAACTTTTCAAGCTGATGTTAAATAAAATCGTGACTTTGCTTATTTATCTGTCATTTGATGCATAAAAAAATTAAAATTACATGTGCATCTGTGTCTGTTTCCGCAAATATTTCTGATCTGATCACACTTGAATTTTATGCACATCATTCACACGTGACTGCTATTAAAAATGGTGATTCAATCAAGAAGAAAATATTTTAGGTCACACTGAAATGGAAATCATGCTACAGTGGTTATAAAAAGGGGAAAAAACAGTTTTTGACTGAATTAAAAACAAAACATTTTTTATCTTGCATGAAATCCAGAAAAACAGAATTCAATTTCCATAGTCAGATGCACTTGTATATTTAACACACACACACACATATATATAATAAATATTTGTTTTGTTTATTATCTATGTACGTATACGTTTCGTCCTTAATAATCGGGACTCATCAGCATAGAGATATGACTATTCAGTAACGGTCATGCGATTCGAAACCCGGGATTACCAGTATTTTGAAACTCAAATCCGACGCCTTAACCACTCGGTCAATGTTGAACAGCGAATAAACGGTGATAATTTTAACACTTTATACGGCGACTTGACGTCATAGAGTGTTCGACTTTAATGAAAGAAACGATGCATTTAAAGCTAGCGACGTCATGCTGTGTTAATACTACACTTACAGTGCTCTACTAGACGGGTTTTTCTAGGAGCTACAAATAATAAATATTTGTTTTGTTTATATATATATATATATATATATATATATATATATATATATGTTTTGATGTTAAAGTTATTTTTTGTTAAATATGGTGGAAAAAAAAAGACACCGAGAGGATAGACAAATATATGCAATACACTTCCAGTGGCCAAATAAAATATAAAAATAAGAACTACACAAGAAAACGAAGCATGAAAAAGTAAGATCAAAACAATCAAGAAAAGAGGTTTAAATTTCGTGGGGCATGTCATGAGGTTCAGTGAAGATACCCCAGTACGAATTGCATTAAAAGAACGTCTAACTCAAACTGATATGAAGAAAGGTCTACCGAAAGCAACGTGGATTATAAGACTATTGTAAATGATTCGAACTTTGGTGGCTTTGCTATCAACACCAAACATCCCGAGGAAGTGATCCACACACTAGTAAGCATCACAGAAGACAGAAGATTGTGGAGAAACACGGTGAGGAGCACGCTCAGATCAAATGTCTTCGATAGAATTTGGCACAAAGGTTTGCTCTGGGAACTTGTTAGCTATGGAATATCTGAAAATGTATCAAGTAATCTTTTACCTATTCGACTCACTGTTTCTAATTCTCTCGTGACGGCGATCATCGTCCAACCAGTAATTTTTTTACCCTTACCTTCGAGTGGCCTCCCGAGCATTGATAAGCAGTGCTCCATCAGTATAAAAAAAAAACAAAAAACAACAACTAGTAATCATCATAGAAGACAGAAGATTGTAAAGAAACACGGTGAGGAGCACACTCATAGAATAGAGAATTGCGAAAGAGGAAAGATGATGATTTTATTGTTTTCTTAAAATACATGAAGCAATACTTTCTAAAGTTAAATTAAGTTAATTTATTTCATTTAATTCATTCATTTTAATTAGTGTTGTGCAAGCGTAATGAGGCAGCCTTCTGCAGGGAGCAGAAAAAACATGCTCCAATGCACCGTAAATTTTCTAGTTTAACATCATCTGAAATATAATTATGCTATTCGCTGATATTCAAATCTATCTGGATATAGAATTTTTTTAATGATATGGTTATTATAATAACATTAAAATATTATGCGATTATATTACAAATACAAAAACAGTTTTATTTAAAAAAAAAAACAACAAAAAAAAAACAAGTTGCTTCCCTTTCATTGCATTTAAAAATTCTTTTTCAATCTTTCTGCATATATTTAGCTTCAAATAGGTGTTTCAAGATTTGAAAGCAAACTTCTCAAGACAGTTGACCAGGTTGGGTATTTAATTAGTTTCAAAATTAATAAGATCAAACATTTAAACTATACTTACTAATTTACCAACAACTTGTCCGATTACCAAATTTGATTATCATGGTTTGAATTGTAGTTTCATCAATCAGTTTAGTGATAATTAAGTTATACAGTTTCACTAGCTGTAAGTTTGTTTTTTTATCCACATCTACAATTTTGGTTTTATAGGAATTCTCCTCTTTCAGTCATTAACATACACAACTAATATAACTATATTTGAAATAATTAATCTCAGCAAAGCAATGTTCAAGTTGAAGAGCAATATATTTAGAGTTTTACCAACAGTTTATAAATATTGATAAGAATCCAGTAAGATAGATATCAGTAAAAGTAGAATGAATATATTGATACAATTGTAGAATCAAATTGATATTTGCTAACGTAAGGGCTCCAACACCTGTATGGTTGACAAGAAAACTCTTGCTTGAATGAAGCAATATATATATATACTAGATTACTCACTCATGGACTAGCAGCCAATTACAACCCAAATAATGGACTTGCACATCTAAACATAATGAAGTATCTCAGCCTATTTATGTTAAAGATTCTGCATGTTGGTATGGTTGGGGAAACGGGTAGCAGGAAAGGAATTCCAAAGACAAGCAGTACAAAGAAAGAAGCTATCAGTGTAGACAATCTTCCGGAATCTGGAATCTCGGGACCTCTGCAGTGAATGAGGATGATGGGGGTATTGTGCTGCTAGTTGGGTGCGTCAGGTATACTTTCGTTGAGGGGGTACAAGTGCAGTAACTTCATCTGAGGACATTCAGTGGAAGTACTTGTTAAACAAGAACAGGGATGCAACCATGCGACAGAGGCTAGAGTTTGTCAGGCAGTGTGAGACATATTAGGTAAGAAATTATTTTTTTGTGCTCTATCTAAGAAAGGGAGGTTTGTGGTTGGTGCACCAGCCGAGATTTTTTTTATCTGTGTTGTTTAACATTTTCGGCAGTTTTGTATCGTCGTCTCTGTGTTCTTTACTGGTCCTCAAATCGAAAAGGCATTACAGCAGAAATGAAGAAAGAAAAACAATAAATAATTGTTATATATAGTTGGCAATTTATTGCAAGTAGAATGTCGATATTCCTTTTAGCACACTCTGTTTTATAGTTACAGCCAAATCCCCAACCCCAGCTGGAGGGGGATCAAAAGGCAGAACGTCTGCTTTCTTTGATTGTCAAGTCTGCTCTGATGTCCCCCCCCCCCCCGATCTTCTTTCGATCAGTGACATATGTCTGCAATTTCTTTTTGATACATTTCTCAATCGACGTACTTTAAAATTGAAAGTGTAAACATTGCATTGTTTCTACTTTGGTTTCAAGCTTGAAATTATTAAAACAATCACAGTCTCATTCTAGGCTGTCATTTCTGTCTTTAAATTTATGAGAAAATTCAGAAATACAAATTATTTAAACTTTTCTTTTGATTTATTTTAATATTTAAACTTTACACACATATTATTTATAAACACATTTTTTAAAATTAAAAATATTAAAGTTTGAGAAATGACTAAAATAAAAAGTTCAGAATATACTAAAACCTTTAATTCCATTAGTTGCAAATAAAAATGAGTTTCATTTCTTGAAATGAGGCATTTGTTGAATTATTACTGATTATGTTTTTTTCATGGAGCATTGTTGCTGGTGCACCAACCACTAGTCTCTCTCTCTTTGACAGGATTCAATAAGAAGCCTCTAACCTAATAGGTTTCATACAGTCTACCAAGATCCAGCCCCTGTCCCATCACTGCAATGTTGCATTCCTGTGCTTGTTTTCCAAGTACTTTCATAAAATGTGCTCTGACAAACTTGCTGCGCTTGTGCCCCCTGTACACAAATACTCCCTGACAAGTAGCAAAATCCCACCCCTTCACTCTAGAGGTCCCCCAGATGCAGAAAGCTTTCTATCTAATAGCTTCTTTCTTGAACTGCCTGCCTTTGGAATTCCCTCCCCGCTCCCTGTTTCCACGACTGTACCAACATGCAGAAATTTAAATGTAATGTGAACAAACATCTCACTGCCTAACTCTTTACTTGGAATGCCCCTATAAATCTGACCTCTAATTTTACAGTAGTTCCTTACGAATAATAGTGAAAAAAAAAAAAAAAAAAATAATAATAATAATAATAATAATAAGAAGAAGAAGAAGAACGAAGAAGAAGAAGAAGAAGAAGTCATCGATTGAACGGAATTATATTTTTCCGATCATCCTGGGTAATCTCGTTATGGTTTGCCACAAAATAAAATACTTTTTTCTATTTAATAAGCGATGGTAAATATGTACATAAGCAAATCTATAAAATCTGAACCCATCAGAGTCTAGGTTTGACCATATATTTACCTCTTTTTCTCCAATCTCTTTAGTTCTTATAAAAATGGGAAAAAAATCTCTACTTCATAAACCATTTTGTTCACTTACAAGTTATTTCCATGAAAAAAAAAATATCCAACAGAAATTCTAAATTTAAACATAATCATTTTCGAAGCAAACTTGTTTTCCTCCTTCAGATTATTCCAATGAACACATACCAACATTATTAACTTTCTTTTTTAGCATCCAGACCTACAGAATACATTTTTAGTTTTTACTTTTACCAAAAATTGTTATTGTTGCAATAATGTTAATCATCTTCATCGACCTGTATTCAAAATGGCTGCCGAAGAAACGTGATTTAACAATGAAAATGAAAAAAAAATGAAGGATTCATTGTTAATCAAATTTTGAAAGAAACCATTTTTATTCAAAATTCCAATAATTTAAATTGCGAAATATTGAATGCAATTATTTATTTTATTCTATGTCTAAGTATCTTTAAATAGTTGTAGAAATGTTATTCATTGCTGATGCATATAACATTCGGGACATTTTCGTATCTAATTGTATTTAATGATTCATATTTAATGGTTTCCCTGAAAGCAATTTCCAGCAGTTACTTACAACACTAATTTTAATTGGATGAGATTCAATGCGTTGCAAAAAAAAAAAAAGAATACCTTAAAGACAATTATTCACAGCAGACAATGAGCCTGTTTAAGAAAAAAAAAAGTTAAGATCTAAATCTTTTAAACAAAAATTATAAATAGATATAATTCTTGTTCAACAATTAGTTTGCCTTTTTACTTGAATAAAAAAAATATATAAACTTCTGGTTGGTTCTTTATCGAAGAAATATTTCAAATTTCAGTTGTGCGTAGGAGTGTTATTATGAAGTCCATCATCAATGTAATGTTATACCCCGCCAAAAGAAAATAATTCTATTAGCATCCACATAAAAAGATAATTACATTAAATTTTAAATTCCAGAGTGAAATTTTCTCATAACTAGCCAATGTTACATTAACTTTTTTTTAGATTAAAAAATTAACACTGATTATTTTAAATGGTTAAGCAAGTTAACTCGCAAAGTTGTGTTTTTTCTTCATATTCTGTCTCATTAAGTTTTACATATATTTGATACTTACTAGTTAATTTTAATGTTCAGCATTGCAATCATAATTTAAACAGCAGGAGCAGCTAATTAAATAATTTTAATAGAAACAGAGCATCAAATGTACTAGATACATTCTCCTTTTTAAGTTATGTATACCATTGTGATACTGCCTTCACTCTCACACAGCTAGGACCACAGGGAGAGATTAGCTAGAAAAATGAATAACAATAAAAAGATCGGCTGATCCATTTAGCTCCACAGACCAATGACGCCATGAAAGCTATTTGTTAACTTTCTGGGTGACCAGATAGCGGTTGAGAAAGTAACCTGAGGAAAAAAGGGATGTGGCCAGTTTCCAGTTGTAAGCTGAGAAACAACACATTTTTCTTCATAATTTATGTATACCATATACCAGTTAAGCCAATACTCTTGCTAAAATTAAAAAAAAAAACAATAGATTTTAAGTCTTGTATTTTATTTGAAAATTAATTTGATTATGTCCTGGGCATGGCACCAAACTGCACCCAGTGTTGAGGCTTTAATTTGGTAGCTTTAAGGAGTGTGGATTCCTGGAGTGATAATAAATGTCAGGACCCATGGGTCAACTGGAGTCTCTCTTAGGTATGACACGAAACTGCATCTGGTAGTAAACACATAAAATTTGCATCATGAATAACTGTGGACCAATATGATTGCGTCCATGGAATCGTAAAATGAAACATAAACACCTGTAATTGTATAAAATGCAACTTGCTGGGTATAGAAATGTGTGATACCATCGTGAAACTCTAGTGATTTCTTTTTTCATCCAGTTGGCTGACTTCTCAATCAGGAGGAGGCGATTCACTTTTGTCCCCTTTTCAAATACCCTGGTCCTCATCTCTTTCCGGTCCCGGTTCTAAAAATCTTTTTACACATTCAGGCGAAAATCGGTTACTTCTCCTTTTCCATCTACCGCAGCTGGTTCAAAGAGCTGGTACATTTAATGAAGCATAATTTATTTTTTGATCCCTGTCCAGTATTAAATTCGGATGGTCTCTTAACACATCACATAACTACTTAAATATATTGATGACTTGATTTCTACCAAAACGACTGAATTTGGCATTAAACAATCTAAAATGAATGATTCTGGCAAAGGAACAATTAAATTGTCGGTTGCCGAAGTTGGTAAGATGCTGAAATAAAGCATATAGACACACAAGACAGAGATAAAATGATGATATATGTATTAAATAAATACAGGAAATGTCTGTTCCAAAACTAATTTTATTTTGCAGCTTGATTAAAGATCAACTTAAATGCATATATACATTTAACGTCAGAATAGACGGCTCCCTTGAATGTGTCAGATTCAAAATAAAGTGGAAGTCCCTTGGTGTTGATTGGTCAGCGATCACATTCAAAATGGGAGATGTTTCTTGATGTCCTCTCTGGTCAGTCATAGCATTCCAAAAGAGGACAGACAAAACGCATTTGCATCCACCTTGCCAAAATTAAACGTCTGTTGATTGGTCAAGGATAATTGTCTTGACCAATCAAATTGGATTATTTTGGAATTCAATGGATATAATTCATAGCATGACATAACTACTTAACGACTTGAAGGCAAACGATTTCTATCAAAAACGACTGAATTTGGAATTTAAAAAATAATTCAAAATAATAAACATTTCATTCATAACTTTGTTGTAAACCCAAAACAAAATCTTTCTCATTTATCAGCTACCGTGCCTTGTTGTGTTGGTGGGCATAAATAGTAAAAAAGGTAAAAAAAAAAAATAGGGGGGGGGGGGGCGGATACTAACTGACTTTTGTGTCTCGACAACCTGTTGGCTATTAGGTTGGCGAAAGTTAGGACAGTATCCGAGTAAACAAAGGAATAATACAGTGAGAAAGTTTGGCTGCTGAAAGTCTACGAGCAGTTTATCTCCAAGTGAAGATAGCCAGTGCTTGGGTGTCCAGTAGACAAGGGCAGAAGAGAGTAAAAGGGAACGTCCTTCTTCGTCGCTTCAAGTAAACTCTCTGAGGATGCTGTCTAGGTCTCACAGGGTCTCAAAGTAGTCCTTCAAGGGTCGGTTTAAATTAATGCGCCCTGGAAGCTTATTGTATGACCAAATCACGTCACAGGAACTGCTCTCCACAATGAAATAAATGTCAGTGTTTATAACTGCTACACCATGGCTCAAACATGACATATCGACATAATACATACAGACAACTCTCCTTTATATATATAATAGACTGTCAGGGCTACCCGGCGTTGCCCGGGGCCATAAAAAACAAAATAGAAGAAGTTAAAAAGTGTGTGTAACATCTTTATATTAAAACTTCTATTTTGTTTTGAACATTTCCAATAAATGTTAAGCTGGAAACCCAATCTCTTCAGAAATAGTACCAGAACTCACTTCTTATCCTCTCTTTCTCTCCATCTTCCCATCTGTCTGTCTGTCTGTCTATCTCTCTTTCTGTCTCTCTCTCTCTCTTTCCCTCTCTCTCGTGCACACACATACACACAATGCAAGGTTCACAGACAAAAAGAGAAGTAAATACTTTTAGCTTCATTTCTTTTTATGACTAACTTGGAGATAAAAATAACTTCAGGGAATGTACATGACAAATAATGGTTGCCTCTGAGGAGTGAGAATAAGAAAACGATTAGTTCGTAATCTTTTTCTAAAAGTAGAGACAATAAGAAAGATGGAACAAAGATCTATGATTGAGTTTGATGGCATAAAAGATGCATTATTTATTCCAAAATGGCTGACAAAAAATTATTCCCAGGGCCTGAAAAATGCAAAGTTATATCTGCTAGTCGACTCAGACTCTCACAATCAACAGTTATTTAAGATAAACAGTCATGAAATTGAACTTTTATTGTTATAGAAGTCTCCAATGAACTAAAATCTTGTACGTTCCTCCAGCTCTCATGAACACTAGCCCAGTCTAATAATACGAAACCAGCAGTAACAATACATTTTCTATCCTAGTGTTTTGCACTTGTTCCTTTTTCACATTGATTTTCTCTTCATTTTCTCTCTGTTTCTACTTTTGCTACTGGCTTCTTCTCTGCACTCAATTTCGTCTTTTTTTCTACTTAATTCATTTGCGAACACTTAGAACCACATTTAGTCGATAAATTTGAATAGATAAGTGCAAGTGCTTCTGCACAGTTCAGAGTGGTGAGTGCAAGTGGGTCTGCACTATTGTTGTTGCATTGTTCAGGTTGATTAGTCTTCGTGTTGTGGAGCTGATGAACGAATGTTCAATTGTCAAGATCGGTGGTGTGTTGTGGTCAAAGACAAGTGTGTAAATGGGTCTGCCATGTTGGTAAGGTCCATGGTGCACGTGAATCCTTAAGGTTGGTTGAAGGTGATGAGTGAGTGCAAGTGGGTCTGCACGGTTGTTGGTGCTTTTAGTCTGCACGTGTGTCTGCAGATTCAAAGAGATAAGAGCAAGTGAGTTTGTACTTGTTGGTGACGTCGTTTGTGTTGATTAGTCCGTGTGTTGGCGTTCAATTGTCAATATCGGTGGTCAAAGATAAGTGTGTAAGTGGGTCTGCAATCTTGGTAAAGTTCGTGGTGCAAGTGGAAATAAATTGTTTAACAAGAATTACATTTGTTAGTATGCCCACACTTTAAATACTTCCAAATTCCTTTCGAATTTCGAACAGTCACGAAGTAATTGATTTTTTTCAACTATTAACAAAATATTAAAATTGCTGACTTGTTTACAAAGAAACCGAAATGCATTATGATGGATTTAATCGCATAATAGGATTTTAGTTTACTAATTTTTATTTTAAAGTAGATGAGGATCCTCAGATAAACTTACCCGCAAAAAAAATGAGATTCTACCTTTTTTAGGCGATTACGTGTGAACACCCCGACAAAAACAAACACTTATTTTAGAATTTATAGTGGGGGATTCGTTACGCATGTAAATTCAACGTAAGATGACCTCCTAATTCCAGGCCATTTTAACATTTTAATGCAGTTACCTAATTTTTATTTTAATGATTTACCCCCCAATAAGGCACATTGCCACTTAGACGTAAGTGGCTATTGAGAATTGGGGGCTAGATTTATGGAAGGTATCTATAATTTTAATAATAAGGGACACATATAATTACCTAATTGTCCTACCTTAAGTACAACTCCTGATCACTAATTAAAAATGCAATTCTAACACTTATGAGAATTGTGTTTCTTTAGATAATATAATTATATGTATAACATTAGCAAAGAGAATTGACTTTTTTCTGAGAGATACCATTGGACAATAAAACATTGGTAAACAACCATACCACGGAACTGCTTCCTTGCAGATTACAACATGGTCGTCAACAGATTCCTGTCATGAATCATTCCTACAAGTATTCAAACTTGGTTCATTCCAGCAATTATTCTCAATCCTCTCATACGGTTCAACATCTCTCAACTAATAAGTATTTCATCTCATTAACCCTTATCCTCAAGTGGCTTTTGGCCTTGCTAAGTGGTGATCAGTTAATAAAAAAATATTCATTTAAAAAATCTTCTTATTTACTCCGATAAAATGTGTAAAATCAAAAAAAAAAAAATGGATGAAATTGTACTGATTCTCAATCCTTTCATAATGTTCTTCATCTTTCAACTGACAATCATTCCATCTCATTAACCCTTATCCTGGCTAAAACCCACGAGGATAAGTGGTGATCCATCCGTTAGTAAAAAAAAAATATTTAAATTATTTTTATTTACTTGGATGAAATGTGAAAAATAAAAAAAAAACGTATGAAATTGTAATTTCTCCGGCTTTTCTATGACAGAAAGATGCAATTTGGTGATGAAGACAACATACTAAATAGTTTTTCCACAAAGAAAAATATTGTATCTCCTGTTGTGATATCCAAGTAATTTTAAGAAAAATATATTGATACCTATTTAAAAATTATAAATGTTTATCTGGATTCGGACACATGTAGAGAAATGTAGAAAATTATTTTGATCAAGATGGCAAGGGGCTGTTTCTTTTTTAGTATTATGATTTAAATCTCCTTTTCACTTTCACAGTTGACTGGTGAATATTATATAAATATTTTTTTCATTCATTTGGCTCTGAAGAGACCTTTGGCTTAATTCGGCATTCTAAGGTGGTAAAATAGAAAATATCCACTTCACCATGGCAACTGTATCTGAAATCGGAAATTGCAGACTGATGTTAATAAAAAAAATCCCCAATTATTTTAAGCTGCATAGCTTTTCGCAAAATTTTTATTTTTATCATTTTTATAAATAAACAGTTTTAATTTATTATTTGTTAATAATTGTTTGTTAATTTGTAATATAATTATATTTGGTTAATAATTAATAATTAAACTATTTAAAAAATATTTTCAAAATAAAAAAAACATTTAAATTATAAAAAAAAATTTTGATTTTTAAAAAATATTTTTAAAATAAACATTTTTTGTTAAAATTCCAATTATAAAAAACAGTTTTATTTTATTATTTGTTAATAATTAAAAAAAATATTGAAAACATTATTATTTGTTCAAAACATAATCCGGCCTAAAATATAATTGAGGATTTTTTTGATTAACAGGGGTTCGCAATTTCCAATTTCAGATAGGGTGTAAAACAAAACAACTAAACGAAATACCATGAATAAATATTTGAAGATATAAAGAACTTGAAGCATAAAAACTTTTACCAACATGACCTGATTCAGCATTAAATAACCCGAAAAGGGTTGATATACCGTAAAACAAAACAACCAAACAAATTATATTTGGTTAATAATTAAATTATTCAAAAAAAATATTTTCAAAATAAAAAATTCCAATTATTAAAAAAAAGTTTGATTATTTGTTAAAACATATTTTCAAAACTGAAAAAAAAAGTTTCCAATTATAAAAAGCAGTTTTATTTTATTATTTGTTAATAATTAAACAAATTTGCCCCAAAAAAAGTCCGCCCTCAAATATAATTAGGGTATTTTTTTTATTAACATAGATTCATAATTTCTGATTACAGATATGGCGGCCATGATGAAGTGGATACTTTCTATTTTAACGCTAAGGTTTATACACAAACAACTTGTGTGTTTAGAGTATCTTTATGGATACAAGAGACTTTCCCCTTCTCACTGCCTCTTCCCCCTCTCTCTCTCCCTCCCTCCACTTCCATTATTCATGGTGAACAGATCATCAACATCATCTTGGACTATTTTAATGCCTTAAACTGTCTGCATTTTTTTTCACTTATTTTTCTGCATAGTCAATAAAAAAGAAAAGTTTTATTTTAAAAACAGGTTATATTCTTAAAAATTAAAGGGAAGTAATCATGTAATGAGTTCTTTCTCTTGACTTCTGCAAAAATAAATATCTAAAACATGATAACTTCCCTTTAATGTTTAAAGATATAACATGCGCAATTATACTGAGTTTTCATCCCATTAATTTCTTCAGGAATAAATATTTCGCTCTTTTTTTTTTCATTTTACTACAGTTAATTCTCAGAGATCAACGAGGTCCCTTCCAGGGGTTAACACTTGACGACTTCTCAACTCTTGAGTAAGTGAAGCAGTGAAAAACAATAATTTTTCTCTCATCACTGAACTTGTTGGTTTTGCTGGATTTCAATGCCAGAATACATCTGGTCTGGTGGAGTATCGCACTTTGTGGTTTTACTTGTGATAACATCACTAGGATAAAATGGACCATTCCTCTTGTGTGTATAGTAATTCTGAGGAGATCTTATTTGGGTGTCGAATTCTATGTTATTTTGAATATTTGGTCAGTGTTTACTTGTAGGGTGAAGCATCCTCATGCCAGGTTGTCCTGACAAACCCTGTACAGACAGACCTAAAAAACTCGAGAATAGTGTTTCGTAGGCATTCAAACTCTCTCCTATATATACAGAGTGGTTGCTAGAAAAGCGGGAAATTTGTCAAATTGTAATTCTTTTTTACAACGTATAACTTTTATACAGTTTTCAAAAACTAATATTATAATACACTCACAGATGCTGAAAATGTCGTCCGTGCAAATCGAAGAAGTGAATAAGCCAGATGCAATAAAATTTAAACAAAATAAAATTTAAACAATAAAATTTACAACCTCAAATTTCCCGCTTTTCTAGAGACCACTCTTATTAAAATTATGTTACATATATTAATAAAATACTTTTTATATCTTGAGTCTAGATTTATTCAATAATTAAAGTACAATGTACAAATAATGCATAAATAAATTGTTTAACATATAAAGTTATCGAATTTTCAAAGGCAACAGACCCAAATAGCAATCAGTCTGACATATTAATATTTTATTTAGACCAGCCTATTTATTCTTTTTTTTTTTCCTTCCATCATATTATTGACACAAATATATTTTATTTAGACCAGCCTATTTATTCTTTTTTTTTCCTTCCATCATATTATTGACACAAATATATTTTATTTAGACCAGCCTATTTATTCTTTTTTTCTTTCCTTCCATCATATTATTGACAAAAATATATTTTATTTTGCCACGGTTTTTTTCTGAAAATATTTAAACCTGTTAAAGTTAAGACCTTTCACCTTACTAACTGAAACAGATTAAAGGGAAGTTATCATGTGCAATTATATTGAGTTCTCTCCCTTGAGTCCTTAAAAATAAATATATGCATTAATATATCAAGTGTGAAGGTGTGTGTGTGTTTCTTGGCTCCACATTAATTACACCTTTTTACTATTCTTTACTATTAATCGATTAAAGTCACGTATCAAAACGAACCTTTAAACAAATTCTTAATCAAATTATATTGCGAAAATATGAAGAAACTGAAATTATTTTTGGTGACTTTAATTTTTTAAGCAAGTCGGTTATTTTTCTTTCTTTTACTCCCGGGCAACACTGTGGTAGGGACAGCTAATAAATGTATGTCTGTGTGTGATAAAAACTAAAACTAAAACTAAGAATTTATTATTAAATTCTCTTCTTTATTGGTCCCCCGATTTATAAAATCGAGGGACTTATGTTTTGAAGCATGTCCGTCCGGATTTTTCTCCGCAACCATTCATTGAATTTCTCTGAAATTTTGCATGAAGTTGTAAATTTGGTTAGGTTAGAAAGTGACATTCTCCGATTTAAAAAAAAAAATCTGGTAAACCCCCAGGGGGTAAAAAAGCCCCAAAATGGCAAAAAATGACATTTTTTGCCCCATAACTTTTCATCCATCCATTCAATTTCTCTGCAACTTAGCCAAAATGTGGAGGCAATTGTTCCTAATAGAAAATAAGTATCGCTGACCTTGGAAAAAATCTGGTTCGCGCCCCCCAGAGGGTTAAAAGCCCCCAAAATGGCAAAAAATGACCCTTTTCTCTCATAACGTTTGATCCATCCATTCAATTTTTCTGAAACTTGGCCAAAATGTAGAGGCAATTGTTCTGGATATAAAATGAGCATCCTTGATCTCAGAAAAATTCTGGTTCGCTCTCCCAAGGGGTCAAAGGGGGGGGGCCAAAAATGCCCCAAATTGCCCAAATTTATTGCATTTTACACTCGCCACATCGAGTCACATACAAAGGGGGACCACGCACGCGCGGCTTGTTATCTTTAACTACGATATGAATGTTGAAAGCTTCTGGGGGAGGCCTACTTAAAATCTTCACAGAATGCGGCTTTTATGATCTTTGTAACTTATAAATTACAAGCTCAATTTTCTTTTTGGTATTTGAATAATTGAACAGAAGAAATTGTCTTCTTGAGATAACATAGTTATATGTATTACATTAGCAAATATAACATACGTTCTAAGATGGAGTACTGATGTCATATCCGGGGAGGTGCCACTCGGAGCACTCTTTCCTGTCTCGACAGTGTACAAAATTGACTCCGCAATGTAGTAGGGAATGATCTCTTCCTGCCCCTCCGGCCTCTTTCACACAAAAGAGATGTTGCTAGCCTCTCTCTACTGTATCGTTATGTTTATGGTAGGTGCTAGACTGAGCTTCAATCGCTGATGCCCCCCCCCCCACATGTAAAACATTCACAGCAAGAACTCATCTAGCTACAACCACAGACAAGCACTTTTATTTCCCTCTCTATCTTTACCAAAAACCAAACAAAACTTCCATGGGCAAAGTTTATTTTCAAGAACATCTTATCCCACCCATTGTTTCCAGTTCACTCGTGGTGGCAATCATCGTCTAACTGACGATCTCTTTAAACCTTATCCTCGAGTTGTCCCCGGTCCTTGATAAGCGGTGACCCATTAGTAAAAAAAAAAAACAGGAAAAAAAAAACAGAAAAAAAAACAGAAAAAAAAAACAGAAAAAAAAACAAAAATAATCCCAGAAAAAAACCTGTTTTGTTCGAAGGATACCTAAGACAATAAAATATCGATAAACAACCATATCACAGGACTGCTTCCCTATAGATTACAACATGGTCGTCTTCTAATCCAATGTCAACAGATTTCTTTTCATTAGAATGAGTTTTGTAAAATTAAATCATAGTACGCGGTCTGACTGTGTCCAAAATGAAATTTGTTGTGGATAAAAAGAAAAACAAAGCAAAACATATTCTTAAATATTAAAAGGAAGTAAATACTTATAAAACAGATGAAACACAAAAGGAAAACTCTGAAAAGAAACAAACACCGGAAATGAAAATTGCTTTTTTTCTTTCGACTGCTTCTATCCTGGACAGACCACGATTTAAAATATCTACTCAATATTAATATCAGTTCATCTTTATTTGCAGCTAAATTGCTTCTTTTTCATGTACTAATGAGTCACTGCTTATCAAGGCTCAAAGGCCACTTGAGGATTAATGATTTTGTCACTGCTTATCAAGGCCCAAAAGTCACCCGAGGTTAATGATTTTATCAGGTGGACGGTTAGATAACACCTCGAGGATTGCTAATGATGGTTGAAACTGGGCAGAATTTGATTATTTAAAATAATTTGTACAAATTGGCATAGTCAGCTGGGAAGCATCCCTGCGGTACTGTGTTCCACAGACAGGTAGTTTTTAGAAAGAAACTTTACTCATGGAAGTTCCGTTTAGTTTTAGGTACAGAGAGGAAAAAAGGAAAATTAATTATAGTGGTTGTAGTCAGACGAGTTTTTTTGTGAATGTTTTATAGGGGGGGGGGTAATTATAGATTGGAGCTCAGTCGAGCACCTACCATGAAAATAACGATAGAGTAGAGAAAGACTAGCAACTGTAAGGAAGGGATGAAAACATTCTTCACCAGATTTTGAAGGTAGTTTTGTATTCTGTCAAGGCAGGAAAGGGTTGCTCCAAGCGGCACCTCCTCAGATGTGGCACCTGTACTGCATGTTATGATGTATTTGACTCTTATACAGGTAGAGGATTGTGCCAGGAGTGAGATACTTTCTGTAGCGGTAGAATGATCCAACCATTTTTCTAGCGACCTTGCCAACGGATTTGATGTAAGTTTTCCATTTAAGATCAGTGAAGCTCGAGTTTGTTTTTACTGAAGGAATGTTTCAAAAAAAAAAAAAAAGAAAAAAAAAAAAGAAACAAATACAAAATTGTTTCCGTGGCGATTTCATTATGGCTTTTCCTAATCTCTTCTGATAAAGTTCAAAATGGATAAAATGCATCAAATTGACCAGCAAGCGCAAAAGAAAAATTGCAAAAACACTGGAAATGGAAATTACTTTATATCTTCTATCAATATTATTTACTGCCTTGCAAGGAGGTTAGACACAAGGTCAGGTGTGGTTTTGAGAAGCCAGTGCATGAATATAAGCGCACTCTGGCCTACAAAAAATGCCTAAGCAATCCCGTCAGCATTCCTCAGGCGATTAGCAATAAACTAACCTCTTTCTCTGGACAATACACGGCGCAACCCTCACTCGTTTTCCATGTGGACCTGCATGATAGCTGCTACAAAGTGTGTTTTGAAAAACCAGCAAACTAAGTGAAGTGCACTCAAACCTACAAAAAGTGCCTGAGCAGCCCCATTGGCATTCCTTGGTAGGGGCGCCTCAGGCGATTAGCAATAAACTAACCTCTTCTCAAAGAGAAGGTAAAGCCTGGGAGGGTGGACCTCCTAAGACTGAACAGAACCATACCTCAGCCCGACAGCAACAAAGCCATTGTCAGACTTATTTGTATCATATTCTGTGATACCACATATCTTCTATTGATTCTCCTTAAAATAAATGCATTATGCTAAAACATGGAATATTCTCGAAAACTGAATACTTTTTTTTTTACACAATGAAATATACTATTCTGTAAACCTTTTGACTTTCTTCTTCTTCTTTTCTAAAAATACATTTTTCCGTTTCCTTCCTTAACTCAAATTATCTTCCTGGACAAGTCTGTCATTGTCAGCTGCAAATGCATTATGAAATAACAGTAGGGGGGAACATGATCTAAAATATCTACTCAATATTAATATCAGTTCATCTTTATTTGTAGCTAAATTGCATCTATTTTTATTTTTTTTACTGAAGTAATCTTTAAAAAAAAGAAGCAAATACGAAAATGTGTCGGTTTTAAAAATGAGCAACAATTTACATCATGACGCAAGTTAGAAAATGGCTTTCTTTCTCGAGATAAAGAAAGATGGTCGCGGCAAATGAGTCATTTTACTGAGAGAAAGAAGTTAAACACATCTAACAGATTTGTATTATTTGGATTATTCGGACAACTGTTATCATCTTAGATGTTATTCTAACAACGTTTCGGCCGATGTAACCTCTGAACAGGTGCATCTTGTTGAACTCGGGAATCTTTCTGTCGAACTCGGAAATCTGTATGGAATTTCAAACAGAACCCTTTATTTAATCCACGGAGGTATCTTGACTGGGAAGAAGTCTTAAGTAATCCGTAGATGTATTCTTAGTATCGCCTGCACTGAGGATTGAACCTTCAACCTCCAGAAGACTGTCACTTAGAACTGATTATGACGTAGCACTTATATCCGTTATGCCACAAGTTTGACAGAAAGATTCATGAGTCTCAAAAATTCTGAAATCTAACAGCTTTGCTAAAGTTGCACAAAATGGAGATAAAGTTAAAGTTAATGAAGTTGTAAATGGCAAAGAAATCTAACATTAATTATTAAAAAATTAGTTATATTATTATTATATGGTACCATTATTATTATTATTATTATTATTATTATTATTAATAATCCCACTGATTATGATATATCTATATATCTATGAAACTCAATGTCTGTGTGTGTGTCTGTCTGATAATGCAGTGGTGGGGTATATTGAATTATTTCATCCTTTCCTCATCACAGAACCTTAGACTAAGCTCTTACTCCTTAACTAAATATCTGACAAAAATCGCATTCAAACAATCGGAATAGAGCCGAAACAAGACAGCCAACTTTGCGCACACAAAGCGGTCAATGTCTTTCAAATAGAGCTTTATAATAAAAATTCATCTGTCTAAATGAATAAATACAAAAGTCTTTTTCATTTATCCGAACTATATTTATATCAAAACACCTTAGGTTTACTTAATTCAATGATACAAGAAGGAAACCTTACAAATCACAGTCAAGGCTATAATTCATTTGCATAATTATTTTTAAACGAGTGTCTAATAAATTTATATTCTGTACGAGTCATTTATAATTTGCTTCTCCTATTTTATTATATATACGCAATAGTTTTCTTGATATTATTATTATTATTATTATTATTATTATTATTATTATTATAATTATCAGTAGTAATATTAATTAAAGCGATTTAATAAAAAAGTTTAAAATTCAAAATGTTGACTACTGTTTGATTATTTTTAGTAACATTTATGCGCATGTACATTTAAACATAGCAAAAACTTAGATTACTTTGGAATATTTACTTTAAAAAAAGCTCATTTTTATCATTTCCTCCCATGTTTTCCTTGGTCTTCTTCTGTGAACTGGACCTGCTTCCTTAACATATTTCCTACATCTATTAACCGAAGAACTCAAGTCCTGGCTGTAGCCTGAATGGTGGTGTGTGTTAGTTTACTCGCTACATAAATCCAGTCATGGACACAGCACCATCTTTCTTTTCCCAGTCAATAACCAACACCAAGCAAAGGAGATCACTCTAAAAACTTATCACAAAGGAATATAACTCTTATATCTCAATACAAGGGAGATAACTTAACATTGCTGGTGTCTTCATGTGAAGATTACAGTTTCATAAAAAAGCAAAAGTAAAACAACAAAAGTATAACAAGTCATCAATTGTCTTACACTTCTTGCCTATAAACTGGTTATCCTCTCTAAACCTGCCAGTAATTCCACTGCACTTCTTCTATTAGTTGAAAGGAATTTCAAATAGCAGTAATCTTAATTAATCTTAATTAATCTTCAAAGAGTCTGAGTCTGATACAAAGTTTTAATCAGAAGCAGAAAAAAGAGGTAATTCCTTAGAAAATAAAAAGTTAAAATTTCCAATCAAAGAAAGATACAAGAAAGATTTATTTGGTAGATTTGTGTGATGTGGCGTGATGACAAAATCAGTGTTTCTCGTTCACCTTGTGACTGTCCGCTATTAGTTGAGCAAAAGGCAATTAACATGAAATGAGAAAAAGTCCCTGTCTGATAGAATAAAAGCCTTTGTGAAAAGATGATTTTTTTTTCTTCAAATACAAATAATATTGATTTATGCTCTCATATGAAACCGTCTGAAGGAAGCTGGTTGAATGTGTCAGGGAATGACAATGAATAGTAAATCATTCAATTCAAGGAAATGACAAGAACAAACATGTTTAATCGACGACAAGAATACATCTTAGAAAGCTGTGGTTCACAAAGACTTCGTTCTTTCTATGCATGTTTTATTTGTGATATTAGAAAGATGTGGTTATCAGTTCACAAAGACTTCGCTCTGTTTTATTTGTCATCAAAAGAAAGACATGAATGTTTCATGACTGCATGCTTCTGAAGGAGTTCCTTCTAGTAACATGAAGAAGACTATGGTCATTCAAGATGTCTGCTGGTAGCATAAACGGTTCTAGTTATTTCAGTACAAAGTATACAATGGACACCGTGAAGAAATTTATTTGAAAACATTGTTTATTAATTGCAAACCGTTGTTACCAATGTATGCTGCAATGCAAGTTTACCTTAATTAAAACGAGAATGAATTCCCGCAGACATTTCAAATTGACATCTATCTGCAAAAACCTAAGAGTTGATGTATAAACTTTCCTGCCAACCTTCAGTTACATTGGGTTGGAACCAGAAGTCTGCGTTAGAGGGAGTGAAAGTCAAAGATTTTGGTCGGAGACGCTCGTAGAAATGCTAAGAGTTGGAGTCGGATTTTTCAATCTCTGAAGAATCAACAGACAGTCTGAATATTGGAAGACTTTAAAATAAGGAGTCAGAGCTAGATATTTGAGAATTCTAGGAGTCAGAGTCATACTTTTTTTAATCGTAGGCATTGGAGTTAGAGCTTATACCTTCCGACTCTGCGAGCCTGGTTGGAACCGAGTTACTTTATCAAACTTTTTCTCATAAGAGTTAAATTGATTTTCTCATGTTTAAACTTAATTGGAATAGAAATTTATTCATATATTTCCAAATATGACACCACAGACAAAGCTAAAGTAAAAAAATTTGGCCATGTTCTGACTATCAGCAGACGATTAAAAGACGAGACTTGATATAACTGGCACAATACAGCCATCTATTTATGCCAAATTGCCCCAACTAAGCATTGCACAGACTCCCCATTGCACAAAAAGCACGCATATTTCTGCAAGACAATATTCAAACAAACGAAAAAAGGATTATGTACAAGTAATACTCAAACCTATGATACTATTTAATAATGTTGATATGTATTTATTTTATATATAAAAAAACAATGGGAAGTCTTTATAATCACGTGTTAGTGGTGGAACTACATTTTGAGGGACTTTTAAACGGATCACAAATACATCCAAGAAAAGTTCAATAGGGTAACTGATGTGACCGTGTCGGGTATTGAAGTGATGTTGTGAGACACAGGACAAATATATGAAAATGAATTTGAATGAAAAATCTTCAGTATAGATCAACGATAATATTCATTAATATATTTACAACTGAAAGAAGAATTTACGTTTATAATGAGGACATTAATTGAAACAGCTGTGCGACAACGCCCATTGAAATCTGCTCTATCTGAGATTAATGCAAGGGACGTTACTCTCCTCAGAAAATCTTTGAGGGAAGCGAAACAAGAACAAGAGTTACTTCCCTTTATTTTACAAAAATGTTTTCCATGTTTATTTTTCTAGATGAGTCTGTTTTCATCTCAAAGTAACACTCAACTGAAAGACAAATCCTTTGTAACGCAATAATGTCTCAACGACGGTCTAAAATTTGAGAGGAACTTTTTTTTTCAGACAACACCGGAACAACACTAACAGATTTTGTCCTTTAGTCTTCACATTCCATGAGCTATGTTTCTGACAAAGAGGGAATAAGTGCTGTTTTCTGGGTCAGAATCTATCTATCTAGCACTTATCGTTGGTTAGTTTTTGACCTTGAAGTAGTATTTTTTTTTTAGCTCCTAACATCAAGTGGCTTCATGCCTTGTCTGGAGCGACTTCCATAAAAAGCAAAACAAAACAAAAAAAAAACTACCAAAAACGGTGACCCAACTGCACGAATCTCTTTCACGTTTGCTCACATCCACTTAATTATTTTGTCGTCGTTTTTAAAAACGGGTCGATATTCACACCTGCACATTACACAAAAAACCCACAACGTTGAGCATGCGCTCTTACCCTCTTGTGAATGGCCGTTCGACAAACAAGACATCGCGGGCGCTTTGAATTCGGTAAGTGTTACTTTTTATCATCACTCCCCCCTCCCCCCGATCGTATGGTAACTGAAATAGCTTACTGAAATAATATATTCAGTAGAAGTGAACTTATTACAATTTTCAATTAAATTAAAAATCATTATAATCAACGTCCGTTTTACATGCTGGCATGCATCGGACGGCTGTAAGAAATTGACTTCTAAACTATCTCTGACTAGGTCTTTATTTATCCCTCTTTTTTTCAAGTTCATTTTTATTACTTCCTCCCATGTTTCCTTCGCCTTCCCCTGTGAACTGAACCTGCTATCTCAACTGTTCTACATCTACTAACCCAATAACTCTCATCCATTCTTTCAACGGTGTCATGCCATAGAAGTGCACACTTCTTCATACATTTCCCTATACTGTCCAGATTTAATCTTCGTCTAAGGTCATCAGATCTAGGCTCGTCTTTAAGACTTACATCACACATCAATCGTATCATTCTCATATCATTTCTCTTCATGCAACGCATGTACTCACCCCTCATTGGCCAGGCTTCACTTCCATACATCATCACACTGCATAAACATGCCCGATAGACTCTATCTTTGGTCTACAGTGCTAACGCTCTGCTGGTTAGTAAAAGCAGAAGTTTTTTGAACTTACTCCAACCACTCCTAATTTTTGCAATCACACTAGCACCTGCTCCATCCTGTCACACGGTTATTTTTTTTAGAACTAATTATGTTTAAGAATTAGTTATAAAACGACCATGTGTCTACAGCTACATCCACAGGCTGTGAATACAAATAAGAAAACAACACTTGCTAAGCATAAATTTTTGTTTGGCAAAGAGACAAAACCCCAGAAATTCTTCAAATAATGCAAGAACCAAACGGTCGTTACAAATATATATAAAAAAAACAACAAATATTTCAAAAACAAAAGAAATTAAATGGGCCAACTTCATGAATATAGATTTATTGCACCGACTGAGATTAAAACCAAAATTCATATTCACAATAGAATATAAATAGCTTTCTAATATACTGATCATGTGTATGCGATCTATGTCATAAGATTAACTAATTCGTATATTACTTTTCAAAAGGACATTTCATTAATTCACTATTCATTCTTATGTATTATAAAAAAAATATACGTAAATAGAAGTACTGTTTTTTAATTCAATGATTATTTTCTATTTTATTATATCATGACAAAGGCTTAGCATTTTGGGCGAAAAAAGTCTTTCCAGGTCAATTTACTTCTGGGGCTCAAGATTGAAAATAAAAAAACAAAACCCCGCTCTCACCCAACATATACACAGCAGCCAAGCAAAGAAAACAAGTCAGTGAGATATCCCATTCCCTACATTAATTTCATTACGAAATGTAATTCCACCATAATGCATTTCTGTTCATCTGTAAACAAATCCTTTCCGGTCACTTTACTTCTGGGGGTTCCGATTCGTGATTTCTTCAAAATTTTCCCGGTCAACACAGGGACATGAGTCCTCCCCCTGACTCTGAATCCACATCCTTGGTTATTATGATCAACTAGCATACATCATTTTTATCGAAGGATGTAACATAATTCATGGGGTGCCAATTAATAAATAGGTATCATTATTTCATTGCTTTTCTCTCGAGTCTCCCCATAGATTAGCAATATTAATATTGTATTTCTTATTTGACTCTTGTATTTTTATTTAACCATTGATTGGTTCTAATTTAGATATGAGAAAATAAATTATTATCGATGATCATTCAGAGTACGGTGGATAAACATTTGGCAATATGAAATGCAGCCGACTGTCAAACACCGATTGCCATGGCTGATAGCACACTTGCCGAGAGTTCAACGTTTAAACGCGGCGGCCTAACATTCACAGGCATCATGAATTGGAATAAATACATAAAAGATACTGCCTAATCTGCTACAAAGAATGTGGGCTCCCAGGCTAGAAAACTTCTCATGCCTGCCAGTATGCTATATCTCTATGAAGCCACAATTCAAATTATACACATCTCGGCCTTTTGGCTAAGATCAAAGTGTAGTATCTGTTCCGATGGATACTGCACGCCTGTTCTGTGCAGTTCTAGGAGGTGCCCCCTCCCAAGCTTCGCCTCCCCTCTTTGGGGAGGAGTAAGTTTATTGCTTACTGTCTGAGGCGCCCCTACTGGGGAATGCCGACGGGGCTGCCCAGGCAATTTTTAAATGGCCAGAGTGCTCACCTCTCGAGCGCTGGCTTTTAACCCCACTTGCTCGACCCGATCTTGGGTCACATCTTACTTGTGGGAGTAAGATAAAACTGGCCTTGTGCCTAACTCCGCGAGGAGTAAATAAACATATTCAAGACAATGACTGAATCCTTAGAAAATGACCTTCAGCCTTTAGAAGAATGGGGCTACGAATGGTTGGTCACAGTCAATGCTACCAAGACAAAGCTCCTTTCCTTTAACAGTTATAGGAAACCTTTTCAACCACTAATTGCCAGTGAGTTCAACGTTCAAACACCTAAGCTTTACTGATAGTAACTTTCATGAGAGTTAAACCTTGACAGTCCTGAGCTTAACACTCATAGGCAACATGAACTGGAATAAATACATAAAAGATACTGACAAATCTGCTACAAAAAAGTAGTAAACTTCTTACACCTGCCAGTATTGATTTACTCCTCTCCAGGAGTTAGGCACAAGGCCAGTTTTTATCTTACTCCCACAAGTAAGATGTGACCCAAGGTCGGGTCGTGAAAGTGGGGGTTAAAAATTGCCTGGGCAGCCCCGTCGGCATTCCCCGGTAGGGGCGCCTCAGGCAGTAAGAAATAAACTTACTCCTCCCCAAAGAGGGGAGGCGAAGCCTGGGAGGGTGGACCTCCTAGAACTGCACAGGACAGACCCATAGACCGGTGTAAATCAAGCCCCGAAGGCCAAGACAATACCAGTCTATAGGGTGCAGTATCCATCGGAACAGATACTACACTTTGATCTTAGCCAAAACACCTGCCAGTAGCCTTTAGAATTCCCTCCCTGTTTCCTAGATCAAATCAACATGCAGAAATTTAAATGTAATCAAACATCTTTAATATGTGAAGCAGCTTAGACATTTTCTGATATGTTTTCATGATAGAAACTTTTCTTTTTAAGATCAAGAAGGACTATTAACAATTTTTCTTCCATATATTTTCTAACATTTTTACCCCTGGCTTTGAATTCTGAAAGAGACACACGTGTCTTGTTGTGCTCTCTGCAAGATAGAAAAATGTGCTTTGGGAGAAAATAAATATATACTTTTATATTAAAAAATGTTCTGTGTATGCATAGAAGGGGGCAACGGCAGCAGCACTGATGTGTGTGACGTTAATGATAAATTAATGTATATGTTTATTTCATGTGTGTGTGTGTGTATAAGCTGTTAGACATTAGAATAGCAGCAGCTGTGTAAGACATTAACGTATATCGATGTACATGCTTATTTCATATGTATGAATAAGCTTTAAGTGGCTTTTTGAATATTATCAATAGCAGCTTTTTAGCACAAAATGTAATTTCTTTCTTTATTCAGTTCCAATAAATAAATTTATTTCAAGAGTAATGCTTAATTTATAATTATGTTGTCATGATACTCTCATAAAATGTCCAAGAAATCTTTTGACCACATACATTTTAAACTGTGTTTTTTTTTTTAATGAGTGTATGTGTAAAATATTTTTCTCAATTTTTGTAGTGTCATGGCAGAGACTTATTCGTTGACATTCTTCAGCAATATTTTGTAATGTCAGGTTCGAATCTTGTTCTACTTTTGATAGCCATTTCAGTGTCTTATGGAGATGTTAAACCATGTCCAAATATGAGACATTTGAACAAATTTAGAGTGAGTGATCTGAATCTAAATTTCTCACGTGTCTTATTCACTTTGCTTGCCAATGTAGAAATCCCATGTTCTGTTAAGAAATGAATTCATTTTGTTGCATCTTTTAAAATTCTCAGATACCAAAGTTTAAGACGTGATTATTGATAGAATAGAAAGCATTTCCTTTGCTTGAAAGAATGGAGAGATTTTTTTTAATAGAATTTAGTTTGTATCATGAAAGAAGAAAATTGAAATTTTGATAAAAGTAGAAGAAATAGAAGAATACAATTCATCTTTCGATAACAAAAGAAAGTGACTATTTTTGTTAATTTTTCTCATTTTGTGCGGTTTCATTTGGAACAAAAGAAGGCACAATTGCGATGCGAATGAGCAAAGATTGATGCGCAGGAAAAGATGGCATTGAAATAAAACGATATTTCACAAGGAAAAAGAAATACGCACTGACAGAGTTTACACAATGCTACCCTATTCCAAGCAAAATGATTTTTTTGGCGAAAATGAAAAAAAATTATAATACTTTAAAAACCCGATATATTATGAAGATAATTAGTCAAAATATTTTCCAGCCTATCAAAGGAATAAAAGATCATTATAGTATTATTTAGACACAACCTCCCCTACAGTTGCATTGAAGTTATGTGATTTTTTTCACTTACATACGAATAAAGACACTTGTATTTTAAGTCTTACTACCAGTATAAGTTTTTTTAGGGGGCAAAATATGGGCACAACCACCAATTTGAAAATTCAAATATTTCAGATTTATATTAAGTTTTATTCATAGTCATTAGACACCAATTAAGCAAGATTACTCGAATTTCAATTTCTTCTTAAGACCCCTTAAGCTCAAGCTATTAATTTAAACATTTTCTAGAATCAAAATCATGTAATAGATTTTGATCAAAATTGGAATGAAGATTCTAGAGATAAAGTTAAGTAGCATTATATCTTGATTTTAATCTTTATACGAGGACATAAAAGTAGTGCAAAACTGTTCTGTTCGGAGAATTAATTTTTACCCGTCCTGGGACTGGTGTTCTTATATGTGCATGTGTATTTGTGTGTGCATGAGCATACATATGAAAAATAATTGCGAAATCCAGTCACTGAACTGATGGATTGGCTGGCTAGTGTCGTCAAAGACTCGTCTACAAGTGTTTTTTTTTTTTTTTCAAAATATTTTTTATCATAGTTTCTTGCACCGAATGCTCATCAGTTGCAAGGCTTGGAAACCTGCCACTCTAACTTTCAAGTGTTTGCCAAAATCCTTTCACTGCATTTTGGAAGGGTTTTAGTCGCAGATTTGCTTCATCTTAACTGGTTACTCAGATTTGTCCGCTTTAGTAAATATTGCTGCCCATTTCAGGTTATCATATCTCATGTAATAATCAAACACAACTAGATATTGTTTATGACAAGCATTTAGACTTTTAATTATGTAATTTCCTAATAACCAATAATCGTACAGCTTTCCGGAATGTATACTAAACTAGTGGTGATCATGTTATATACCTGTTATGGTGTAAGTTGATCTACCTATTTCGAAATAAATGGACTTACCCAGACACAATAAATAGTTACGATTAAGCATAGTGGCAGTTATTGATGGCAGTTATGATCACAGAATCGAATGCATACTTTCTGTAGCATACTTTTCTTAATAAATTTTTATTAATTATATCAGTGTGTTTGTCTTGATTACTACTGGCCCTTCAAGGCCACAACAATACCTATGTCCTCAATGTCCTATCCTTTTCACACTGTTTTGCTCTTATTAGCAAGAAGCTAAAAAAAAGGAACCGTCTTTTTGCTGTATCTATTTTTTATCTAATGCACATATGGACGCCCATGTTGGTGTTACTTATTTTAACCTCTATTTTATAGTCTATGCTTATAACCACACGGTCGCTGCTGGTTTAATATTATTAAACTGGTACAGTGTTCTGGAGAGATGGAGAAAAATTATAGTTTAATAGTTACAAATGACCTAAATAAAGCTTGATTTTCATAAATAAACGTTTGTCGGAAACGAAAAGGGTTTCAAACTCGATCGGGAAACCGTTTACGCTGACTTCAATGGGACTCAATTTCACTGGATTAAAATGAAGATAACAATCGACTTATTTCCTCAGTCAAAAATAATGCGGCTCACAAATCACTGGACGTTTTCTCTTCTCTCCTTTCTCCTTTTTTTTCCGTCAATATTTATCTCTTAATATTGAAAAAATATCAGGAAAATGCGGCACAGGGTCAAAAGACGGGGAGAGAATAAGGTCGATGAGCACTAACTTTTGCTAAATAATCTAAACTTGGATAGTTTTATTCATGATCTTACCCTAACCCATTCACCAAAATACCTCCTTTATACTTTTCTTCCGTCTCACAAAGCCAGCAGATTTCAAACATTTAATAATTTCAAGTCATTCTGTCTAACCAATGAGAACGCAAGAAAATTAACTGGCTCACGTCCTTATTCAAGTGAACTTGCTTATTGCTGCACAATCACCAGTCGTTTTGTTTCTCATAAGTCGTGAGTTCGATCCACACTAACAACCCATGATTTTGACATTTATTCAATTTTCAAATCATACGCCAGGCAAAGCCAGACCCATTTCATAGCTGGGAGGAGATGAGTTGGGGCCACTTCCACTGCTCGATCTGGGTTCAGGATCATCACGCCCGCCACAATAGATTAGGACCCAATCAACATGAGCTGGTTGGACTGGAAACTTTCAACACCATTTTTTCAGGGTAGGTCTGTCTTGAAAGTTAGAGATAGAATATCAAACTAACTTTCGAGGAAGTCGCATTATATTTATTTTTGAACATACATTTTTTTTTTCAATAAAAAACGAATAATTCAC
Source organism: Sepiola atlantica (assembly GCA_963556195.1). Lineage (NCBI taxonomy): Eukaryota > Metazoa > Mollusca > Cephalopoda > Sepiida > Sepiolidae > Sepiola > Sepiola atlantica. The sequence goes on from OY744528.1 coordinate 26,690,348, forward strand.
CTCCCTACCAACCAGCAATGATTCAGACCCCACAGACCGATTATATGATCAGGAGGCATGTAGACTAATCATATTACTTAATTAATCAAATACTCATTAGCTGTATTAAACACACTAGATTCTGAGTAATTGAACGATTTTGTAAACTAATCTCTCCAAAATGGACAAGATGAAAGAATTGTCTAAAGACATCCGGGACAAAATGATATACCTGCAGAAGACTAGAATGTGCTAAAAGACGATTGGCAACCAGCTAGATGGTCAACTGTTGGGGTGATAATAAGAAAATGGAAGAAACACCGATTGACCATCAATATCATTCGATGTGGAGCTCCACGCAACATCTCCCAACGTAGAGGAAACCTGATGATGGGAAAGGTCAAGCAACAACCTAAAACTAGATTATATCAAGGTAGCTGAGACTAGGGTCACCAAGATGACCATTAGTAACCCAAATAGTGAACTGAAATCATATTGTGCTCACAAGGTTCATTTACTCAGAGAAAAATTGGGAGAAAATACTGTCGTCAGATGAAACTAAAATTGAGCTTTTTGGCATCAACTCGACTTGATGTGTTTGGAGGAAAATAAAGCTGGTTGTGACCCCAAGAACACCATTCCAATCATTAAAGTATCTACCCACCTTCCACTGCTCTGCATGCACCCCCCATCCCCCTACACACATCTTCTTTCACCATGAACCCAAACTTTCCAACCTACTCACCCCTCACGGTCTTTGCCGCAGCCACCTGGCCAAACATTCAATCCTCCTCTTTCCCTACCTCTCCACTTCTTCACTCACTGCCATCCACATGATTCCCACTCACCCCTCCCTTCCACTTTTTCACTTACAACCATCCACAGTATCCCTGCTCACCCCCACCCTTCCACTTTTTCACTCAGTTTCATCAACATTTATTTTCATTCCTCACAACTGACTTCACCAAGTCCGGATGTCAGCCCTACTGTTTTTCCAGTAGCTGGCTACTACTTTCCTCCATTCAACCCACCATGTCAACCCTATATGTCCAAGAACTTGCATGACATTTTTTCTTTATATTATCATCCTGAAGAAGTCTTACAAATAAAGACGAAACGTTGATGAACACATAAAAAGAAATCCTTTTTGGTTTTTCCTTTTTCATTTCCCATTACGTTGGATTACCTTCATCCTTCTTTTCCTATATATATATATATATATATATATATATATATATTGTAGTATCTATCGTACATTTGGAAACGACAACGATGTTTACATCCGAGAGATAAGAGTATCCTTATTACCTCCCTTACACCGGTCATTCTGTAATTATCTGTGATCTGTAATTATCTCCCTTGTATATTTCTCATGTATATAAAAATGAGTGCTTACGTGTAACAAGCCTCTTATGCACCAAGCGACCGACGAGGTAACAACGTGTTTATGTCTCTTTTAATCTCAGTCCTTTTGCTTGTATTATTTCTTACTTTCAGGAATAACCACATCATAACATATATATATATATATATATATATATATATATATATATATATATATATATATATATGAGATAAATGGATCTTGATCGAAAGCAAGTTCTGACTAAATAATATTACTAGGAAAATAATACTTAAATAATGTAAGTCATGTCCAAAGCAAAGATTAGACGGATGAGATACTTTGGAAATAGTTTGCTATTAATTACAGACGCGATTGGGTTTCTCTGCTGCTAATGGAAAAGCTTGGATAGCAATCAACACTGACATTTAAAACCGAAGCTAAGTTGTCGGATTAGTTTTATGATTCTTCATTAACCTCACGCACAAAACCACTTGCATAAATGACCTGTTCATTTTAGAACTGATCCAATCAATGATTACAAATGATTGTAAAACAATATTATTAATGTTTCATGAGTTTAATAATAATAGTAATAATAGTAGTAGTAATAATAATAATAATAATAATAATAATATAATAATAATAGTTAGGGCTCCACGAGACTCAAAATCCATCATTTTTCGGTGAAAAAGTGGTTTCATGCGATATTGCAGGTCCTAAAACATCCTCAAAAGCTATGAATGGATATAGATGGTTAAATCTGATATAGTACTTTAATTTAGGACCATTTTCAGGCTGTGAAAGAGTTTTCATGAATGTAAAATAGCCAAAAACTATTGGCCTGTACCTTCTGAATTCTGCAAAATTTTCAAAATGTTTGATTGTTTAGTGTTATTTATGTATAAATGAACACAAAAAATACTACTCGCATGAATCTGAAATTTTCACCCATTACGTCCCACCCCATACTATAAACCTTTCTTCCTTCATTCTACTGTCATGTTGGTTTTTCCTGCCCCTCGAATAACAACTTTGTATATTGTAACCCTTTTTAAGGATACAATAGCATGGAACCATTGTCTGCACTATCGGATTTTCTAAGCAAAAAAACAAAACACACAAATATCTAAGTTATATAAATTCTATATCTTTATAGTGACATAAAATTTAAACTTGTAAAGAAATTCGAATACTATTTCTAGAGTCTATTTAATTGAGAATTTATAACTAGTTGTACATCAAACTTTATGGCTGATATTTTCAGATAGTATTGATATAATTACTCCGGCCAATGCTTTTTTATTTTTATTTTTATTTTTATTCATTTATGCAACAAAATGTAAAGTTTGTTTCTCTGGATTTCTTCACTTATCATTTTTAATTACCAATGGCTGTCAAATCTTAGCATTTTGACGGTTTTCTAATTTTTGCGTTTGTTATGGTATTCCTTGGCTGAATTCAAATGCGTTTTCTATAAAAATTATAATTCTTCTCATTTCAGTAATGACAAGAATCTTTCAATAAATTCTATTCTTGAGATTATAAAAAGTTAAATAATACGCAAAAGAATGAACATTATTCTCAGGGATGAAACAATTTAAGGATTGCCTCCCTTTGCCTACAAAACTCTCAATGCTGCATTTCTGTGCTTGTTTTACGAGTACTTCATCGGAATTTGCCGAACCTGCTGCACTTGTTCCCCCTCAATGTAGATATCCTTGACAAACTCGACAAGCAGCAAAATCACACCCCTTCACTGTAGAAATCACCAGATTCCGGGAGGTTTTCTACTCTACTAGCTTCTTTTCATCGAACCACTTGCTTTTGGAATTCCCTCCTTGCTCCCTGTTTCCCCGACTATACCAACAGGCAAAAATTCAAATGTAATATGGATAAGCATCTCGCTGCACAACTCCCCACTTAGGATTCCCCTATAAATCTGGCCCCTAATTCACAGTAGCTTCTTACGTCTCAGTGCCAGTATGCCGTGTTTGGGGTTGAATTGAAGTAAAAAAACATTTTTTGAAAAAGCTTGATTATGGACAGATTGCAACATTTGCATAATTACGAAGTGTTGGCTACAGGACTTCGTTAACATTGTCTTGCTCCTAAATAAGTTAGGTGAGGATTACAAGTGGCTTCATACCTGCTAATATTAAAGTCGTGATGTAAACGTTGTTGTCAACACCACATGCACATTTACCGTTTCTAATGTGAGAGTTCTGTAGGGAAAGGGAGTTAACTCTATCACCATTAAGATATGATATTTGAATTTCATTTGTTATGGATCATATCAATGGAAATATAATTTCCATGCATTGACTTACGAGATAAACACACCTAAAAGGCACATTATGATAAATTGAAGCTCACAAACAGCTTCACATTTTTATCTGCCATTTTATCTATGATCAAAGAATGCTAACTTTTCGGTACTAAGAGGAATTCTCCCAGGTATTACCTCATCCTTTCAGAGGGCTTTGGGATTATTGAGTGTTGTCTGCGGGTGTGCTGATTTCTGAAAGAGTGTCAACAGAAATATACAAGTATTTTTCCAATCCAGAGTGGCATTTTTGGGGAGCTGGATTTTCCCCATATTAACAACCGACCATGTGTCTTGCTCCCACTGAAATGGTTAGTCACACCCACCAAAAGAAAATCAAATTCATCCTGTTAACTCTACGTGCATTTGCTGAGACTTTCCCCAAAATTATTTTGCTTAATAGCTAATAATACCCGTCTTTACTCTTGTTACGTCTGGATGTTTATACGCTGTTATCGGTTTAATTACAACTCAAAAATGAAGGAAAGACAAAGTAGAACTATTAACAAATTTATTTAACAAAAACACAGATTAAATGAAATGTAGAAAACCTCTAAACGCGAGATTCTTGTTTGATAGAGAGAGCCGTTCTGTTTACTTTTCAACTGTCATGGCAGACGACTTCTTTTATCCAAGGGTGATAACTCTTTCTTTTCATCCAAGGGAAATAACTCGATTCTGTTTTGTTAGGTTGCCCTAACTATTCTTCACATATCTCCAAAGAAAACAGAAGAACTAACAACTTTTGTTTCGACGTTGTTGTAATAGAATACCTTTAACCCCTTTTTCCTATGTAAACTTTCCCATAGATGATTATATATTCAGTAGCACTGAGCTGATCTTTGCTTTGACACTTAGTAATTCCTCACTAAGATCTGTATCTCCTTTATTGTACCCTCTATGACAATAAACCTTTCCCCTCTTTCATTATAATATTACGTTGGCTATTCTTTTTCTACCTTAATTATTACTTTGTTAATTGTACCCTTTCCGATGGATACAAAAGTGTTGACGAGGATTCGAAGGTTACAACAGACATCTAACCAATTTCGAACAGAACTCTTCATTTTATCCACGGGGGTAACTTGCTCTCGTTCCGTCAGCCATGACCAGGTAGAAGTCTTAAGTAATTCGTAATTGTATTCTTAGTATCGCCCGTACTGAGGATTGAACCTTCCACATCCAGAAGACTGTCACTTAGAACTTATTACTACTTAGCACTTATATCCGTTACGCCACAGGTCCTTGCAGATAGATTCTTGAGTTTGACAGAAAGATTCCTGAGTTTGACAGGAGACACCTGAAGAAGGTCGGAGGTTACATCGACTGAAACGTTGTGAGAATAACATCCAAGATGCGTACAGTAGTCCGAATAAACTAAATAATGCAAGTAACCACTGGTTGCAGCTACTTAATGGTGCAACAAGTGTAGAATGTTGACAAGTCGGTGCATTTGTTAAGTTTCGCAAATCTACTTACCCCTCCCCCCCCCCCCCCCCCGCCCCCCGTTTTTTTTTTCTTTTTTATGCATTTTTTTTTTTTTTGTTAAAGCCGTTTCTCATCATTTGTCAGCTGCAGCTTTCTTCTTTTGTCTGCTTCATTTCTTAGACTTCCGAGGAATGCCACTGGATTTGACAACTATGGGAACAAGACACTTTGTTTTGATTTGCAAGAATAAAGTGTTTTCTTCCGCACGTTTCAATTACATTCTGTCGCTGTTGCAGATGAAAACGATACAATAAAGTGACTAAACTAATAAAAAAGATAAAAAGAATAAAAGATCTTTCTAGTAAAGTAGTTAATCCTAAAGATTCTAGCATATTTTTTATAATATTCATCATCATCATCGGTTTGACTTCCAAGCTGACCTTTCTCTGGGCAGGTCTTTATGTATCCCTCTTTCACTCAAGTCCATTTTTATCACTTCCTTCCATGTTTTCCTCGGTCTTCCCCTGTGAACTGGACCTGCTACCTTAACTGTTCTACATCTACTAACCCAAGAACTCTTTTTTCAATGTGGCCATGCCACCAAAATCTACTCTTCTGCACACATCTCCCTATACGGAATATGAAATGAACAACTTCCAAATCTAAAAAAATCTAGGATTGTGAAAAAGTTGAGATTGTGCAGTATAATTAACAAGAAAAAAAGCAAAAAAAATTCATAACAAATAACTTTTACCAAATGCAAGAAAATTAAATCTACTATCATACTTGCATAGCTTTTCAGTTTTGACAGTCTTTTAAGTGTTTGTTTTTCAGATTTTGTATCGTTGCCTCGGAGGCTTGTAAAAAACGGATTCAAGATAGCAAGACCATGCAAACCTTTGACTAGTTACTGAGAAAATATGGGTAAATAGAACTGTGGATAATTTTTAAAATAAAACAATTATCGAATAAAAAAATAAACTAATTAATTAATTATTTGCTTTTCCTAAAGGAATATCTAAATTTGTTAAGCTTTTTATATGCACTCAAATGTCACCTCAACCTTGTAGCCAGAAGCAGACGTGATGTCACATGTTTAAAAGAGTGAGTGAGTGAGAGGTGTAGTGAGTCAGTTCGAAAGCTTTTGAGGTGAACACCACGAGTAAAGAATGTCTTAACATCGACAATAAATTCAGGGGCCAAGTGCTCCAAAGATCTGTGGCCGGAACGCACCCGCACTACTGGTAGAAGAGGAGGCAATGACGACAGCATGATAAAAGGTCCTTTCTTAAAACTCCTCTATTCTTTGTGTGGTTCTGTCCAACTTTAATTCCATTGAGAATTCACTCCTGGAGACGATCGTGGAATGACTGCCTCAGTCATGGAGGATTGCTTTAATTGAACGTGAGAGACACGAGGTATGTTTTTTAGAATTTTCAAGTATTTTATTCAGTTATGACTTGTGAGACATTAGAACTCCCCTAAGAGGGGAGGCATACATAAGTTGATGTTATATATATATATATATATATATATATATATATATATATATATATATAGTTGCATTCCAATCACCACAGGAAAACTCAATCCAAAATTATAATTTTCATATTCACTTCAATTTTCTTAATTTTTATATTTCGGCAAATACGTGTATTTCTTCTTTATTCTTCTGACAAACAAAACTTATTAACGTTTTCTTTATTTTATTTTTTTCCAAAATTAAAACTTTTTCTTACGCGCGTTTCACAGCAAGATCAAAAGAAAATATATAGACTTCAGTCCAACTTTGCTCATTACAAGAGTAAGAAGCTCATTTACAAGTAAATATATTATTCCAAAAACAGGAAAAAAATAACTATAAAGTATATATGCTCTGACTCTTGTAATACAACTTCATTGAGCTTGCAATTGGAAATATTTCGGAAATTATAAGGAGTATATGCCTATATATATATATATATATATATATATATATATATATATATATATATATATATATATAAGTAAACAATATTATGTTAAATTCCAATGACCAAGTCTTTATTCATTTTTTCTTACTGAAATTCTAAATAATCCAGTGATACTTGACGACTGTGTCGTGAACAAATAATCAACTGTAAATAAACATGTAATTACCAGGATCTTTCATCTATGCAGCTCACCAGAAGACCAAGGATTGCTCTGTTATTAAACATTAAAATTTATCGAGCTTTTGCCTTGAATAGTTTTGGTAAATTAAAAAAATATATATTCAAATATATATATATATATAGATTTTTTTTTCTTCCCTTCTTAAGTGACATCAATTAAAGCAACACCACATTGTGTATTGCCGGTTGTTGTAATTTCTTATTCAAGGTACTTAATTTCCCTGATGATCTGCCAAGCAACGACCTGCTTGGTAATGAAACACGTGTAGGTAAAAAACTCTTTAATTTGAAAAAATGCTGAATAAATAATTTTTGAATGAAACAATCTTTTGTGGTGTTGAGTGGGCTCCTGAACGGAATGCTTTAGTAAGCCTTAAAAAAAAATCACATTATATATATATATATATATATATATATATATAAAGGAGATTGTAGATATATAAAAAGGAGATTGTAGTTTGCTTGAAGCATTGCTGGTAAATATATGTGTAGATTAGTAGTCCGAGGCTGTAGCAATGCGATGCAGTTGCCGGAAGATGGAAAAACTTTTTCCATCTTCCGGCAACTACATTGCATTGCTACAGCCTCGGACTACTAATCTGCACATTATATATATATATATATATATATATATATATATATATATTTCTTTCTCTCTCTCCTTCTCTCTATCTCTCTCTCTCTCTATATATATATATATATATATACGTCTAAATATGTTATCATATCTTAATTGAAATTTAGCCAAAAAGAATGAATATGTGAAAAGTACCAATATTGGTTCGAATCAACTTCTGCATGGATTTTAAATGTCTTTTCTATGATACATTAATAAAACCTTGTGATATCAGTAGGTACTACATGAGGACCCTGCATTTGGGGTAGTCATGTGCTGATTCTGAACTGATAGCTGATGACCCTCGAGTGGACCATGAGGAGAAGGTTTTGTTGGAAGCACCATGAATAAAACCCATCACAGTAAAATGTTGTAAGAAAACATATGAAAAAAATATTGTATACAATTAAAAAAAAAAAAAAAAAATCGCTCCAGACAAGGCATGAAGCCATTTGATGTAAGGTTTGGTAGTTTGGTAGTTTTGTTTTACGGCATATCAACCCTTTTTGGGTTATTTAATGCCGAATCTGGTCATTATAGTGAAAGTTTTTATGCTTCAAGTTCTTTATATCTTCAAATGTTTAATCAGGGTTTTTGGTTTGGTAGTTTTGTTTTACGGCATATCAACCCTTTTTGGGTTATTTAATGCCGAATCTGGTCTTGTTTTCTTCTCTTTTTTGTTTCCTTCCCCTTTTAATATCTGTTTCTATTTAACCCATAGTTGGGACCCTAACAGGTACTACCACTCCGGGTCAGGGTGGACCTGGGAGCAATGGTAATTAAGAGGAGGCTCCACATTCCCCAAAGTCCGTAAGCCGGATCTCACCATCGGATGTAGTTTAAGGTCATATCCAGGACCGGGAGTAGGGTAGGAAAAATAAAATAAAAAAGGGGAGGGAGAAAGGGAGAGGGGCTGTTGTTTTTGATTTTGTAGAACATAATTAAGTTTTACAAACAAAAAAAAACAAAAAAAAAAAAAAACGTCAATGTAGGTGAATTTCGTCTCAGGGAGCCACAGGGCAGCCTGATCTGGTATCACCAGCCATTTGATGTAAGGAGCTCAAAAGAATAAATACTAGTTCAAGGTCCAAAACTAGTCAACCATCAGTGTTAGATGGATAGATTCTGACCCAGAAAACAATATTTCTCCCCTTTTTGTCAGAAACATCGCTCATGGAATTTGAGGACTAAAGGAACAAATAAGAGAAGTGAGAGTTACGAGGCTACCTTTACATCTGTTGAAAGGTTAAGCTGCATAGTTTTACATTTCAACAAAACACAGCATTCAGCAATTTAGCATTTTAACTCCGGAAAGTGAAATACTGTCGTCTGTTATATAAATCTCTTCAATCTAAAAAAGATGAAACAACATAATTGTCTTTAAGTTACAAGAATTTCCTGTGTTCGGGAATTGAAACTGCTGTGCAATGATGAGATAGAATGAAGTCTTTTAGAACAGGTGCAAAGGTCAAATAATACAATGAGAATCAGTTAATCTAGCGAAAGAAAGAAAATGATTTTAATGTGAAGTCTTCTTCAAATTTTGGCTGTTAATGGCAGGATGTTTATCCAGCTTTAGTTGACGGAAAAATACTAAGTTGATTACACAAGTTTTAAATTCTATGACATCTGTTGGTTCTTTGTGAAATATGTCCAAATGGGAGTCTTATCTTGATTTGTCAACGGGAATTTTAAGAGAAAATTATAATTGCAACAACATGAGATCAAATGTTGTCTGGGTAAGTTTTCTGTTCAAACTCTTGATATGAAACTTATGTGTCACACCCAAATATTATTTTAGTGTTATATATAATTATAATAATACTTTATAATATATATATATATATATATATATATATATATATATATATATATATATATATACATGTGTGTGTGTCGGGGTATGTTGAAAAGAAATCAATAAAGTGCAATAATGTGAGAGCTAAAATACAAATTATTTATTTAATAACTTGTGATCTTCGATTTGTTTTCATTTCCTGAGTCGCTGATGATGTGAATAGACTCTAACGGCTTTTTAAACGGTAAAATATCAATTCATATCAATGAAACCATGGTACGTCTCTCTCTTTTTTTCTCTTATCTCTCATATATATATATATATATATATATATATATATATATATATATATATATACAGAGTCTAGGTTGATTCTGTGGCAGGGGTTCGAACTGTGCGACCGTCTGAGATTATCATCCCTACACTGATGAGAGTGAAAGCTTTAAACGCTGGCGTATGTAGGTAAAAATAATTTAATATTATTTACTTAAAATGATATATATATATATATATATATATATATGTATGTATATATATATATATTTCTTTGTCAGATCAGTGGGAGATAACCCTAGTAGAGTACTTGCTTATTAAGAAAAAAATAAAAAATAAGTTTATTTATATCTGTATTACAGAAGATCAGAACAACATTAGTACCGTCGGTTTCGAATCCAACAAAGGGGAACAGCACGTGACTGTTCTTTGTGGACCTTCTTCAGCCTCCGTTGTAGTATGTTAATGGAGGCGTAGGAGGGTCCACAAAGTATGGTCACGTGCTGTTCCCCTTTGTTGGATTCGAAACCGATGGTACCATTGTTCTTCTGATCATCTGTAATACAGATATAAATGAACTTATTTTTTTGAATTTTTCTTAATAATATATAAATATATATATATATATATATTTATCTATTAGTTGAAATTAAATGGGGTTTTATTTATTTAATTCATATTAATTGCATTTATTAAGAAATTTAGAATAGTATCTATCAAACCTATTAATTTTATTAATTAACTAACATTTATTATTTAAATCAGCCGATCACAACAAGAATTTAACTTAAGTCAACAACATTTCAAATGATCATATCGTTACAAAAACATACATGAGAGGAACCACACAGACACAAAATTCTGTAAAAATAAAATAGGGCAAACAAGTACACAAAAAATACCTCAACACATCTATAAACATAATTAAATAAGGAAGCTTTCTGTTCACATCACGTTTCCATTGCCTAACAAATAGCAGTAATTAGAGAGTAAGATAATAATTATCAAAAGTTCACAGTATGTTTGTGCTTCATATGGTAATCATTTTAAATAGCTAAGTGAAGTGACTTATGAATCACCCTGTATATATCCTATGAAGTTATTAATGCAATTTTCTGCATCTTAATCACTTAGGAAGTGAGACAATCGAAATAATAGTAAGAAAAACAACAACGAACGCTGCAATCACCAATAAAAATAATTCCATAAAAATTCATTAAATATTTAGGTAATAAAAATCGTACATATTTCTAGACAGAGCGTGTAAGTTAGCCATGCTGATGACGGCTGTGAGCCAGAAACACGTGTCCCTGGAGTACTTTTATGAACGTATAAAATAAATAAAAATATATATACATATATACATAAATATATATGTAAACTCATATTCACAGAAATCAAGCCACATAACGGAATAATACACTATTGAAAACTCCAAAAATCTTTACATTCACAACAAAATTTCGTCTAGCTACAACCACTGTCAATAATTTCCCTTTCTCCTTCCGTGTACGTAAAAGTAAACTGAACTTCCATGAGCAAAGTTTCTTTCCTAGAACTACCCGTTTGTGAAACAACATATCGGTGTTGTCTCGCCATCCACCTGACAAACTCAGTAACCCTTATCCTCGAGTGGCCTTTGGGCTTTGATAAGTAGTGACTCTTTAGTAAAAAGAAATGTGTTAAAAAAAACGTGTCAGGAGAAGTGAGGTTGTTGATTGTGCAACCCTTGCTACACTATAAACTCTTCATTAGACTCTCAAGCTTTGATAGGCCAACAAGTTTAGGAAGAAAGAAAACCCCGAAAATAACACCAGTCCTTCTCTGCTTATTCTAGCATTGTTTACTGTCATCTTAGATTTCACTTTGCCTCTGGACTTAATGTTTGCACTGGCATTAGAGTTTATATCTTTTTTTTTTTTTTGTGAAGACAAACCAAAACAAGTCCAATTATTTATAAAATAATAATGTGAGAGAAAGAGAAGCAACGAGACAGATACAGACATAGGTAGATAGAGAGGGGGAGAGAAAGAAAGAGAAGCAAAGAGACAGATACAGACATAGGTGGATAGAGATGGGCAGAGAAAGAAAGAGAAGCAAAGAGACAGATACAGACAAAGGTAGATAGAGAGGGGGAGAGAAAGAAAGAGAAGCAAAGAGACAGATACAGACATAGATAGATAGAGAGGGGGAGAGAAAGAAAGAGGAAACAAAGAGACAGATACAGACATAGGTAGATAGAGAGGGGGAGAGAAAGAAAGAGAAGCAAAGAGACAGATACAGACATAGGTAGATAGAGAGGGAAATAGAAAGAAAGAGAAGCAAAGAGACAGATACAGACATAGGTAGATAGAGAGGGGGAGAGAAAGAAAGAGGAAACAAAGAGACAGATACAGACATAGGTAGATAGAGAGGGGGAGAGAAAGAAAGAGAAGCAAAGAGAAATATAGAGACATAGGTAGATAGAGAGGGAAAGAGAAAGAAAGAGAAGCAAAGAGACAGATACAGACATAGGTAGATAGAGAGGGGGAGAGAAAGAAAGAGGAAACAAAGAGACAGATACAGACATAGGTAGATAGAGGGGGGGGGGGAGATAGAAGAAAGAGAAGCAAAGAGACAGATACAGACATAGGTAGATAGAGAGGGAAATAGAAAGAAAGAGAAGCAAAGAGACAGATACAGACATAGGTAGATAGAGAGGGGGAGAGAAAGAAAGAGGAAACAAAGAGACAGATACAGACATAGGTAGATAGAGAGGGGGAGAGAAAGAAAAAGAAGCAAAGAGACAGATACAGACATAGGTAGATAGAGAGGGAAAGAGAAAGAAAGAGAAGCAAAGAGACAGATACAGACATAGGTAGATAGAGAGGGGGAGAGAAAGAAAGAGGAAACAAAGAGACAGATACAGACATAGGTAGATAGAGAGGGGGAGAGAAAGAAAGAGAAGCAAAGAGACAGATACAGACATAGGTAGATAGAGAGGGAAATAGAAAGAAAGAGAAGCAAAGAGACAGATACAGACATAGGTAGATAGAGAGGGGGAGAGAAAGAAAGAGGAAACAAAGAGACAGATACAGACATAGGTAGATAGAGAGGGGGAGAGAAAGAAAGAGAAGCAAAGAGACAGATACAGACATAGGTAGATAGAGAGGGAAAGAGAAAGAAAGAGAAGCAAAGAGACAGATACAGACATAGGTAGATAGAGAGGGGGAGAGAAAGAAAGAGGAAACAAAGAGACAGATACAGACATAGGTAGATAGAGAGGGGGAGAGAAAGAAAGAGAAGCAAAGAGACAGATACAGACATAGATAGATAGAGAGGGGGAGAGAAAGAAAGAGGAAACAAAGAGACAGATACAGACATAGATAGATAGAGAGGGGGGGAGAAAGAAAGAGGAAACACAGAGACAGATACAGACATAGGTAGATAGAGAGGGGGAGAGAAAGAAAGAGAGACTTAATGTTGTGTTAGGAGAAGTCCGGGTGGACATTGTGCAACCCTTGCTACACTATAAACTCTTCATTGTGTAAACACCTTTTCAGTGTGTATCCGTTGTCTCTTTAGAGAGGAGGCCATTCGTAACTTTCCCAACGACATCAGCATGTAATTGAATGCATTCGACCTAATAAGACTGATTAAAAAAAAAGTACAAATCAATTGATGTCAACAGAATTTCACTTCTCACTGGCCTTAATTATGCAATGTCCCTCTTGGCTTTGTGTTGCCAGCGACCATTTTAGAAACTGCTGTTGCCTTTCGCATAGCAACTTATTAGCAATCAATAAGGACTCTCTTATCTAATGCTCACACACACACATACATATATATATATATATATATATATATATATATATATAGATGTTTTTACCCCTGAACCTTTATGGTTTTGGGAGGCGTGACTTCCTGGAAAAAGGCAGAAAAAAATACGGTGAATAATTTGAAGAGTTTGAATGCAAAACGCGATATATCTCATTTGTTTACATTGAGACCTTAAACAATAAAAAGACGAATATATTCAATCTAGACTTCAACAAATAGTTTATTTCGATTAAAAGTAAAAATAAGTTATGCAAGTATCATATTATGCAAAACATAATTTTGGAGTTTGATCCAGTGTTGAAATGCAAAACTTTTTCTAGGGATAGTTTCGTCATTTTGTAAATAGTGTTTATCGCGTTTTGCATTCAAACTCTTCATTTGGAAACGAGTAAATGTTAAAGCGAATAAAAAAGAATTGTAGATAACTTTTTTATTTTATGGAAATCGCTTCAGACAAGGCATGAAGCCACTTGATGTAAGCAGTTAACAAGAACGAAATATGATTATCGCAAAGACAGGAGATGCATATTTGCCTTTGTCTTAAAAGACCAAGGCTTTAGGTAAGCGGAAAACAGTCAGAAGGAAGAGAGTTCCACAAGCCTGCAGTTCTTGGAAAGAAGCTACTGGAATAGGAAACTGTATTACAATGAGGTATCAAAACAGCGAATTGATGGAGACCACTAGACTAACGAGTCAAACGAGCTGGAACAAAGGAAGCAGGAATAGACAATTCTGAAAAACACATGCTATAATAGTATTCATAGAAAAAACTGAGACTAGTAACATCACGTCTGTGAGAGAAAGGGTTCAGAGAAGAAGAAAGGGTGGGGCCAATCAAATTACAGATACGTTTCTGCACCTTACCAAGAACCCTCAAATGGAACAGAGATTCACCAGCCCAAATATGAGAACAGTACTCCATACTTGGTCTGATAGTAGATTTGTAGAGATAGAGCATTAGGTGTGAGAACCGACTTTACGAGAAGCAGAAGGAGCAATGGATCTGATGTATGAACTCCAAGAAAGATTTTATGGGAAATAAACATAAAAGATTATGGCCACCATTGAGGGTGTCATTTTTGGCAGATTGTGAAGAATAGATTGGAGAGAAAATTACAAAAATGTAATTTTTTTTCTTATTTTTTTTTCTTAGACTATGAAAAAGGGTGGGGAAATATAGAAGACAAAAATGAAGAACAAGAAAAATTAAAATAAAGGCCAATCACAAAAACTAATTGAATTTTTAAAAGCTGTCTTTTATTTTAGTTTTCTGTGACTGTCTGCAAAATTCAAGATGAACGCTACTTTGCATTTCTGAAAACAATCGAAGGAAAACTTTTTATCTACATCAATCTGAAATGGTGTGATGTTTATTCAAGAGCATTCTTATTCTAAAATGTCTTAGATTAAAGTTTTAGAATATCTTTATTTGAAACATTTTTTAATAGATAAACTGGTGCTTCTTTACATAACACTACCCGGTACTCCTCGGTAAATATGTTAAATCAAAATCTTCTTCTAAGAAATACTTACTTGTTATGATGAGAAAAAAAAAAAACGGTAACCAAATTTACGGAAAACAATCCAGTAGTTTAAAAAAAATTATTTAAGAAATTCAACTTTTTTACTTGCATGAGTATTTGAGTTGCGAGACACAATTTTCTTAAATATAAAGGTCCAGTAATCGCCATTAGTACTCTTTTATGTCGCTAGGTGTCGTGCTGTATGTATAAATTAAGTAACAAAATGGCGTGTCTAAACTCAAAGACTCATTCGAAGGAAAAAATTGAATTTCTTAAATAATGAAAAAAAGTATTGGATTGTTTTCCGTAAAATTTGGTTACTGTTTTTTTTTTACCATAACAAGTAAGTATTTCTTAAAATTAGAATTTTATTTAGCGTAATTACTGAGGAGTGTTATATAAAAAAGCACTGATAAATCATATTTCCTTTTTTATCCTAAAGTGACCGTAATAATAATTCATAAAGACACTCATAATTATACACCGACCATGTCTCTAAATCACCAGGGATTGTTAGAAACTTAAACTGTTAAAAAACTTGTTTAACGTTTTCTTTGATGGGAATACACCAGTGCTTACTTTTAATAGCATGGCTGCCACTTTAGTAATGGCGTCACAAATTCGAGTTGAATTTAAGCAAAATAAAAGGAGACTTCCACCAGCAGGTGCAGTGTAAAGAAATAAATTCATGGCACACTAAACACAGAACCATCTGTTGGCCACCAAGTAAACAAGTCTAGCGCCAGTAGGATTATCAAGTTTCCTCTCATAACTTTTTTCGTATTAAAAGATATATTCTAAATCTTTAATCTATTTAAAAAATATTTCCTTTTATCCTAAAATGATTCTGATGTCAAATCAGAAGAATTTTCTAAACACAGATTCGACACCAATTTTCCGGCATCCTTGGTTAATCCGGCAAGGTTGTGGAACCGTTTTGCTGGACAATCCGATTTCACCATTATAATAATAATAATAATAATAATAATAATAATAATAATACATGAACTCACATTCTCACCTCATCTTTAAGTCATGATTTTATAGGAATATTTTTAGTAATAATAGCGAGTGCGAACACAGGCGAAGCATAATTTTTTTTCTTCCTTCATTTTTAATGGAGGGGTACACTAGTATAATATATTCTTAAATTATGTGTTTTTTTGCAAGCCCTAGTATATAACTATTTAGTATCATAAAATCTTTTTTTTTGTTTTCGTTATGGTGTTAATTCGTAGTTAGTCATAGGTTAGATTAATCCGGTGGTTTAAGTGGAAATTAATTAAGTGGAGATTATCATTCACGAAAAAACATGGTCGATTTATTCACATAGAATACCACAAATTATTGTGTGGTCATGAATCAAGTGTTGATTTATACATGAGTATTATGACTTGTAATATAATCATTTTTATTTGATCTTTATTGGCCACTGTTCAGAGAGAACAGGATGTAACATGTACACTTATGAAATAATAATAATAATAATAATAATATATTTATTAAAATGTTGTACAAAAAAAAACAATAAAAGAAAAAAAATGGATATTTTCAATTTCAAATCAAATCAAATAAAATTAATTGGTAAAAAATAGCAAAGTGCAACAATGAATGCAAATGGCCAGTTAGAATATTTGTACATCTATATACCGTCTGAATGTGTTGTCCAAAGTCGACTTCAATCCTGGATACAATAGACATGATGACCACCTCTGATAGGCTACCCCACAAAACACAGACAGAGAATGCTGCCCAAGCCTCTAATGAGACAAAAGCAACCATGGTACATCCTCTGCTGCAAAGTGCGACAAGCCATGTAAAAAAAAAAACAGTTAGAAGATTTGTACCGTCTGAATCTTTTGTGCAAGGCGACTTTAATCCTGGATATGTCACTACCTATGGCAGGCTGTTTCACGAAGCAGAAACACGGACAGAGAATTCCGCCTTTTTTTCTAATGAGACAAAAGTGACTATGGTACATCTTTTATTCCATGGAGATAACGACTTGGCGTTGGGGTGACCCCCCCCCCCTGAAAAGGTATATTTAAATTCTTGGTGATGATGTTTTACGCTAGAATCGCGTCCCCTTACATCCTCCACTGTTCAAGTGAGGGGTAATTATCCAAAGATGAGTGGCCGTGATGCATCCAGCGCTGCCTTGAATTGTTTGGTCGTCTGACGACGGCTTCTGGCAGCCTGTTCTACGATGCAACGACCCGAACAGAAAAAGACGCCTTCCGACAATTTAACCGAAATCATCTCAGGTACAGCTTCTCTGAGTTTTTTTCCACAAAGCCTTCTCTGCAAAGCTGGTATGAAAAAGAGGTCGCGAGGTACATTGTAGTTGATACGCATGATGTTAAAGGCAAGGATGAGGTCTCCACACAGCCACATATGCTTCAGCGAATACAGGTTGAGAGCATCCAATCGTTGTTCATAGGACTTTGTGTGAAATCCACGGACCATCTGTGTTGCAAGTTTCGGCACCTGCTCCAGGTGCTGGATATCCCAAACGAAATCGGGTTAGGGTTAGATGCCAGTATGTGTATAGTGCTATTTATTTATATACAAATAAATACACATTGATCTTTATTATAGAGTGAAGAATAACTCTTCAGTTTCATAAAATGTTTTCCTTTTGTTATTTTTTTTCGTTACGGTGTTAATCTAATCCATGCCGAGCTACAAATTAATCCGGTGGTTTAAGTGGGAATTAACGTTTGGGTGCAGACGTGCATGAGATTATCGTCCACCAACAAAACATAGAATAATTTGTGGTATTCAATGCTCATAGATTGACTGCGCTCATGTGTTGATTGATACATGAATATTATGACTTGAATAAATGTTTATATTACAAAGATAAAAGCAAAATGAGCCCGTCCTTTTCAGTGATAACAAGATGTAACATGCAAGCTTATGAAATAATAATATATTGATTAAAATGTTGTACTAAAAAAAACAAGAACTAAAATATCCATTTTTTTTTTCTTTTATTGCGAATGGACAAATGCCTATATCATTATGATGTTTGTATTACTGGCCATTAGGAATAAATTGATACCAAATGCGAAGAAGGACAATTGGGAAACAAGCTGTGAGGAACAAATTCCCATGTGAACGAGGGATATTTGTATTCAATATTATAGTATTATGAAGTCAGTGAGTTACGTAGCAAAATTGATTTGAAATATTGCCTGAATGAATATGATACTCCATTTAGATCATATTAAAATCAATTATCTTACTTTGATTCATGTTTAATACAGGGTTGCCGAGTCGGAAGGCATAAGGTCCGACTCCTAGGATTCCAAAACTCTAGACTCCTAGAATTAAAGTGTTCAAATGCGAATCCAATTTGGATAAATCGAGACCTTAAACGATAAAAGAACGAGTATATTGAATCTAGACTTTGATTAAAAGCTTATTTTAATTGAAAGCAAAAAGCAATTAACTATGTCAGTATCATATTATGTAAAACAGTAAAAAAAACAAGATTTTGGGATGTAGTCAAGTGTTTAAATCCAGCTTGTTTTGTAGTGATAGATTTTGAAAATGGCGTTTATCCCATTTTGCATTCGAACTCATCAATTCTGAAATATCCGACTCCTTATTTTAAAATCTTCCACCATTCAGACTGTTGATTCTTTGGATATTTAAAAAATACGAGTCCGAGTCTGACTCTGCAACTAAGGAAATATTCTTCTAGATATATATTTAAAAAGACAATCAAATTCTGTAATACCGAAAAACATTTCTTTGTGATCGTAAGAATAAATGTCTCAAAAGTTAAATTTTTTCAAAACTCTTGAAGAAAATAAAAAGCCTTTTTCTAGAGAGATCAAATATGTTTCTAATTCATTCTTCAAAGCATTCATACAAATCCATGAAAATAAATCGGGTATTATTTTGTTTGTTAAAAAAAAATTGCTTTCACTTTCGCTGCCCGTCTCCAGATATATCTATTAAGAAATTCTTCGAGGAGGGTCTATCATATTGGGATGTTACATGGGAGCGTGATTACGTTCTAAGAGCGTGCAAGATTCAATATTATAGACGCTCTTTTTAAGTTGTAAATTACTGGCCATTATAATAATCGACAAAAAAAAAAACTCAGACATATTTTTTAAGAAACCAAAACTAACACCGCCTGAAGATGATTTGACGAATCAAATCGAAAGTACTCGCAAAAAAGAAAAGAAAATGGAACAAGAAACCCATGGAACTTACATACAGCCATTGGACTGAAACACTAAATGGACCATTCGGAAAATTGAAAAACTAAAAAAAAAGTCTTATCAAGCAAAAAACACTCCGTGTTATTTAATCATGTTTGCCTAAATGAAAACATGCTGCCTAAAAAAAAAAAATGATATATATATATATATATATATATATATATATATATATATATATATATCAAGTGTAATGCTATTGAGCACAAAGGATAAATTCAAACACATTTATTTAAACGTTGACAAGTGCAAATCGACATGTAACGCAACATAAAAGAACATAAAATATACATGGTTGTTACTCACAACTCTATTCAGGCACGGTAGGTTACGAATCTCTGTAAAGGCCAGCATTTCTTTCATATTAGAAGCTATGTGGTATTACGTCCGTCTGTGGTAGACTCGACTCTCACCCTCTCCCTCTCTCTGTTCAGTTATTTGGTCTAACTAACTTTAAAGACTAGCAACATTTCTTCTGTGAGAGAGAGGCTGAAGAGAAGAGAACCTCCCCTACTAGATTTCGAAGTTGATTTTGTACTCTGTCAACGGTACGAATGTTGGAAGTGAAGGTCAGTCTCAGAAGCTTATCAAAGCAAGAGAGAGCAAGAGTGAGGATCCGAGCATTTGTGATGAAAAGAAAGAAGCTTGGTTTTAAACACATTAAAAGTAACCAGCCACCTTTCTCCCCACTACACCACGTGCTCCAGGGCGAAAG
Organism: Sepiola atlantica; assembly: GCA_963556195.1. Taxonomy (NCBI): domain Eukaryota; kingdom Metazoa; phylum Mollusca; class Cephalopoda; order Sepiida; family Sepiolidae; genus Sepiola; species Sepiola atlantica. The sequence continues at coordinate 26,710,555 of OY744528.1, forward strand.
AAAGAGAATCAGAAATATCTTGATCATTAATGCTCTTCATAGATGGTTGTGTTATCTGCATAGAGCTTCTTCATATAAAGAGCCACGTGAAATTATGCCCAATTGTGGGGAACTTAAATCTCTGTGTGTCTCTTTATTGGGTTTAACCAAGGGGAATAACCCACCGGTGTGCTTAGAAACCGGTGTAATTCTTAGTTTGTTCCCCTACAGTCCCAACAACCCACCACAGGAGCTATTCTAAAAGTCGCCATACAGGCAGCTTTTTGGCTAGTCTTTTTAAAATGTGGATACACTCCATAATTGGCATGTAAAGTATTTTTGATTGAAACGGAAATCAAATTACAGGAAAGTAGAGATGAAGCTCGAAAACCCCCAATGAAAATTAAATGGTATTTGTCTTTTTTTTTACTCAGAAATTCAACTTTTAAAATTGGAAATCAAACTTCATTTAAGACAATCTGAGAACCTACAAAAATTAAAAAGAAGAGAAAAAAAGGAGAAAAAAAAGATATCTACTTACCCTACTCTCTTTACATGGCTCAAGGAATCTCCAGGTGCTTTTTTTTTGTGTAAGATCCACCTCGTTTAATGGAAGGGTAATTTCTCCAATCGGATCATCTCGACTGAACCGGTCATAATCTATCACTTGCAAGTATAGAGTTTTTTCTAATAACTTGTGGTGTGGCCAATCTGAAATAAATTGGAATAAAAGTGATTAGGAAGAAACATCGAGGCAAGACCAATATATATATATATATATATATATATATATATATATATATATATATATATATATATATATATATGACCGTTG
>OY744528.1:26716368-26738868 GCA_963556195.1 Sepiola atlantica
TTAAAAACAAACCTTGTGTCGACTTTGTTCAGTTAGAACGAAAAAACAGATGGCGCCGATAAGGCCTGCATGAGGACCCCTGATAATCGCTCAAAAATCGCAAATCTAACAAAATACTGGTAGAAACACATCCAATAAATGTCACTAATCGTGCGAAAATGTAATGTTCTACCAGTATTTCGTTTGATTTTTGATTTTTGAGCGATTATCAGGGGTCCTCGTGCAGGCCTTATCTGCACCACCTCACGACACGAGGTTTGTTGGCTGTCGTTCTCTCGGTCTATTCTCTAAACTAGTTTCAGTCACCAAAATACCACATTCACCCTATGGGTAAAACCTACTTAACATTGTCCCTAATGGTTTGACGTTTTTTATTTACAAAAAAATATATGTACAAATTCATCGGTTGAGGCGTGGGGGTGGTAAAAAGCAACAGATGTTGTTGAAAAATAAAATGCTAAGAAGGACCCTCCAAAACAAGCAAGACAGTTTCTAAGTCAGGAGGGAAACAGAAGGTGGACGGGGGGTACGGACATATTTGTACCACTAGCTAAGAGACTTTGCTAACTGGGATGGGGTCTGATAAAACCTCAGGTTGTCGTGCACCTTGCCTAAGCAGGGAACACGTACTCAAACTTGATTCATCCAAACACACATAAGCTACCGGTGTGTATCCACCTCTTTTTAAATAGTGCAGAGTGCAATCTCCTTCTATCACATCTGATTTTGACTTTCAGCTGATGTTTAAAGTGCGAAATCAGATTGTAATCAGAAGGCGATCCCCCCATAGTTTATATACTGTAAAATAAAATAGCAATCATAACACACACTCAGTAGTTTAATTGTTTGGTTGTGTGTACATGCGTGTATAATTTGAACTACTCAACCAAAAGATTGAAGTTTCTCTGTAAGGATAACTTCAGAGGAAAACAATTAATCATTGAACAAAAGAAAGAAAAAAATCACTCGGCCATATATTTTGTAAAATGCATTGAAATAACTTCAAGGCTCGAAGATTTGGCTAATGTCTGTTTTATGTCTTTTTGAGCGAATAATATTAAAAAAGATAAAAAATATATATTATAACTTCTCAGTGTTGAATCAGGCTTTATTATTCTTTACACTTGAGCCTACTGCTTTTTTCTTTTTAAATTAAAATCTCTTATACAGTGCTTATGCCGGCCATTAAAACCCAATTTTCTTTCTTCTTTTTACTGCTGTTCGGTTCTGTCTTGAATTCCTTCCATTTGTCTTAATAACCTTCTTCTTCTCAAGAGAGAGAGAGGATAACCAGTTTATATGCAAGAAGTGTAAAACAATGGAGATGGATGAGAACTCAGATGTGGACAAAGTATATCTGGATGGCGAAGATATTGAAGTTGTTGAGGAGTTTTATTACCTTGGTGATACAATTAAAGCACAGGGTGGGTCAGGTGCTACTGTTATTGCAAGAGTTAGGAATGGATGGAGTAAGTTCAGGGTACTTCTGCCTTTACTAACTAGCAGATCCTTACCATTGTTGACCAAGAGAAGAGTCTATTAAGCATGTGTATGGAAGTGAAACCTGGCCAATGAGGGTTGAGGACATGCGTTGCATGGAGAGAAATATAAGAATGATATGATGGATGTGTAATGTGAGTTTTAAAGACAAGCTTAGTTATGATGACTTCAGAAGAAGATGAAATCTGGAAAGTATAGGGAGTTGTGTGTAGAACAAGGGACTTCGTTGGCATTGTCACATTAGAAGAATGGATGAGATTTCTTGTGCCAGTATTTTAAAGGTGTTTAGGGGGCATAATATGGGCACAAGCTCCATTTGAAAGTTCAAATATTGCATATTTGCATTAAATTTGATCTATATTCATATAAATATGTATATTTTTAATGTCGTATATAAGCATAAACATTGACGAAATTGTTTATAGAAATTTACAAATATTCAACGTAACACTTACTTTCGTGTTTTGTAATTATGAATAGAGTTGGGCGGTTTTGAAATTTTGGTTTCGGTATCGGTTTCGGTTTTTTTCCCTTAAAACCTCGGTTTACGGTTCGGTTTCTCGGTTTTTTGGAAAAAATTTTTTTTACTATGGAAGCTATTCATTCTCTTGTGAGATGATTAGTTATTATTCAACGTTTAGTTGAATTATGCCACTGTTTCGATAATTTTGTGACTGAATCATTCTCCATGATATGAATCATATAAGTTTTAAGGTGTTGACTGTTGTAATCAAAGTTCTGATACCTTTTTAACAGTTAACTCGTTACAACAGTGACCAAAGATTCATGAAAGATTTCTGAAGAATAAAACTGAGTTTGAATATACATTCTATCTAATTCTTTAACCCATCAGAAGCTAAAATATAACTCAGAAATGCAAGAAATTAAAAAACGAAAATTTATTTAAACAAAGAAAATAATTTTACAAATAAAATTAAGCAAAAATGATGATGAAAATGAAATATTGCTAAAATTATTTGAGAGATAAAAATTTTAATTGTTTAATAGGTGAAAATGTTTGCAAGACGTTGTGTCTTGTCGCGTAAAATAAACACACCATATACTTCTCGAATTGCCGGTGTTGACTGTTGGGATGTCTGTCATTTTGTGTGCTCGAAGTTCTGTCAACTGGTGCGTGTTGGGGTTAATATTTGTTTTTAAGACAGGGTAATAAAACTTTATAGACATGCGTAAAAGACTAGTAGTACACCCGAAAACCGTGCCAAGGGAAAAGGAAGGATGGTTAAAAAAAAATAGAGATTATTAATTCACCTAAAGTCATTTTTAAGCTTTACGGTAATTTTAGTTATAGAATTCATGACTTGGATTAAAGTTTAATAATTAAACTTTCGAATAAATTGTCAACTCTAAATAAATACCATATTAACAATTTAGTAAAATATAAATCGTTGCATAGTCTACTTTTTGAATAACCCATTTTTGGGAGAGAAAACGTTATAGTTGAGAGATGGTTCTCTAGAAATGACAATTTATGTATGAAGTGGCTTTTCAAAAGTAAACAATGAAATGCCTAATGTTTAAAATAATTTTAAAAATCCGAATAAAGTGACACTAGCATTGGCAACTACTTTTTTTCTTTTTAAATGTTTATACTTACTCACTACTTTTCGTTTATTTACTTTTACAAGTATTTTTTTTAAATTTCATTTTAATAACTTATTTTTTTAGATAACTCTGAAACAAACAAATAATTATTTTACAATTTTGAGTTGAATCAAATAGATTTTCGACATCATACGGAACGCGTTTGATTTTTTCTTTTTCATTTGAAAATAGTTTATGCTAAAAATACGATGTCATGTTGTCTGTCGTATTTCTCATTTTTTCATTTGAAAATTCAAAATGTTAATGATAAATAAACTGTAAACAAAGATTTCTTCCTACAAGTAGCAATACACATGAACAAATTTAAATTGCTTAAAATATCTCAATAATGGCATATATAGAAAGAGCTTGATGATCTAAGAAATAATCTTTTTAAATTTTTTAAATCTGACTAAAAATAAGGAAGTTATGACTATTTTTGTGCCTCGCACGATTGGATATTTTCCCCTCTTTAAGACCATATGCGTTTCGTCACATTTTTTACACTAATTTTTCAGTAAAAGTGTTGTATCTTTGTTAAAACACAAGATTAAGCAATGAAATTTACCATATAAGTGTATTTTTGTACAAGGAATCAGAATATGCCACTGAAAATCTCCAGAAATTAATGGTTTCCAAGTAATCTGCACTAAGTGCACATAAATATGCTGCAATACCTTAAAAATATCATGAATCCATTAAAAGAAAGAAGTTAGAAAACTCAAAGTTGAATTGTAATACATTTTATGTACAAGAAACTAAAATCTAATACTAGGACTGTTTAAAAATGAATATATTGCAAGATTTCTTTAGCATTATTGTAGATTTACACCTTCTGCTAACTCACCCCCTTACCTCCCCAAAATATGAGATTCTACTTTTTTTATTTAGGCAATTACATGTTAACACCCTGAAAAACTTGGCAGAAAGAAAGAAACAAAAACAATTATTTTAGAATTTAAAGTGGGGATCAGTTTCACATAAAATAATCCCCCATTTCAAGGCCATTCTAGCGTTTTAGGACAGTTAATTATTTTTTCTATGGGAGATAAATCCTGTGCGTTTTTCTTGTTTTTTTTTCTTTCTTTTTTTTTAGACGATTATGAGGGTTTTTGTGGGAGGAGGGGGGCTTACCACTTGAACTTCAGGTTAGTGGTAGGGCTAGGGGCAATTAAGTGTGAACACCCTGAAAACTTAGCAGAAAGAAAAAAAAACAATTCATTTAGAATTTTGAGTGGGGGATTAGTTTCACATATATTTAATGCAGAATAATTCACCATTTCCGGGCCATTCTAGCGTTTTAGGGCATTAATCAATTTTTTTCTATGGCAAATAAATCCTGTGCGTTTTTTTTATGGGCGACTGCTTTTTTTTTTTTTTTAGACGATTATGTGTGGTTTTAATGGGCTTTTTTGTAGGATTAGGGCTTCCTACTCAGACTTAGGGTTAGTGATAAGGTTAAGGAAGGGGTTTTGTTTTGGATGGAGGTTGCCATTCGGACTTAGTGTTAGGGTTAAGGGAGTTTTTTTAGGAGTGGCTTGCCACTCATATTTAAGGTTAATGGTACGATACGTTCAAGATGGCATTTTTAGGAGGTGGGCTTGTTAGTCGTACCTAGAGTTAATGGTAGAGTAATTATTTATTTTATAAATTTCACTAAAAGGCAAGAATGGCCGGGAAATCGGAGATCATTTTACATTAAATTTATATGCGAAACTGATCCCCCACTCTAAATTCTAAACTATTTTTTGTTTTGTTTTTTCTTTTTTTCGCCAAGACTTTAAGACGTAATCGCCTAAAAAAGTAGAATCTTAATTTTTTTTTTAAATTGGCGACTAGAAATTCATTACTACTAGAAGTTCTAAAGTTGAGTGAAAACCAGTATTTTTTATAAAAGAACCAAATAGGATTAACTTTTTTAAGCACAAAAAGTATTTTTATATTACTTTTAAAGAAGTTTATAAACGAATTTTACAACGCTTTACAAGACGCTGCTGCTGATTGATTGTTATATCAGCAATACTAGCAGCCATTGTTGACTTTCGCTCAAAAAAAGGACAAAATATTTTTAGGATAAGATAATTTAAAATTACTATTACGGAAAGACAAAACAACGTACAATTATAATTTTAATGCATAAAAAAAGATGAAAGATTAATTTATTTACTAGTTGGGTACGAAAAATGTAACAACATTTTCTATATTCATATTTTAAAATGTTTAAAATTCGTTCTAGAATGAAAATAAACAAAAATCGCCTCGTGTTCATAGCAGTAATTGCAGTAATATATTTGTTCAATCTGTCCTCTTACTAATATAACATTTTTTGGTAATATTCAATTTTATTCAAATCGGAAAATCTTTTCAACCGTGTTTCCTTGTATATGGTGGCTTACTGTAGTAAAAACACAATACCGAACGGTTACGGTTTTTAAAAAAAAAACCGATACGGTATTCGGTATGGAGACGAAACCGAAAAACCGCGGTTTTTCGGTAAAACCGCCCATCTCTAATTATGAATAATCCATATTTACTTGTGCCAGTAGTTAAGGTAGCAGGTCCAGTTCACAGGGAAAGGCCAAGTAAAACGGGGGGGGGGGGTGATAAAAAATATACTTGAGAGAAAGAGAGATCAATAAAGACCTGGACAGAGATATATTAGTTTCGAAGTCAATTTCTTAAAGCTGTCCAACACATGCCAGCATGTAAAACGGACGTTAAACTGATGATGATGATGATGATCATCATCATCATCATCATCATCATCATCTGCAGGGAGTAGATACATCATGCCAGAACCGATTCCATAGTCAGAGTTCAAATTCTTTCAGATCTGCCATGTTCAATGACACAGTAATACCGTTGGGATACGCATGAACACACATTTTCCTGCATATTATGTTCAGTTAATCGTTTACAAGTTTTGTGCTTTGGCATTAAATAACTGCTGTATCCTTAAAAAAAGGGTTACAATATACAAGGTTGTCACTTGAGTGTCAGGAACAAAACCAAACGATAGTAGAGTGACCGAAAGAAAGGTTTATTGCAATAGGATGTACAAAGAATGGATAGACATAGATTAGTAAGACATTACTAATATCCAAAGCAAGATAGCAGTGAATATAGCGTTCACTACATAGAGTTCTCTGTATTAGTAAATCTAAATAGGCAAAAGGTGTGTAGGATATTCTATTACAACAATAATCTAATATAAAATGGGTTGATACACCATAAAACAAACAAACAAACCAAACTTTCTGCTCTTATCTCCCTCTCCTTCAAATCTTAGCATTCACACCAGTGGACTGTGGAAACCTGCAAACTGAGTTCCAATCCAGTCAGATGTATTACATTCACATGCTGTTGGGAAAGGTATGAACTCATGATTCATCTTCAGATATAAAATATACCCTGAAGAAGCTTCTGTCAAAAAAGAAAACATCAAGTTGTAGCATTACCGACCTTTTTCTACACTCATTGGCACATACTATCACCAGAGGGCGTTTCAGACCGAATTATCCCCCCTTTTCTTGATGGTAGTTGGCACTGAATTCGGTTGATATAAGAAGGAAATTCTTTTTGTTTCTGCTTCATCTCGCATGAGAACACAGAAGACATGCACATAGCATACACATAAGAACTCACGGTATGTAAGACATTTCCTCTCAACTTCCACACACACACACACACACACATCCTTTTCAGACTTTATTGGAACTATGTAAGCATTTTTATAGACACCAACTAACTGAGAACGAACCATTTCGAGTTTGCAATAAATAAATGCGTCTACAAACACTATCATTTGTTTCTTTGTTTCATGTAGTAGACTAATTTTTGGTTTCTTTTATTATGTGAGTTTGTCTTTTATATTTGATGGTTTCTCCACTTTTCCATTTTATTTTTCCTATACATTCTGCCGGATTTTATTTTTATATTCTATCTCATACACATCTATTTACAGTTACCGCGATGGGCTGTTTATATCTACCGACTTTCACTATCAAAGAGAAAATAAAAGTCAACATTTCTTACATTCTCATAAAAATATAATTCTGCTTTGCAATTGCTTAAAATCAACGTTTCTTGTCTGCATAGCTCGAATTACGAGTTAAGATGTGTATAAAGAAAATAATAGCTGAAAAATAAAACCCGGTAAAAGTTTAAATTAAAAAAAAAAAGTGGTAAGGGATGTCTTAATTTGCGATTGAGAGAAAGAATTCACCTAAAGAAGGGATTTGTACCCCCCCCTCCCGTGACACTGATTGACGGCCTATCTGTGGAAATACCCAATGTTGACGCTTTACTTAGAGTTTGCTGAGACCATGAGAGCAGTTAAAGACAAAGTTATAACAGACAGAAGATTAACCATAATTGAGCGATTTGTTTCTTTCTTTCTTTGTTTCCAAAGTGTGTGTGTGTGTGTGGGGGGGGGGGGTGTAAATCAAAGAACTCAGTTAAGGAAGTGTGAGAGGAGAATGAGAGAAGAGATTCTTTATTCAAGTCAAGTGGTTGAATCAACCAGCTATATCTTATGTTGGAATCAGGGAAGAATTAGATTTTCTTTTTACTTCTCAACTCCTCCTGGCCTTGTGCCTCCAGCAGAGCTGATAATTCGCCCATGGCATCAGTACATATGTGTACTGTTGATAGATAAAGTAAAACTCTTCAATAAAGTTAAGTGGTTGAGAGTAAGGATGCGGGTAGGAGCTGAGTTGGCTCTAATTGGATCCCTGGAATTCGGGTAAGGCAGTAAGTGGAGAGATTTCGTGTTGAGCACATGTCATGTCTTGTCAGTCAGCCCAGAAGATTTGCTCTTACTACACGTGTCAAGTCTCCGGTCTTAAATATATTTTCTTTCTAACGAATTAGAGGCCACTCAACTCTTTTTAAAACTTAATTTTAACAACAATGTCCAGCTCACTCTAATTGTTGTCTATACTTGCAAAATAAATTGGATTCCACGACTTTTGAACACTACAGCATTTTTCAAATTCTCTCATTGGATGATCGCTGTCACAAATCCACTTTTGTCATAACCGAGAGTGGTCCACATCAAAAGAGGGCTGCCAAATCCATTCCTCTATGAATAGGTTGGATGACGAAAAATCAGTGGTTAAGAGTTACATTTTCATTGCTGTGTCTTACAAGAAAGTTAAACTCATCTTAATAATACTTTCCAGTAAGTGAGTTTACCATTGTCTGCAATTTAAAACGGTAACGTATACGATTCCAGTTTGTTTTCTTAGTTTCCTCTAAGACGTCTTTATATTGACTTCAGTGAATTTGGATTTCTAATATTTTTGTTTTTCATTTATTTCATAGACATATTTGGTATCTGAACATGCCTTCAGGCTAGAAAGTTGATTCGTGTTTTTTCTGCAGTTCCTGATATTTTAAACCACTAGTGAAAGTATCCTGGAGATAGACCAAAAAATAAAAAAAAAAGAAAATGCAGGAAAAACAAATACCACCGAAAAATTGATTTTCTTATCGCATCAGATATATAAAATGGAACACAGTAAAATATCAATGATAAACAAAACTGAACACATTCAAAACATAAATAAAAATGTTTCTTGTATTTTTTTTTGTAAAAATTGTTAACATAAACAATCTAAAGAAAGCAATATTGGACTTTTCATAAGAAAAATGATATATACATCTTGGGTTGATGTCAATTGAAATTATTTTGCCAAAACTGTTGGGCAATGGTCACAAAATCAGACACATAACATGGAGAAAATGTGTGAGAGATGCCAGCGTTAAACCTTCAAATAATGACTGACAACTTGGCTGATGACAAGAATTATTGAAATATTGATAATTTACAGGGGTAGTGGTAAATACACTTCATTCAACTCTCGTTGTCCTTCATATTTATTTTTATGGAAATCGCTCCAGACAAGGCATGAAGCCACTTGATGTACGGAGCTAACAAAAACGAAATATGATTAGCGCAAAGACAGGAGATGCCTATTGGCCTTAGTAGGACCAAAACAGTCAGCAGGAAGAGAGTTTCACAAGCCTGCAGTTCTTGGTATGAAGCTACTGGAATAGGAAGCTGTATTACAATGAGGTATCAAAACAGTAAATTGATGGAGACCACTAGACCAACGAGTCAAACGAGCTGGAACAAAATAAACAGGGAATAGATCAGATAATCCTGAATAACACATGCCATCATAATATTTATAGAAAATACTGAGACTAGTAACATCACGTCTGTGAGAAAGAGGGTGAAGAAAAGAAGGGTAGGGCCAATCAAATAACACATACGTTTCTGCACCTTATCAAGAACCCTCAAATAGGACAGAGATTCACCAGTCCAAATATGACAACAGCACTCCATACATGGTCTGATATATTTCTCTCTCTCTCTCTCCCTCTCTCTCTCTCTCTCTCTCTCTCTCTCTCTATATATATATATATATATATATATATATATATATATATGTACAGGATAATCTCCTAAACTAATAAACGGATCATTATGAATTCTGAAATATATATTCTAGTCAAAACGGTGAGTTACAGAGGCACATTATTTTTGTCAATTTTAACATTTAGGGCTGCATATATACAAAGGTATGTGCACATGTTTATATATGTATTTTGTTGTACAGGATAAACTCCTAAACTAATAAACCGATCATTATGAATTTTAGAACACAACTGATAGGCGTAATGGTTGGTATTATGAACTATATTTAATTTAATTTAGTTTTATACAAAGCGAGGTAAAAAAAGGTTGTCGAAGCCCTGTGTAAAAATTCAGATACCTCCAATTTGCATGAAATTTTAACAATAAGTATTTGGCATTCAATAACTGCACATACACCAAATATTCCCCAAATTTCAATTTCTTTGGAGTATTTTAAAAGTGTTTAGGGGGCATAACCTGGGCACAAGTCCCATTTGAAAATTCAATTTTTTCAGATTTGCATTAAATTTGATCCATATTCATATGAATATGTATATTTTTAATGTTGTACATAAGCATGAAGTCTGTTTTTAATGTGGGGGAAAATCCAGCTCTACAAAATTGGGACAAAAATAAAAATTGTCTCAGTCTAGACCGAGGACAGAAAAGATGAAGTGTAATATCAAAGCAGATAGTGTACTTTGCCTCTTTTTTATTATTATTATTATTATTATTATTATTATTATTATTATTATTATTATTATTATTATTATTTTTTATTTTTTTTTTATTTTTTATTTTTTTAATTAATTAATTAATTATTAATTGCAGGATGGGAAGCATAAAGGGACATGGTCATTCATGTCTTAACCATTTAATAATTATTGCTATGTACGTAAATAATTGTTACTTATAAACTCTTATTCTGTCAAATAATTATTCTCTGATATTCGCTGGGTAAAAAAAACCCTAAAGAATTACTATCACAGCCGAAAGGCCACCACATAAAATGAATAAATAATTTGTAAAAATAAAAATAAAACAAAGTAGGAATTAAACACCCGGGCAATGCCGGATACGGACAGCTAGCATATATGTAAAATTCTATTGATTTTTAAGAAATATATTGAGACTTTTAGTCTGTGTGTGTGTGTGTGTGTGTGTGAAGAAAACCACAAACCAAGCATTTCTTCATAAAGACATTTATAATTACAGAATTGACCAAACAACCTATAATTCTCTCCATTAACTTGATAATAACCTTCCTTGCAAAATCAAATTTTATTCTGTCTTTTTGGTTTTATTATCTTTTATTTCTCACTTTTTTCTATAATAATTTGTGGTTTTCTCTCATATAAAAAAAGGTTGCAAGTGAAAAGGGGTGTATATGCTTTAATTCATGAAAATCTCACTTTTTTTTTGTTATGGAAGGCTTTAATTAGTAACTAGAGGAGGCATTTTATTTGGGGCCGGGCGATTTTTTGCTTGGGAGGGTGATGTGATGGGGATTTTTTTCGTTTCTTTAGGGGTGCTTAGGAGTAGGAATTTTTATGGGAGGCTGCGGGTTTGAAGAGGGTTTTTCATGGTCTAGCTTTTTCTTTAGTTTCTTCACTTCATTGTATTTGTCTTTGCCTGGATCATTGGCTAGCATGCCTACTTCTCTCATCCTATCCAAGGATTCCCGACCGGGCGTTTTTTTCCCTGTCACCAAGACCCATTCGTTTTCCTCATCTTCGACATCATCCTCTTTTTCGTTGAGTTTGGAAAAGTCGGGTAAAACCGGGTAGTCTTCTGTTGACTTTGATTATCTATAATTTTGTACATTTCTCCAGCTCCCTATCCCAGTCTAATACTACTAAATCAGTAGACACAATGAATAGAAAGAGTAACTTATTAATCTTTTTTTGTATATTGTAACCCTTTTTCAAGGATACAAGGTTTTTATTAGAGTGGAAAGAACAACTAACATGATAGTAAAACGAAGAAAAGAAGGTTTATTGCAGTGGAATAGTACAATGAATGGAGGGACAGATATTAATAAAACATTACTAATCTCCAAAACAAGATACCAGTGAATGTGGTGCTCACTATATGAACTTCTCTGTACAAGTAAGTCTCTCTCAATCTGTTAGATCTTTGAAAAGGGTTACAATATACAAGGTTTGAGTAGAAGGAACAACCAATATGATATACTGGTGATACCAGATCAGGCTGCCCTGTGGCTCCCTGAGACGAAATTCACCTACATTGACGTTTTTTTTGTTTTTTTTTGTAAAACTTAATTATGTTCTACAAAACCAAAAACAAAAACAACAGCCCCTCTCCCTTTCTCCCTCCCCTTTTTTATTTTATTTTTAGAACTTGAAGCATAAATCTTTTACTATAATGACCAGATTCGGCATTAAATAACCCAAAAAGGGTTGATATGCCGTAAAACAAAACTACCAAACCAAAAACGATGATTAGACGTTTGAAGATATAAAGAACTTGAAGCATAAAAACTTTTACTATAGTGACCAGATTCGGCATTGAATGGCCCGAAAGGGGTTGATGTGCCGTAAAACAAAACTACCAAACCAAAAACGATGATTAGACGTTTGAAGATATAAAGAACTTGAAGCATAAAAACTTTTACTATAATGACCAGATTCGGCATTAAATAACCCAAAAAGGGTTGATATGCCGTAAAACAAAACTACCAAACCAAAAACGATGATTAAACATTTGAAGATATAAAGAACTTGAAGCATAAAAACTTTTACTATAATGACCAGATTCGGCATTAAATAACCCAAAAAGGGTTGATATGCCGTAAAACAAAACTACCAAACCAATATGATATAAGAATGAAGAAAGAAAGCTTTATTGCGATAAATAGTACAATGAATGGATAGACAGAGATTAGTAAGGCATTACTAATTTCTTATTGGTTTGTTTTGTTTTACGGCATATCAATCCTTTTCGGGTTATTTAATGCCAAGTCCGGTCATTGTGGTAAAAGTTTTTATGCTTCAAGTTCTTTATATCTTCAAGTATTTATTCATGGTGTTTCGTTTGGTTGTTTTGTAGAGGAAAATTGTTGTTTTTGTTTTTGACTTTGCAGAACATGATTGCGTTTTGCAAAGAGAAAGGATAAAAACAATTACATCAATGTTTGGTGCATTTTAGGTCAGAAAGCCAGTATTTTAAGACAGCCTGATCTGGTAGCATTATACTAATTTCTGAAACAAGATACCAGCGAATGCGGTGCTCACTGTATGTACTTCTCTGTATTATTAAGTCTCTATCTATGTGTTGTATCCTTAAAAAGGGTTACAATATACAAGGTTGTTACAGTTTCTCTAGGAAAAGGTTATTTGGAATCTGCACTTATTTTATAACCTCGTAATTTAGGTTAATTATAAATAATAACTTGTAAATAAATGGATGAACTATCAAGATAAACGTTTAACAGATTTATTAAAACTGAACACAGAATGAATTAATGAGTTAATTGGCCGCTGGACGCAATTGATATATTCACAGTCTGACGCCGTGGTCTTTGTTTTCTTTTTGTTCTTTCTTCTCTCTTAACTCCCGAAATGGTTCAAGGGAGGTAATTCCGTTTTCGTTAGGTGTCCTAACAACTTATTTGAAAATTATGTGAAATTTTACAGCATTTAAGAAGAACGTGTATTCTTAAGATGTGTCAATTCAATCTGGCGGCCGAAAAACAGAAAAAGAAAACGGTAAGTGTGAAAGAAACCAGCAGAAAAAGGAACAAATAGAAAAATAGTAAAAAAAAAAGTAACAAATGCAAAAGACTAGGAAAGAACAGTGAGAGTATAAGCATATGTTGTTGGTTTGATTTTATTAGACTTTCCGAGCATTCAGGGGAGCTAGAGAAAGATAGATTATTTTATTAAAACAATTGAATTTAAATGCAAGACTTTTTTTAATTTAATTTTTACGGGATAAAATTCCATCCTCGGAGATTACCAGAATTGTATCATATTTAAAAAAAAAATATTGTTGTTATTATTTTAATGTCTGTGTTTTGTTGCAGCACACTGTTTTTTGTTTCGGCTAAATTAGTTGCTAAATTCAAATCCTGGTGTAGAAACGAGTGAGCATCAGACATGTTGGTATTTAAAAAAGATGTGTCGTTCAATAGAAGCATTGATGGGTTAGAAGTTTTGAAACAATCGAAAATCAGAAGCCTTTTCAATGCAAGATTTTTTCTACTTTAATCTTAAATTTTTCGGAATAAAATTCCATCATCAGAGATGATCAGAATTGCATCATATTTAAAAAAATATTATTATTATTATTATTATTATTATTATTATTATTATTATTATTATTATTATTATTATTATTATTATTATTATTATTATTATTTGTGTTCACTAGGAGTTCTCACACAAGTCATCGTCAGTGATTGCTCACTGATAATAACCGGTGGTGTACCCTGGAGTCTAAGTGATAACAAGCCTCCCGAGATTTCCAGTACTCTCCACCTCTTTTCGATAACCATTGCAAATGACTTTGCAGTGTCGCGATAGCCACTTACCATTGACACTTTGCAGTATCGCAATAGCCATTTACCATTGATTTCTTGCTGGTAACGACCATTGGTCTCCTCTGGGATTTGGGTGGCAATAAGCTTCCCCAAGGTCCTAGTACTCTTCGCACTGTTCCAGCAGATGTCTAGTTAGTGCTCTTTCTCCTCAGTCTTCCCATCCTACTTGATCCTTCACGACTATTTTGTGTAGTATCAGCCGAGGCTTGTACCATCACTTTTTTTTGTGGGGGGGCCCAATTCTTGCAGTTTCTGTTTCTTGGTGGTGGTGTTCTTGCTGTGGTTTTGTTTTCTTCCTATTGTAACTTCCATGTAATTGTCTCTTATGCGGGTTGGTTTCCGCATTCGAGAATTTTCCTTAAGATTGTAGCTGTTTTCATCATTGCCGTCCTTTGTATGGTCTCAGTGATCCCTTTGATTCCAATTTCTCCCGTTTTTTTTTTCAGTTTTTTTTTGGACTGTTCCTAGTGCTCCTATGATGATTGGTATTATATTGACATTCTTCATCCTCCATATTCCTTTCAATTCCCTGGCAAGTTCCATGTATTTGCTTCGCTTTTCCGTCTCATTGATCTTTACTCTGTGGTCTGCTGGAACAGCAAAATCTACGATTTGACAGGATTTTTTATTATTATTATTATTGTTATTGTTGTTGTTGTTAAAGTCAAGATTGTCTGCTTTTTTGACTTCCGGTTTCTGCTCCGCAAACAGGACGACGGTGACAACCCAGATAAGGTCCCTTCTGATTAATGATTATCTTCCTCTCAGATAACGTGACTCCCCATTCTTCCCCCATGTTAACAATGGCTTTCTAAATGATTATTTAGAAAGCCATTCTTAACATGGGGAGGGGGATTCTTTAAAACTTTTCTGAACTTTCAACAACTATTATTTTTAAAAGAAAATATATTTTTTATTATAAAATATTTTATTTAAAAAAAAAAGAAGACCAATTCGGTTGATTTTTTGTTAAAAAAATCTCAATAAAATCTATTATTATTATTATAACATACTTTATTTAAAATTAAAAAATTCTAACAAACAGACGAATTCGTTTGAGTATTTGATAAAAAAAAAACTTCCTTTATTTTCTATTATAAGAAAAATATTTGTAATAATAATAATATGGTTATGATAAAGACTGTAACTAATTATTAAATATCTGGGTTGTCAGTTCCGTTGGTGGAGCAGAAACCGGAAGTCAAAAAAGAGCAGACAATCTTAACTTTAATCATTATTATTTAGTTTTAATACTACTAACTCATCATTGCTTCTATTGAACGACACATCTCTTTAAAATATATTTTTTTTTTTTCTGTACAGAAGTCTCAAATAACTTTTGATTTTCATTTTCATGAAGAAATATCTAACTATCCGTATCTGCTCGGTAGCAGGGATTAGAGAAAAATAATTTAAAATATCATTTTTACAATATTTATGTAGATTAAAAAGTGGAATACTCGCTTCCATTGCATTGAGAACTGCACCAACCTTGTGCCAGAGGGCTAGAGAATGCCCCCCCCCCCCCGTCATACTGACATGGGAATACCCCCCTTTGAAAACTTCCAACCTGGCTTAGAAGCACTCTGGGGCCAGTGGAAAACACTCACTTGCCTGAGAACGGTTATTGCAGCGATCAAAAATTGCTATGCCTAGATAGGGCTACAAAACCGACCCGACCATCTGCGAATGTGGAGAGAAAGACCATAAGATGCAACGCTGCCTTGTCTGCCCTCTCACTGTCCAACCGGTGCAACTTGAAAGATCTTGCAGAGTACAACAATAATGCAAAGGACTGCGTAAAAAAGTGGGAAACTGTTGTGTGACTACATGATTCAAAGATATGCAAAAAAGAAAATTATCATAGTTTTAAATGTCTGAAAAAACGTCAGAATAAAGATAATAAATGTCAAGTATTTACATTGAAAATATTTTGAAAGGTTTTTTACACCCTAAAAAGTGTCAAAGAAACTTTTATTTTATTCCAAATAATAGACTTACCATAGAAAGAATAGAGTATTAGGAATTAATGAATTAATGCTTGACACCAAAGGTTGCTTGTATCCTTTTATTTCGAGCACCTAATTAAAACGCCATGATTAAATTAGTTGAACTCCTATTATGCATGTAATAAAGAAATATGATATAATCATTATTTCTCCTATGAAAAAGAGAAATAGTTTGCTTCATCTTCTTCAGCTTTCAGATAAGCAATGTATAATTTCTTGTTGCTATTAACGACTTAAACAGCTGCTTCTGTTTGTGTCATTATTGAAAAGTGTCTCCAGTTTAACAATATTCCGAGTCGGAATATGTTGTATTTCGATAAAAAATGGAAAAATCGATATTTGAGTTTCACTAGCCAAATTCAAAGCTATCAATGACAAACTTCGAGAAATAGACCAGCTTTACTTTATTATATAAAAGAAGATAATGATGTATGAGAATGGCGAACACTCTTTTTACAATGGACTATTCTCATCATCATCAGAAGCAGCAGCATATTCGTTTTACATGCTGGCAGATTTTTATTGATCTCTTTTTCTCTCAGGTCCATTTCTATCACTTCCTTCCATTATTTCTTTGGCTTTCCCTTGTGAACTGGACCTACTACCTTAACTGTTCTACATCTACTCACCCAAGAACTCTCATCCATTCTTTCAACGTGACCATTGCATTGATTATTTAGAAAGCCATTCTTAACATGGGAGGGGGATTCTTTAAAACTTTTCTGAACATTCAACAACTCTCTTGTTCTTCACACATCTCTCTATAATCTCCAGATTGAATTTTCAGAACTAAGTCAGTCTTTAAGACTCACATTATACATGTATCGTATCATTCTCATATTATTTCTCTCCATGCAACACATATCCTCAACCCTCACTGGTCAGGTTTCACTTCCATACATCATCACACTTCGTATACATGCCTGATAGACTCTTCCCTTGGTCAACAGTGGTAACACTCTGCTGGTTAGTAAAGGCAGAAGTTCCCTAAACTTACTTCATTTTCTGGTATTGTTTGAGTGCGTCCTGTATTCAGACAACTGGTACAACTATTTAATGTAAATACAAATATAAAAAGTTTTATTAACAAGAACTTAGGAATCTGTAAGTGGCTGTCAAGTTATTCTTCAATAATCACCCCGGTCTAACATTATTATCTAACTGAATAAACTACAGGATCTCAGACTAACGCTACAATTTAAGTTTTTTTTTTTATCATTGCCCCGATTTTACTTAAACTATTTGGTGTTTCTGTATTAATGGGTACAGATGAAATTTTCATTTTTATTTTAGAAGAATCAGTTGAAAGGGGAGATAATTCAAACTTTTTTTCTTGTTGTTAACCCATAAGGAAAATCCGGAGAATTAGTAAGACAATAAATTTAAAAAAAGGGTACTAAAGCAGATTACGGGCCGGACTCAAATAATAACGTTATTATTTAGAAAGCCATTCTTAACATGGGGAGGTGGGAGGGGTTTGATGAACTATTCTGTACTTTCACCGCACAATTTAATAAACAGAATAGTTAATCAAAACCCCAAACTGCATAAGTACCTTTCTTTTTAATTTTTAAAATTTATTTTCTTACTAATTCTCTGGATTTTTCTTATCGGTTATGGTTACAACAAAAAAAACAGTTTAAATTACCTCCTCTTTCATCTTTTATACACTAGAAGAAAAATAAATAAATAAAACACACAGGTTTATAATGTCCTTATTTACCGTGTCGTGGGTCCTGTTAAAATGATATAACACAGATAAATGCAAGGAAAAGAAAGAAAGAAAAAAATGATCATCAGTCAATGTAACATTTAACATTTATGTCTAAGAAAAAAGGGTGTTGAAATGTGTTCATTTTGGTACGAAATATACCTGAGAGTTCAATCAAAGGGAAGTAAATCATCCGAAGATAATAAGTCATTATCTATCTTAGTTGTGACTTTGGCAAGGGTTGCATGTGCACACAATAATTATCTATAATATATATGGAAAAGCTTCCATGAATATAGCAATTCTATCCAAGCTGCTGCTGCTGATGATGATGATGATTTGTTGCAGTTGTCAAATGGAGAAAGAAAACGCAGCTCGTTTCATCCATAAATTCATTTCAAAACATTAATAAACTTGTATTTTGTTATGGTTTGCACATATACAGTCTTCACTTTAATAATTTAAGTTTAAAAAAGAAAAGTGTGCAAATATTTCTCAAACCACCAGGATGTGTCATTGAACCCTTCACTTGTCAGATTTCATTAATTCATTGTTCATGAACAAACAAACAAAAAAAAAAATGGCCAATTTAGTAGAAGTATATTAACTATTTATAATGTACAATTTTGTATTTTCTCGATTTTTCCCTGTCATTCTAAGTTTTTTTTTTCTAACTCACATAACATACACTTTTCTTGACATTTATAATAAGCCATATATTTGCAATGTCCAGAGGCTAGAAATATTATTTCAATAAATTTTAGACGCAAAATTCAAAAACAAATTTTATTTATAGTGAATCATGATGATGGAATTAATCCTCTCATCTGCTGCAATAAAAAGAAAAGAGATACGTTTTGGAAACCATTGAAATACTTATTTATATCTCAATATATCTTTACTTATATTGTTTGTTCTCCCACTGTCTTTCTTATATCACAGAACTTGAAACAAAATAATTATATTATAATGCTCCGTTTTGGGGAGCTGGATTTTCTCCACAATAAAACAACAATTTGGTGTCTCACTCTTCCCTCGTGGGGAGGTAAGTAAATTAGGACTCCTTTGGATTACATTTTTAAAGATTGCTATTTTTTTCATACAGTGCAATCTATGGCCTTTTTTGGTTCCCCGATTTATAAAATCGGGGGGACTTATGTTTTGAGGCATGTCCGTCCGTCCGTCCGTTCATCCGTCCGTCCGTCCGTCCGGATTTTTCTCCGCAACCATCCATTGAATTTCTCTGAAATTTTGCATGAAGTTGTAACTTTGGTCAGGTTAGAAAGTGACATTCTCCGATTTTTGAAAAAAGATCTGGTTAGTCCCCCCAAGGGGTCAAAAGGCCCCGAAATGGCAAAAAATGACATTTTTTGCCCCATAACTTTTCATCCATCCATTCAATTTCTCTGAAACTTGGCCAAAATATGGAGGCAATTGTTCCTAATAGAAAATAAGTATCGCTGACCTTGGAAAGCATCTGATTGGCGCCCCCAGGGGGTCAAAAGCCCCCAAAATGGCAAAAACTGACCCTTTTCTCCCATAACGTTTGATCCGTCTATTCAATTTTTCTGAAACTTGGCCAAAATGTAGAGGTAATTGTTCTGGATATAAAATGAGCATCCTTGACCTCAGAAAAATTCTGGTTCGCGCCCCCAGGGGATCAAAGGGGGGTCAAAAATGCCCCAAATTGCCCAAATTTATTGCATTTTACACTCGCCACATCGAGTCACATACAGAGGGGAACCACACACGCGCGACTTGTTATAATTGAACTAGAAGAATACCTATAAAAAATTAATTCCCCGAAGAGAACAGCTTTGCACCACTTTTATATCCTCTTACGAATATTAAAATCAAGATATAATGATACTAAAGCTTATGTCTAGGAACCATATTCTAATTTTGAACAAAATCCATTATATGATTTAAATTCTAGAAGGTGTCTAACCTTTAAGGCTTAGGCTTAAGGTCTTAAGAAATTAAAATTCAATGAATCTTGCTTAATTGGTGTCTAATGATTATTGACAAACTTCAATGAAAATATGGTATACTTGAATTTTCAAATGGGATATTTCGTTCATACTTTTTCCCCACTTTTAAATACTCCAAAAAACTGAAATTTGGGGAATATTGATGTCTAAAACCTACTTTCAAATATTCCCCCCCAAAACTGATATTTTGAAAATATTGATGTCTAAAACTTAAATTTAACAGTTACGTTTCAGAATTTATAATGATCGGTTCATTAGTTTAAGGTGAATTTAGTATATACAAATATATAAAGATATAGATATGGTTACATGCATTTTCTGTTCAATGTATGTATCTGCTCACTTCCGGAAGTACATTTCATTTTATCTTTATATTTGCTTTTAACATAAGGATAAGATTTCTTAAAAGATTATCAAGGCTGGCGACATAAGAATGCAAGTATTTTCTAAAGGATAAAGAGTGTAACCACTCTAAACTAGCCATTTTTATAAATTGATTCATTAATTGCTCAAATATAAATCACCGTAAACAGTAATCTACGTGGTGGGCATATTGAAAGCATCAGCGGCAGTAAATGTGATTATTATATATCGACTCTTGATTGGCTGAAAGAAACTGCTGATTGGAGAATTTGTTCAATCAAACAATTTTTTTTTTCCTCTCTTTTTTTTTTTACTCACGGATGCACAATACACTCGGGCCATCCCTAGACAAATAGCACACACATGACAAGAGACTTTCACGGACTTTTAAACACAATGCTCTGTGAAGCACACACATACACGCCGCTCAACGAATGCACATGTACACAAGTTCACAGATGCACGCACTCTCTCACTAACAAAACAGAGTCATGATATTTATACACACGTCAACGCACACATCGCTAGCCGAAACAAACGTGTGTACTTAATTTCTCCTTGCTCGCATGAACAAATTTTTCTTTCAGAGGGTCCGACATCTCCAAGAAACGTTCCTATCTTTACAAACCTTTCATTTCATTGTCTTAATAAGTTGTAGAATAAAATAAATTAATTTTGTATGGATAGACTTTAATCACAACAAAGACTGGTAAAGTCTTATTCTCTTCAAGCACAAAATACTCGATTTCTACAGATATTTCATATAACTTATTGTAGCCGCCGTCGGGTAAGTGTACGTTAATTTCAATTGCTGTCTGTGGTGATTTCTCGCGGCCGCGTGGGCAGAGCCGTTAGACTCGTGATTCTAGGCTAGATCTACAAACTGCGTTTGAGCCCATGCGACTTCTTGCAACGGCCACTCCTGTACTGATGAGCATAAAAAACCCGAAACGACGTCGTCTGTAGGTATAAAACACTTTCATATTTAAAATACATATATATATATATATATATGGGTGTGTGTATATATATATATATATATATGGGTGTGTGTATATATATATATATATATATAGTTGTTTGTTTGAAATAAGGCTTATGGACAGGAGTGATTTAATCTTTTGGCAATAAATCGCCATGGTGGGGCTAGGTCAGTGAATTTAGTACGAAATAGATGTAGTAAGTAGATAGCAGGGGCTGACCAACAAGTGCTGCCAGTTTCTAGTCAGGTATCCATTAAAGAAGACAGAGGGGAAATGGCTGCCAGTGTGATAATGACACAACGAAGAAAGCCAGAATGGGAATGAAAGTCTTATGTAAAAGAAATGTGGTGCCACTGAGATTTTGTTTCTGAGCAAAATCACCGGTCTGTGAATGAGAAAAAAGAACAGAAAAATGCAATTTGTTTGATTAAATAATGACGATGATTTGCCTGTGAAACAATCGACAACCTACTTGTTAAGTTAAAGACTTGGAGGAATGCTATGGAAAGTAAAGGTCTGAGAGTGAATGTTACCAAGACATGAGAGAAAGAGGGGTAAATAAAAACCTGGACAGAGATAGGTTAGTTTGTAAATCAATTTCTTAAAGTCGTCCAACACATGACAGCATGTAAAACGGACGTTAAACCGAGTACGATTTCTTTATATGTATTAATGAGATCTAAAAAGTGTGAGCTCAACTCTTTGTTGGGAATGTATGAAAACCTGTATATGTATACAGGTTTTCATACATTGCCAATGTCTGTAGCTATTGTAAAAGCGTAAACTGAAATTTTGTAAAAACTTGCCTATATATATATATATATATATATAGTAGAAATTGGTAGTTTGCTAGAAGCATTGCTGGGAGTAATAATCAAAGTTTTAGAAAGGTAGAAGGCAATGCAAAGTTCCGGATCGCTGTAAGTTGTGAAGAACAAAAACAAAACAAGACCGAAAATAAGGCGGATGTAGATCGAAATGGTGTGTTTATTTTTCTAGACGAACTTACAGGACAGCAAGAGTGTTAGTCTGTAATTGCCCGGATGATCAGGGGTCAATTTGATATATTTCGAGAGTCTTATCCTCCCCTTGTCAAAAAATAAATAAAAGAAAATCCCGGATTCCGAGAAAATGCCAGGACCGCTGGGGGTTAGACTATCATTCTTGCTGTCTTGTAAGTTCGTCTAGAAAAATAAACAAACGTTTTCGATCTATATCCGACTTATTTTCGGTTTTGTTTTGTTTTTGTTCTTCACAACTTACAGAGATCCGGAACTTTGCATTGCCTTCTACCTTTCTAAAACTTTTATTTATGATATATATATATATATATATATATATATATATATATAT
>OY744528.1:26743868-26801368 GCA_963556195.1 Sepiola atlantica
GTTTTAGTATATTACACTAAGTGGCTTCATGCCTTGTTTGGAGCGATTTACATAAAAAAAATAGATATACAAATATAAATCCTCAATTTAGATCATAAGACAATTATAAAGATCAATTAACAACTTGCAAATATCAGACGCTCAATATTTTGTGTAATAAAGCTCTCTCTCTCTCTCTCTCTCTCTCTCTCTCTCTCTATATATATATATATATATATATATATATATATATAAAGAGATTTTAGCGATTGAAAAGATTTTCCAAATAAAGTTTAAAATAAAGAGCATACACCAAGATATTATGGTTGCTTACAGCTGTTTCAAAGCAGTGTTTATTTTTAGTCAATAAATTATAAATGCTGATTCCTCTCAGAACAACATTTTTTTTTTAAATCAGAAATATTGTAAGTGCAATACAAATTGAGTATACATGTCCCCAAAAGTTCAAAATTCCACCAAAAACAACCAAATCACAAGAAAAGTCTTCTACAAAAATATCTCAGTAATTACCATCAATTAAAAACTCAATTCTACATCAAAATGCATTATAAATCCAGAATGAAAATCAAAAAGCACATACGACAGCCATATTGGTTAAAAAAAATGGTAAAATTAGGGGAAATGACTACAAAGGGGAATAACTCTTAAATCAGGAAATTAAAATAATCGTAAAATGAATATATATATATATATATATATATATATATATAAGTAAACAATGGTATTTTAAATTCCAATGATCAAGTCTTTATTCATTTTTTTCTTGCTGAATTTCAAAAATAATTCAAAATAATTATTTTGAAATTCGGCGAGAAAAATGAATAAAAGTTTGTTCATTGGAATTTAAAATATCCTTGTTTATGTACATATTCTCTGTTGTTATATGGTAACATTTATCGAGCTTTTATATTGAACAGTTCTAGCAAATTAAAAAAATATATATATATATACAATATATTATATTTGTTTAATTATCACTATTTTACAATATTATAGAGATTAATCTAACTACAAAATGTCTTAATAGCCTAGGTTAATCTGTATAAAATATGGCTGTCGTGGATTAAAGTCACAACAAAATTTCTGATATTTGTTGTCTTTTGCTTGAAGTTTTATTTTATACAACACAAACAAATCTCTTGTACAGCTATTCAATTCAAGTCAATAAAATTTTCAAGAAGTAATTCTAACCATTTCTATTTTTTTAGATAAGTATCTTCGTAATTAGTCTTTTATTTTCAAAAGGATTAATTTACATTGTGTTTGAAGGCAACGTTTTGTAGAATTAACCCCGTTTAACAGCCATCTTATTTTTGCATCATGAAACAGGAAATAATCTCTGCTAGAAATTTCTTTCGCAAGAATACAAAAAAAATAAAAACGCTGTTTAACAAATAAACCTTCGGGCATAGTAGGTTAAAATATCATACAACTACGTTGAAATCGCACTCATTGTATGCAACAAGATTAATAGAATTTAGCTGCATCCAATTTTAACTTTTCAAAGAAAAAAAGAATAGAATAGTTTCTCTTCATAAGCAGACAAGGGAGAAATGGCTGCTTATCGTGTGTAACATTTTCTAATCTAAACTCTGTTAAGATTAGGTTCACAGAATGGTCCAATTTTGCTGTCAATTTGAAACTACCACCACCACCACCACTACTACTACTACTACTACTACTACTATTAGTCCAGAAATCTGTCATAGAGCACTACGGTGATGTGCGTAATAACATCTGAAAATTGCTTGAGTTGTGGCAAAGTTCTTCCCAGACAGACCACTTGGCCCACCTTTTATTTCTGCCTGCCCCACTGCCTATTCCCTTGCTCCGTTCCTTGGACGATAATTGCGGAGTGCCCGACTGACCATCTCAGCTTCCTCTTCTTTACTGTGGTCAGCACATGTTCACTCGCATGTTCCTTCATGGTGTTGTGACTTCCTCAATGGTAACATGATCTCCCGATGCTTCAAGAAGAATCTTTGGCATTTCCTACAATTCCAACTGTTTATATTCCTATCCATAGTTCAGCTGTCAAGGTCCACCACTCAAATGCATAAAAGCAGATGGAGAGGACCAGTGCATAGATCTATTCCAAATATTAGGCTATTATGCTAAACCGTCGTACACCCTCCGTCAAAAATGACGAGAAAAAAAATTATGTTTCTGCCAGTGCTCACAGAATTGAGACGTTATTTTATATGAATATTGATGCAAAGAAAGAAAACGTCACATTATGGAAATAGAGTGACGGATTTATTTCTGTGTTCATTTCAGACGATGATTGTCTGATTTGTATTTACCCTAAACACTTGAAATGGTTTCGCCCAGCACGTTTTTTATTTGTGTGATTGGAGAGAAATACATTTATCCATATACTAGAAAATACTTGCTCTAGGATGTGTAAAATTAATTTCCCAGACAGAACAGTTTTGTACCACTTTTATGTCCCCATTTTTTTTATTGCCATAATGATTGGATTCAGCATTAAATGACCCGAAAAAGGTTTGATATGCTGTAAAACAAACAAAAAAATAACTAGTAATACTTACCCAGTGATAAGAGTTTTTTACTGTTTTTTTTTAATTATACGTTTTTTTGTTTTTTTTTACTAAATTATTTTTGTACATGGCATTTTGATAATTAAATTTAACTATTTCGGTATCGTTTTATTAAATGTTAAGTAATTTTGTCATGATAATGCTCTTTTATATATATATATATCCAAGCAAGTGTCTTACAAAGGTTGAAAACAAACAAATACTGGTTCTGAGGATAAGTGTCTTTGCAAAACAAAAGGGATTCAGGGAGCGACTGAAAGGCAATAAAGGCTTTGGTGAATACAAAATAAACGTCAGGATGAGTTTTGAGTAGCGCCACTAAGGATTAGAAAACTTGTGTTCGAATATTCAAGGAGGTGAACTCTATACAAGGAAAACAATAAAGGAAGGAGGCAATTAGCTGAGCAAGTGAGCAAGGTTTAGTCGATAATTAAGTGCTATTCACAGGACAGAACAACTGTGACTAAGATTTTCTCTAATCAACTGAAGATCGATAAAATTTTCGCCTTTATATACACTCGAGAGTCTCTGAAGTAGATCTCAAATGATAACTTGATAATTTCACACAGACGCTTCTGATTGGCTAAAAAATATGCACCTGCATTTATGAATCCAAATGGAAGTCTCTGACGAACCATATGCACACTTTTTATTTCGTACCACAAAGGGTCAACTTTCACATTGCTTCTTCCATCACCACACGCACATTGACTAAATTTCCACAGTATTCATGGTTTCAATTCCACTTTTTGTCAGTGTATTTAACAAGTATTTCATCAGGCAGAAGTAATGCCACAAGTTTATCATTTTAGCTGAAACTACAGCTCAAATAGATGATGAATTAAGTAGGAACTTATCCAAGACTCATGAAAGCTTTTCAACCTTCAGGTATCAGACAGAATTCTTATTATGGATTAGGATAAAGCTGTGGCCATTAAAGATGTGATTAGATGTCAGGAAGAAAATGGCGGTGCCGGGGACAGGAGAATGATTGTAAGGATTAAGAGGACAATTTTATTCTTGATTACTCAATGAATGAAACATTTCTAAATACAATAGAATGTCACATGTTCAAGTGTTCATTTCCGTATTTCGATTAATTAGTGGACATTTGCTTCTATTTTGAGCCAGCGCATAGCACCCTTGAACCGTTCTTATATGCAACAAGTGGGGTTATTTCTATGTATTAATGACATTCTATTCAATTTCATAGATCAACGGGAGACCAATTCAAATCAGAAACAAGTTCTGATGAATGTCTATGTTAAATCACTTCGTTAAAAAGAATTTATGGGATGTCTGACTGAGGAAGGCCTTATGCCATCGAAAAATTTTAATTAAAAATAAAAAAGGCGCATCGTTTGGCTTTCTTACCGTTATTTTAATATATATATATATATATATATATATATATTAGTATTTATGTGCTTTTACAAAGAATATATAGATTTAAAAAAAAACGTATATTCCTTAGAATATCTTAAATGTTTCCAATTGTAAGCTCTCCTGTGATTTTGATATAACATACTATTTTACGATTTAACAATATATACTGCCACTCTCTGATGATTGACAAGATTGGACTAAAAATTACACTTATCCGATTTTTGCCATGAAACGCGCGTAAGGGATGAATATTAAACTTGAATAAATTACTTTTGAATGTCAGATGATGCAAAATAAAAAAACTCTCATCGAAGTAAAAAAAAAAAGAAAGAAATTGTAAAAAGTAATTAAAAAATATGGTTTTGGATTATTTACCAATGGTCAATGGAATGCAAATATACGATTGGACATTTTACCCTTTGGATTTTCTATTTTCGCCGCTCCTGAAGTTGTGACTTCTTGGAATTTAACTTTGATTCCTCTCTCACAACCTTTCGGACCTTTTAACGACCTACCTATCTACATCTCATTCTCTCCGCTGGTCTTTTCGACACCGGACTTTTTAGCAATCGGACATTTGCTTGCATTCGGGCAGAATTTTGCCCTGTGTTTCTTCCCCCTACAACTTTTATTTTATTTTTTCAAATTTTAAATCTTGGCCTTTGCCAACTTATCTATCCCAGCGACTTCCTCTGATAATAAGATTTTGATCTTTGAAAAGCCTGGCTTAAGGAAAATTTAACTTGAATAAATTGCCTTTTTTGCGGAATATACCTTGCTCTGAGCAATTGAATTGAATTATGATTTGACTTTTGCTTCTCTAATTCCTTTCCATTCTTCTTCATTCTACCTGCTCTATCCTGGATATTGAGCTATATACTCTTCACAATAGGTTTCACTTTTCCTAAAAGTTCGCTTTTAGTACACCACTTTATATATATATATATATACTTTAAGTATTTTGTAAAGCTCTACTATGTATTGAGCATTTTTGAAAAAATATTAGTTTCAAGTTCAGTTTTTCAATACTTTTGAAATTGGTCGATTATATATATATATATATATAATCGTGTAACTGGCTTGAACGGTTATCTCTACACTGATTATTCCACAAGGATGAAACGTATATGTGTGTAGATAATAATTAAATATTTATTATTAAATAATTATTCATAGCCCCCTTTCAGCGGGGACCTTTCATGAGTAATAATAGAAACCGTCAAATCTAAGCTATAAATTATTTCTGTTGAACACTGTTATGACAACTGACTATTGTTGTCTGCCCACTTGACAAATATAGGATTTATTTCTAATCTAGTTCGTAGCCGTTGAAAGTTGCTTCATTGGTTAGGGCGCTCGGAATTGAGATAAAGGTGACTCTTGTTCTGAGGTTCGAATCGTGCAGGTTCGAATGATTTCGATGGGAATCCGAGTAAGAGAGCTCAATGTACATTTAAAGGGAGCATGAATACATTACTTATTTCGACCTAGATCGGTCTCATCAGATGTATAACAAACTGCATTTAGAACATGAATGTGATTGGTTATACATCTGATGAGACGGATCTAGGTCGAAATAAGTTATAATGTGTACAACCCAAATGTGTGTCTAGTTTTTTTCTCCTTTAAAATTTATATATATATATTTTTATTGAGATAGAGATAGAGAGAGAGAGAGAGAGAGTTAATTAGAAGGTTCTGACATGATGGAGTTGTAAACAAAAAAAAAACTCAAATCAAGGCGATTCTTTTTTTTGATGAATCTTATTTGTTTCTAGCTCTCCTCATCGGTCGCAGGGTTTTGTGTGACGCCGGAATTTCACAATATACCGGGTATATATCCCCTTTGTCAAGTGTTTCTATTTCTCTGTCTCAGCGTTTCTATTTATTTTGCTGTTGGTTAATGTTCTATTTTTGTTTTAAAATATGATGTGCTTCTCTGCCGAAGAATTTTATCGTTAGCTGATTTGGATAACGAATTTGAATCCCTTCTTCGCCCCATGTCTCAATATTACAATTCCACATTTTAGCAGATAACAAAAACAATATTTTCAAAGAAGTAAAAAAAAAAGTCTTCATACTTTATATTCTAGATATTTTTCAACAGATTCTATTTCAATTAAACTTTTGAAGCAAATATTTTTTCAAAGTTCTGTTGTAAATTACATTATGATTGTTACCTGCACATAAAATTTCAGAAGACATTTAACAATCTCGAGTGAACATACAGATCAAAAGAATATTAATCTCACATCTCTCGACCAGATTGATTTATAGATGAGCATTTTTCAAGTGAATTTGGCTTGAAACTTACAAATCATCAAACAAAATCGATCATAATATATATACATATATATATATATATATCAAGAAAATCCGTCTATGTGGATGCATCTATTTTGGCGAATTCTCCACATAGACGGATTTCTCCTTTGGTGTCTATTTTTGACAAAGGGAAGATTTTCCCGAAATATTAAATGATTCTTAATCATCATCCGGACAACACACACAGCCGACAACACAGTTGCTGTTATGCAAGATTTTAAAGAAAAATAAATAGCAAGCCCCCCACCCCTTCGATTTATTAGTTTTGTTCTTTCCAGCTTATATCCAATCTGGCACTCTGCATTGCCCTCAGCCTTCTTAACATATTTACTATATATATATATATATATATATATATATATATATATATATATATATATATATATATATATAAATAACATTTTGAAAACTATATGTTACATAGACAGAAATATATAACATAGTTTTCAAATAAATTATTTGTATTAGCTCTCACTCTTCTGCAAACGAGCACTTTATTTGATTTCTTTTCAATATAACTTGACACACAATATATATATATATATATATATATATATATATATATATATATATATATATATATATATTTAATTGTAATGTTATGTAAACCTTTGTTAATGTAGAGAGCAAATTTCTATAAGTTCATCAAAAAAGTTTTTATTGGCATACAATTGTTTCTGTCCGCCCCCATAACATATATATTCTTGATATACCAAAATTATACAAAAGTATCGACAATTTTTTCTTGAAGGAGGCTTCATCAGTGCCGAAAATGATGAACTTATGGAAACTTGCTCTCTTTATTAACTAAGGTTTACATAACGTTACAATTAATCAAGAGCTCTAGTATTGCACTATTGAGCTATAATGTAATCCTTTGTTGTTAATAAAATATTTATATGATATTATATATATATATATATTTTTTTTTTTTTCCTATGCAATTTTTATTCCTATATTATTGCTAGCTACCATATCGCAGATTGGTTCTTGGGTGTAGTGTTTGGATAGTATTATTATTATTGTTATAATTAATGTTATTTGATATCCAAATTACCATATCACACGGTAGTCTTAAGGGTAATATATTATTATTATTATTATTATTATTATTATTATTATTATTATTATTATTATTATTATTATTATTTATTTATTTATTTATTTATTTATTTATTTATGTATATATTAGTGAAATTTTAAGATGAATTATTTCTACACTTGATTATTGGGGAAATGGAAGTTTGATCAGTACCATTTGAGAGCCATGAATACTATAACTGTGGTGTTTTTAAATCTCTAAAACGGTTACATAGTAAACAGCTGATGATCACCGTTTTAATATTTCACGCTTAAGTTTAGGTCCCCTGTTTTTTTTTTTTTTTTTTTTTACACTGTTAGATACTTGAATTCACCTTTTTTTTAATTTATGAATTTTCCAACGAATTCTAAGTCTGCGATATCTTGGATTTAGTTAGTTTCTCTGGGAATTTAAACTGCATTTTCGTTTTCTTTTTTTTGTTGTTTAAAATGACTCAGAGCTTCTTTAGACTATATATATATATATATATATATATATATATATATATATATATATATATATATAGTAAGTAGTAAGTTATGAAAATATATTTATGGCAATTAAGCTACACAGAGGCTCCCGCATTTCATCTCTGGGCATGAAACGCGGGAGCATCTGTGTAGCTTAATTGCCATAAATATATTTTCTTAACTTTCTACCTAGCTCTACTTACGTATCGAGCACTGTTGAAGTAAATACTGAAAATTGATACATTAAAAATTATATCTCCTTATAACATTCTATGTGGATACATGAAATAGTAATATATATATATATATATATATATATATATATATATGCATATATATATATATATATATATATATATATATAATTGAGGCTGCCAACATTTATTAATTTTCTAAAATTTGTTTATTATTTAATATATTAAAAAATATTTTTTTAATTAAATAACAAATTTTTAAAAAAATTAATAAATATTGGCAGCCTCACTTTTTAAAATATACACTTTTCTCTTGTTGGAACAACTCTACCTTCTACTTTATATATATATATATATATATATATATATATATATATATATATATATATATATATATATAATTATTTAATACTAAATATTTAATTATCTACAGACGTACACGTTTCATCATTTCAGAATCATCAGTGTAGAGATAATTATTCAAACTGGTCACACGATTCAAACCCCGGAACAAGAATCACCTTTAACTCCAAATCCCGACACCCTTACCGATGAAGCAATTCTGAACAACTATATGAATTGATGAGAAATAAATCTTATTATGCCGAGCAGGCAACGATAGTCAGCCGTCTTAACAGTGTTCAACAAAGAGGAACATGCATTTATAGTTATGATTTGACGGCCTAACTTCTGACTAGAGGGCCCGGCTGAAATGGGGGCTACACACACTTAGATTATCTTTTATTTTTCTGTTTTTGGAAAAGGTTTTTTTTCTCTATCTGTAAGACAGGTATTTGGCTATAAAACATAATTCTGAACTTTGTTTTTAAGAAGAGGATGGAGTAAAGATGGAATTTTGTAATGACTGATCAGGGCTAGCGAAATAACTTCTGGGGAGACAAGAAAAAAAACGTTTTTAAAAAGTCTGCTTGTTTAAATTCTCGAACAATATTGGAAAAAAAATGGAAAAGAAATGCAGTAACAATCATCCAGTTTACACTATTTAAACTTTGTGCACTCACACCCACACCCATAAAAACTGATCATTTATTTTTTAAAATCCTATGATTGTTTTCTCTTCCTTCTCTTTTTCACGGCTTTAACACACCAATCCCAATAATTCTTTTTTTCGAAAAAAAATCTTTTTTTAAATAGATAAAAAAAATTTTTTTTAACTAAAATTTATTTTTAAATCTAAGAATTTTTTTAACTAAAATTTATCTTTAAATCTAAGAATTTACAAATTTAGTTTGAGTTAATTTTTTTTTTCTAAATTCAAAAATAAACAAAAACATTACTTTTTTTTCAGCTCTTTAGTTTTGAAAGACAATCACCGAAACATGGTGTCTCGATAAAAGCACTTGTCCTCATCACCTAACTCGGTAGATGTCGGGAAGGGCATCTGGCCTATAAAATAATTTGCCTCAAATAAAGACCGTCCAACACATGTCATCATGTAAAACAGATGTTAAACCGATGATGATGCTGATGATTGTATGATAAAAAAATCATGTTATGACCATTGTAGACCAACAGTTCTTTTTATATAAACATACTAGTTGTGACGTGCATATCGACAACTGTAAGAAACAACAAACATAGATTATTTAACTGAACATTAAAAAGAGGATTGCGTGCTAAAACTGCTTTGGTCACATTCTCTCTTTCCTCTTCTTTTTACACATTCCATTTTACTTCAAACAATGTAAGTCTTCCACTTTAGGTTTGGAATGAGAGTCAGTCCCAGCTTACAAAAAAGGGAGGGCTTCTTGAAGGAGAGAGCTACTATTTCAACTGGGGAAAAATGAGGTCCGAGCATTAGGGGTGCAAGGAGAGGAGCTTGGTTGTAAATGTGTTAAACATAACTACTCACTTCCCCCAAGTCAGAAGAGAGAGAGAGAGAGAGAGAGAGAGAGAGAGAGAGAGAGAGAGTTAGAAAGATCTTGATCATCAATGCTCTTTGAAATGCTACCATAGGCCGTTGTATCGTTTGTCAGAATATGATTTGCATAATCATTTATTAAAATCAGGAAAGCTTCAAACTAATCTGTGATTGTCAGAATAGTACCATAGGGGCTTGTTTCTTGATTTGGAAGAACGAGAAATATAGTCACAAACTCTGAGCAGGAAAAAGAGCCGAGTAAGTGACACCAACAATGAGGGGTCTGGTCAGTAACAGGTGACACGTGGCTATGACATATTAGTGATATCCGGATTAAGATTGATCATAGAGGTGCGCCTTCTATAATCGATCATTTCTAAAAAGAATAACTTGCTGTGAAACTCATCAATAATATGCACACTTACAAGTATAAATGGACGCTAGTCACTATGTAAATTCTTTTCTATAGAGGATAGAATAAGTTCAGGGAATTTCTGTCATTACCAACTTGCAAAGTGTTACCACTATTGACCAAGAGAAGAGTCTATCAGGCATGTGTACGCAGTCTGATGATGTATAGAAGTGAAACCTGGCCAACAAGGGTTGAGGGCATGCGTTGCATGGAGAGAAATGATATGAGAAGGATACGATGGATGTGTAATGTGAGTCTTAAAGACAGGCTTAGTTGTGATGACCTCAGTATAGGGAGATGCATGCAGAAAAGGAGACTTCGATGGTTTGGCCATGTTGAAAGAATAAATAAAATTTCTTGTGTAAATAGATGTAGAACAGTTGAGATAGCAGGTCCAGTCCACAGGGAAAACATGGAAGGAAGTGATCAAAATGGACTAAGGAGAAAAGTTAGTTTTGAAGTAAATTTTTTAATGCAGTCCAACACATAGCAGCATGTAAAACGGACGTTAAACCGATGATGATGATGATGATGATGATGATGATTTTATGTTTCTATTTTATTTTGGTAACATTTCTTCACAAAGTACATTATTATGCTAATTAAAGACTTATGAATCTTTAACAGATTTGTATGCTAATTGCTTATCCTGGTGATACAAAAGATAATCTATCTCATGATACGCTAAGACCATTTCATGTTTGTACGTACGTTATCACCCGCCACCTTTTTTTAAAAAAAGGGTTTTCCTGATTGCCAAAGATTTATTTATTTATTTAAAGAATATTTAGCTGACAATTATTTTTTACGATAAGAAGAAGCGAATATTTATTTTGTAACGATTTAAATTATAACAATAAATTAATTAAATAAAAAAGTTAAAACTTTCGTTTTATTTATTTAAAAGAAACTATTATTACAGCTATCGGAAGAAAAAAGAACCTGAGAGTCTAAATATCCCCGGAGCATGTTGCGACATGTCAACAGAATAGGACTTATGAACGAACACCAACCAGAGATGTTTTTGCAGTCTGCGATCGAAGAACACTCCAGCTATGCTACATATTTAGCAAGACAGGCGAATATTTTTATTATGCCAACAACTATTTGATATCTGCACCGATATATCGAATTATAAAAACTCTTACATATATATATATATATTTCTTCATCCTGAGGAAGTCTTACAAATAAAGATGAAACGTTGATGAACACATAAATAATTTGTTTTTTTTTTTCATTTTCTCTCTCTCTCTCTCTCTCTCTCTCTCTCTCTCTCTATATATATATATATATATATATATATATATATATATATATATATATATATATATATATATAAAAGAAAAACATCTGTTACGATTTTTCTTTTACATTTAATATCGCATCTTAAATATGCTTTTGAAGGTATTTTACCTCATTTCTTATTCTTAAATTTCTATAGATGCTTACAAAAAAAAAATATGAACTCTATAATTGATACCTATCCCGCGCGCATACTCGTCCTCATATTTAAAAGTGAAAGAAAAAACATCCGACATCACATGTCCATTTTACAGCAAAGACGGAGTAATCCAATAAGACCAGGATTTCCAAATACATTGATAAGGCCAATTTTACTTGACGAAATATTTGTAATTACTATAAACTAAAATGAAAGTTTATAAAAAAAAGAAAAAAATCTGTTACGATTTTTCTTTTAAATTTAATATCGCATCTTAAATATGCTTTTGAAGGTATTTTTTCTTATTTATATATATATATATATATATATATATATATATATATATATATATATATATATATATACACACACACAGGGTGATCGGAAAATAACTCGCTATTATTAAGTGCTTGTAAGTTATTACTGAAATATAATTTTTACAAGGAAAGAATAGGATAAGAAAGTGTATTGCATGGGATTTATTAAAAATTCGATATCAGTGCCAGCCAGCAATCGTCACCAGCTTCTAAAGCTGCCTGGAAACCGCATCAACTGATTTCACAAGTAACTTTTTTTCTTGACAGATGAATGGTGATGAATACTATGAGAGTATTGAAAACAGCAGCCGACTCAGAAAACAGAATTTTTTCTCCATTGTCAAAAACATCACTCATGGAATGTGAGGACTAAAGGAAAAAATAATGCATAATTCATAACACTTGCGCCCCCCCCCCTTCATTTCTTGTAAGAATTATATTTCAGTAATAACTTACTAGTATAGGGCGTTACTTTACAATCACCCTGTATAAATAAATATATATATATATATATATATAAGGTTAATGCAACAAAAGATATAAGAGGCAACTAATATCTTTAATTAGTGAACATCCGGATAAAAATGAAGCTCAATATACTGGATAGAGCATTAATAGCATTAGATAAAATGAAAGAATAAAATAAGGTGCGAATCAAATTTTATTACAATTCAAAGTTCAAGCAAAGTAATTGAAAGTCCTTAACCCATGGGTTTTCAAAGAGAATTCTTCTCGTCAGAGAATCATTACCGCAGTGGAATTACAGCGAGTAAATAAAACTTTACTTTGAAAACATAAAGATAAAAATATAAAAGTATAATAATAGTCAACAAAATTAATAATAGAATTAATAATAAAAAAATAAATATATGCAACACAAATTGTATCGGCCAAAAACATATATATAAGTTGAAATACCCCATCAAGGTACGGCTAGAAATAATATTGATTAAAGTAGAATCAGGAGTCAAAATATCTACGTCAAACATCAGATGGGTTTTCACAAGTTTCGTTCAGAAGTATAAAAAAAATAAGGCAGTCCAAATGGTGGAAATTAAATCCCAAAGTAAGCCGAAATGTTACCATTCCATGTGTGATGTTCAAGACATGTATTACATATAAGCGAAACAATGATTAGGGGATCATGTTATATGCGATAAAATTCAATTACTTTGCTTGAACTTTGAATTGTAATAAAATTTGATTTGCACCTTATTTTATTCTTTCATTTTATCTAATGCTATATATATATATATATTGAAACTTGAACGATAAACCACACATTTTACTTGACAGCGTGCCAACGCAATTCTCGTTCGACACCGGTTTTTGAGTCCTAGCCGCCATCAGTAACAGCACGGCGGTGGCGTCGTACCATCAAAGACGTTTATCAAATTAACAAAGAAATAAGTTTCTTTATTCTTGTTTTTTGATGGAAAAAAAAAAAATAGAAAAAAAAATGACTCAATACTGGTCACCCCTGAAGAAGGAATTTTATTCCATAATCGATAGGATTAATGTAAGAAAAAAAAAAAAAAATTAATCTTGTATTGCTAATTTGGCTTATATTTCAATTTTCTATATATATATATATATATATACATATAATACTAGCCGGCTTTGCTAGCTCGCTACCACTTCATAAAGTTCACGACTTGAAATACTTGAAACATAAATTCAAAATAATAAACATTTCATTCATAACTTTGTTGTAAACACGATACAAAATCTTTCTCATTTATTCATTATAGATAGATTAACATTAACATTTTGGTAATTTCAATAAAAATGTATTTATCGTTTAAATGTGACCGTAAAGAAACTAAAAGAAAGAAAAAAAATCGATTTGCTTTTCACTTGCAATTTAGAAATAGATCGCAACTTGTTAAAAATTATATCGGAAGAAACATTTGGGTAGAAATGCAAAAATATTTGTCCAGGAATTTAAACAATATTGCGAAACAAAACTATTTGTAATATAGAAATCAAAACAATCATTGAATTAAACAACAAAAACAAATAATAGTTAATTAATAAACTGTTGTTTTTTGCTTTCGAAACCAATATGCAAATTAATTAATCTTGCGACAGATATCGCATATACATAGTGTTGTGGACCTAGGTAAGGCCGAATGAATGACACAGGAACACATGGTTTAAATGAACAAAGGTATATATTATATAATAGAAAGAAAGAGATACAAGGAGATGGTGCTCTCAACCGCCATTGCCGGTTTGCCGGGGAAGAAGAGAACAAGTGTCACGTGCTTCCCGTATTTATAAGGTGGACGAGTCCATTAGTTCTCCGTAGGTAGGTACGGCACCATAACACATAGGCAGTATATAAAAAAGATGGCGCATTAGTTGTGTAAAGTTGAATTAAATTGAAATTCGACATTTTGACTTTACCGTTAGTGTAAGAAATGGGCCAACTTTTACAATTGTTTTTCTAGGAGCAAAGTGTAGTATCTGTTCTGATACTACACTTCATCCTTTCTGTCCTCGGTCAGTGAAGGACTTCTTGACTGAAGCAATTTTTTTTGTGCTAATCCAGAGTGCCCATTTTTAGGGAGCTGGATTTTCCCGACATTAAACCGCGACCTTGTGTCTAACTCTGCCCTCGTGAGGAGGTGAATAAATAGGAACAATAATATAGGATATGCTGAGTAAATATCCTATTAGCTATGCCTTACTTCCTAATACTAATCCGTACTATATTTAGCTTTCAGACTAATACCTTGGGCAGCAAACCTCTGTTAGAGTCTAAGAATAAATAAATGGCGTTTATGGTCTATAGATGCAACACTTTTTTTTCCTTTCTTCCAAGGATGCATTTAAGATAAGTTGGCACCAAAATGCCAGACATGCCTTTTAGCACCAATGCTATTAATAAATGATAAAATTTGACAGCTGTATTCTTCTGGATTCAGCTGTCAACCACAGAAATCTAATTTGCTTGGTAACTTACAGGGTCAAGATATGGACCAATGTCTGCAGTTCAATCAGGCGGACAGGAACTATATCTGAAAAGTGATCTACTTTTGTATAATGGTAAGAATAAATTTAGATCCAAAAAAAAAAAATTTTTTGCTATATCATTATAAATAAAGGTAGACGTCATAACTTTATGAGAAAAGCGATATGCAGTAGGAAAAAAAATTGTATTTATTTTTTTAGATTATGACATGCTGAGCGTATTGGCGTTAAAATCAATTTAGTATTACGTATAAAATAGGAAAACAACACTTTTTAAATTAGTAAATTAGCAGACATACTAGCATATTTCCAATATGGCCGCTCTGTAAAACTAGTCGATAAAAAATGATAATTTGATTTTACTTGATTTCAACGCCAATTAAATTTGATTTATATAGATTTTAGCGCCAATACGTTCAGCATGTCTTAAAAAAATACAATTTTTGAGCTACTGAATATCGCCTTTATAAAATTATCACGCCTGGAAACTACACATTTACCTAAATAAATTATATGATATAAATATTATTTTCTGTTCTTTTTTTTGACACATTCTTCCAATTTATTTAATTAAAGATGAGAGATGATGACGAGTTTCTGTGCAAGAAGTGTAAGATAATGGAGACAGATTAGAATTGAGGTGTAGAGATAGTATATTTTGATGGTGAGGTAATTTAGGTTGTTAGAATTCAGATGTGGAGACAGTATATTTTGATGACGCTGTAATTTAGGTTGTTAGAATTCAGATGTGGAGACAGTATATTTTGATAGTGGGATTATTTAGGTTGTTAGATTTCAGATGTGGAGATAGTATATTTTGATAGCAGGGTTATTTAGGTTGTTAGAATTCAGATGTGGAGATAGTATATTTTGATAGTGGGATTATTTAGGTTGTTAGAATTCAGATGTGGAGATAGTATATTTTGATGGTGGGGTAATTTAGGTTGTTAGAATTCAGATGTGGAGACAGTATATTTTGATGACGCAGTAATTTAGGTTGTTAGAATTCAGATGTGGAGATAGTATATTTTGATAGTGGGGTTATTTATGTTGTTAGAATTCAGATGTAGAGATAGTATATTTTGATAGTGGGATTATTTAGGTTGTTAGAATTCAGATGTGGAGATAGTATATTTTGATAGTGGGGTTATTTAGGTTGTTAGAATTCAGATGTGGAGATAGTATATTTTGATAGGTAACAACATTTTTGAACAACCTAAATAGGTTGTTCAAAGATTTTGTTACCTTGGTGATATCATTGGAGCACAAGGAGGAGCCTGTGCTAGTGATTACAAGAGTTAAGAGTGGATGAAGTAAGTTCAGGAAACTTTTGCCATTACTAACCGGCATAGTGTTACCACTGTCAACCAAGGGAAGAGTCTATCAGGCATGTGTACGCAGTTTGATAATGTATGGAAGAGAAACCTAGCCAGTGACTATTGAGGACATGCGTTGCATGGAAGGAAATTATATGAGAATGATACAATGGATGTGTAATGTGAGTCTTAAAGACAGGCTTAAATCTGATGACGTCAGAGGAAGATTAATTCTGGACAGTATAGGGAGATGTGTGCAGAACAGAAGACTCTATTGGTATGGTCACATTGAAAGAATGGATGAAAGTTCTTGCGTAAGTAGATGGGGTAGCAAGGGAAGGAGAAAGAAAAACATGGGAGGAGGTGATGAGGATGGACCTGAGAGAGGGATAAATAAAGACTTACCAGAGATAGGTTAGTTTGGAAGTCAATTTCTAAAAGCCATTTAACATATGCTAGATTAACAGATGTTAAACCGAATATGATGATGATGAGGAGGAGGAGGAGGAGGAGGAGGAGGAGCATGATTGGCCTAATAGATACAGTTGTGGACTATGGAATGGATGAGTTCAAAGTTTGTGGGGAGCAATAATTTTCAGCTCTGACAAAAATGAGTCTTTAACTCATTAGTGGCCATGGTCTTTTTTAAACCAGAAGGATAATTATTTCAGCAACATCTGAATTTTCTTCAGATATATCTATAATTAGTCATAGAGATTGGAGTGTCTTTCAAACCTACTGCCTTATGTATATTGACAACACTGATGTTTCAGTTTTCGGTACACTTTGAAAATCTAAAGGCGAATGATACAAACAGTTTAATATATAATGTAAGCTTCCTTAGAGATAGCAAAATATGTTACGTCCTGCTTCGGAATTTTTTAGATGAGGGTTGATAATTTGTAGAATTTGGTATATTCAGACTACTGTTCTCATCTTGGGTGTTTTTATCACAACGTTTCGGCGTTGGAGGTTACATCAGCCGAAACGTTGTGATAAAAAACACCCAAGATGAGAACAGTAGTCCAAATATACCAAATTCTACATGTTATGTCCTATTTGACATCACAAATACACTTATTTTCAATCGATGTCTAAAAAGATAATTTATGAAAGAAGGATGCTTTTTTATCTACTGTTGGAAACTGAAAGATGTAAAATCCTGAAGCATTCATAGACTTGTAGATCCTTATCTGATCTGCCATGTTTCCTAAGCTTAAATGAGAAATTAGTAATTATTAAGTTTTAACCCATTAGCACCCATGATCCTTTTTTAGGATCAGAAGTATAATTAACCATATTTCAGCAACATCTGTATTTTTCAGAGATATCATTAGTTAGTCATAAATATTGGAGTGTCTTTCAAATATGACATCTACTGCCTGGTGTATATAGGCAACACTGATGTCTCAGTTTTCAGTATACTGTGAAAATCTAGAGTGGAAGTTTCATCTATTATTCAATCAATTTTTTTGGTAAGTCGTCCTTATAACCTACTTACATTTTTATATGGTGTATAAATTAATGCTGTAACTATCCTATAAAGTCAAGTAAATCTTTGAAAGTAATTTTTCTCAAATATAATATTGTATTTACAAATTATTTTTGGTAATAAATTAAAGAAAAAACAAATTTGGCACTAATGGTATGTTTTAAACACCAGAAGAATAATTAATCATATTTCAGGATCATCTGGGTTTTTTTTTTCAGAGATATCTATCGTTATTCATCAAGATTGGAATGTCTTTCAAATATTACACTTACTGTCTGATGTATATTGGCAACAATGATATCTCAGTTTTCAGTATACTGCGAAAATCTAGAGTAGGAGGATACAACCAGTTTCATCTATCATTCAATCAATTTATTTTTGGTAAATAGTCCGTATAACCAACACACATTTTTATATATAGTATAAATGAATGCTCTAATTATCCTATGAATTGGAAGTCATTCTGGCCAAACGAATACTGTATCTACAAATGATTTTTGGTAATAAATCAAAGGAAAAAAAATTGGCACTAATCGGTAAAATGATTAATCATTTGTTTTGCCCCAAATCTAATTGTTGTTTGAAGAAATCTCTAGAATAGATGAAAGTTCTTGTGTAAGTAGATGTAGAACAGTTGAGGTAGCAGGTTCAGTCCACAGAGAAAGGCCAGGGAAAACATGGAAGGAAGTGATCAAAATGGACTTAGGAGAAAGATAAATAAAGAGATAAGTTAGTTTTGAAGTAAATTTTTTAATGCCGTCCAACACATGCCAGCATGTAAAACGGACGTTAAACCGATGATGATGATGATGATGATGATGATGATGATGATTTTATGTTTCTATTTTATTTTGGTAACATTTCTTCACAAAGTATATTATTATGCTAATTAAAGACTAATGAATCCTTAACAGATTTGTATGCTAATTGCTTATCCTGGTGATACAAAAGATAATCTCTCTCATGATACGCTAAATCAATTTCATGTTCGTACGTACGTTATCACCCGCCACCTTTTTTTTTTTTTTAGATGGGCTCACCTGATTGCCAAAGATTTATTTATTTAAAGAATATTTAGCTGACAATTATTTATTAGGAAAATATTGTAGGTTTTGCCCAGTTGTGAGTATTTTTAGCAAAACTCAGAGTTGGGTTGTGATCGCCGTTACTTGAAGCATGTAAACAATCATTGATTGCAAAAAATGCTTGGATTTGGGGCAACAACTAATGAATGTAATTCAGACCCACGGGGGAATAAACTACAGTTTTCTTAGGAACCAACAGTAATCGAATCAGGTAAATAACTGCATCAGAGGGTAATATAGAAGTTATATAATTATGATTTATTTTCTTTTGCGCTAGCTTGTCCTCACTCGCGGAGTGATCGATACGTTGTCTGGTAAGAACACTTTTGCATGGAGACATTTTCGCCAAACCTTTCCCCACACTTTTTGAAGAGTCAGATTTTAAGCGTCAAAGTGACATATCCCTGTATCACTCCTAGTCATGATTTGGGCAAAGCGAGATAAAACACCCACATGCATCCACACGTTGCGTATAGATAAAAATTAAAATTAAGTTAAATAATTTGTAACTTTCTTTCTCAAAAGAAAGATTGAAGTATGCACTAACCGGAAATGTAAGTATACTATACTTGTCGATAATTTGACATGTTCTAACGTGTTGAAACATAAACTACTAAAAATCGGCACGGACTTTCCGAACAAACTAATATATTTACGATGTTTAGTGATGGGTGCTGATTCTAAATT
Organism: Sepiola atlantica; assembly: GCA_963556195.1. Lineage (NCBI taxonomy): Eukaryota > Metazoa > Mollusca > Cephalopoda > Sepiida > Sepiolidae > Sepiola > Sepiola atlantica. Next base: position 26,763,497 of record OY744528.1, read on the forward strand.
CCCAGCAAGAAAACATTGTGATATTACCTTTGGTTATTCGATTCGAAACTCTGAAATTAACATTGCAAATCCAAGACACAGATTTTGCTGGCCCAACATGTTTATTACAAACACACTTACCATATTTTAAACAAACTTACAATATAAATGTATCTATCTAAAGATATTGAGCACTCTGAGCAACATCAAGTAGTGTCTTAAAGAGGTAAAAGATGGCTGACAAATCATTAACCGGAAATCTTCTGGAGAAAACACTGTTTGCTCTGCTTTTAACGCTGTGGCGAGGGGCTGGATTTATAGTGTGCAGCCTGAGTGGGGAGTTGTGCAGAAAGAGGTTTGTTCACATTCTATTTAAATTTCTACATGTTGGTAGAGACGGTTAAAAAGGGAGCATGGAGGGAATTCCAAAATCAAGCAGTCAGAGGAAAGAAGATGTTTGGATAGAAAGTTTTGCTGCATCTTGGGACCTCTACAGTGAAGGGATGCGATTTTGCTGCTAGTCGGATTGGTGAGGGGTATTTACGTTCGGGGGGAGGTACAAGTGCAGTAAGGTAATCGGAGCACATTTCGTGGAAGTACTTGTAAAACAAGCACAGGCATGCAACAGTGCGGCGATGGATAGGGACTGGAGCTTCGTTAACAATGCAGGACCTATTAGGTTTCTCTTTTTTTTGTACCCTGTCAAATGGGAGATAGACTAGTGGTTAGTACACTAGCTCAGATGTGGTAACAATATTCCATCCATGGACGAATGGTGACTTCATAGAGGTATAAGATACTGGCAAGTGTGAGAAGTTTTCTAGCACGGCAGAGGGAGCCCACTTTCTTTGCAGCAGCACACTTGGCAGTATCCTCTATGTATTTATTCCAATTCATGTTGCTTGTGAAGGTTAGACCGAGGAATTTGAATATTTGACTCTTGGGTAGGATGCTATCAGTCATGGAAATCGCTGGCTGAAAAGATTTCTTATAATTGTTAAAGGGGCTTTTTCTTGGTAGTATTAAATGTAACCATCTATTTATCGCCCTATTCTACTACAGCATGGAGATCATTTTCTAAGGATTCAGTCATTGCCTTGGATATGTGTGTAATTTGAATGATGACTTCATAGGGATTGATGATACTGGCAGATGTGAGAATTTTTCTAGCCTGGTAGAGGGAGCCCACCTTCTTTGTATGACAGAACAATTAGGACCGACGGAGATCAGGTGCCTTAGGGCGTGCTAGTATGAAATTGGCTATCCAAACAGGGCGAGAGTGTGGCGTCAAAAGGGCTGGAAAAGTGGTGTTGCTTTTCAAGGGCAATTAACCACGCACAAAGCCAGTTATTTACCATATGGGAGATTGGAATGTTGCTAAGGTCTTAATCACCAATGGACTGATAGAGGTATCGATATTTGGGAAACGGTGAGAAGAAGGCGAATAATTGTTTTGTCATGATAAGCAATAAAAGTTAAAACAGAAAACTCTATTTATCTGAATCGTTGACAAGGGGCCGCCCCAACCCCAAACCACCAGGAGAGGAAGAAAGACTCAGAAAAAGGGATGGGCGAGAGAAATAGAGTAAGACCGTATCGCGTACACCACCCACCCCCGAGAGAGGAAGAAGGATTAGAGAAGTAGGTTGGAAAGGGAAATACACGTTTTTGGTAAGAGAAAGGACCCTTTGGGTTTAGAACGAGAAAACAGAAGACAGACAGACCCGGGCGGCCACCAAGCGAAGAAGGTTGCGCGTTCGGCCTCTCGTTTGGATGGCGCGTTGGCTATAGTATACCCCCCATCGTTTTAAGTAGACAAGTTAGTTCAACTTATGACTTAAGAACTTTCGATCGTAAATGGATTCACACACACAGAGAGAGAGAGAGAGAGAGAGACGACGAGATAGTTTAACACAAAGGACATTTTATCAACAGATAGATTTTCAATTCAAGTGTAAAATCAATTCTTTCTTTTAATTGTTTTAATAATTATTTCTTACCAAAAAGACTTCGCCGATGTTTGTTGAAGTTATTTCTACTGTTGATTTGTTCTGCTTGAATAACCTTGCCTTCACAGAGACGAGATCGACCAAAGCCATCTCCACCACCACCATCATCATCATCATCATCACCATCATCATCATCATCATCATTCCGACCTAGAGGAGATTCGACCGACATCTTTTTTTTTATTGCCACTACGACGATCATCGGCCAAAAAGAGTGTTTATGGTCTGGAAAGATCTCGTGGTAGAGAACCAGAAGCGTGAACACAGATAGACAGACGACGAGCGGGGTACATGTTTATGACAGGCTCCGTGACGTGGAACAGAGTGGAGTATCTGTTATACTTGATGCCGCGACCAGGAGATCAAACACCTGTGCGTGAGTGGCCGACAACGATACCCACGGAGAGAAGCGAGTGGGGTACCTCTTTATATTTGTAGCAGATTAGGCAGTATCTTTTATGTATTTATTCCAATTCACGATACCTGTGAATGTTAGGCCGACGAGTTTGAACGTTGGACTCTTGGAAAGGGTGCTATCAGTCATGTCAATCGGTGATTGGAAGTCGGCTGCATTTCATATTGTCTACTGTTTATCGGCCTTACTCTGAATGATCATCGGTAATAATTTATTTTCTCACATCTAATTTAGAATCAATCAATGGTTAAATAAAAATACAAGAGTCAAATAAGAAATACAATATTAATGTTGCTAATCTATGGGAAGACTTGAGAGAAAAGCAATAAAAAAATGAATATCTATTTATTAATTGGCACCCCATGAATTAAGTTATATCTTTCGATAAAAAAGACCAAGATTTGGAGAAACGATCAAGAAGTCTTTGTAGTAATAATACTGACGGTTTATTTAGCAATGTTCGATGATAAATCATATTCCATCTAAAGACATCTCTATCTTTACAGAGAGATAACTTTTTTTATACCTTGAAATTATCTGCCCTTGTCAAGAGAGGTGGGGGTAGGATCGTCTGTCCTTGGAAGAGATATGACATTATTATAAATAATTAATTTGACAGTAACAACCGGGAGTTGTGGAGTCGGAGTCGGGGGGGGGGGGGAGTTGTAGGTTTTTGGAACCATCAATCTTTAAAGTTTTCTCTCATAAGGTTTATTATTAACGGAAGATTTCATGTCAAAAGAAATTATGATGGAAAAGATGGAAGATTATTCTTCAAAATAAATGAGATTTAAAACAAAAATGGAGGTAATTTGTGAAAAAAAACCTATTTTAAGTTATCTTTTTTTTTCTACTTTATCTTTAATAAACTTATTTGAACTAAAATTTTGTTATTTTTTGGGGGGGGAATTTTTTTTATGACGATTCATAATTTGTCTTGTTTGGATGATTCGGATTACTGTTCTCATCTTGGATGGTATTCTCACAATGTTACAGCCGATGTAACCTCCTGCCTTCTTCGGGTGTGTCTCGTCATCATATCAAAATCAGGAATCTGTACAGAATTTCGAACGTCCCCCTGAAAATCAGCCAAGGGACAAAGGTAGATGTATTTGATTCCAAATGCCTTAGAAAGAGCCTAGAAATCAAAAAAAAAAAAGGGGTCGAAGTACCAACCGGCAAGTCAAAGACCACACTAACCAATAGCTTTTATCTGCAAACGACGTCTAGGCTGACTCAGACATGCCCTGAGATTGGCTCCAGAGAGAATTGCTAACCAAGTGTTTGATAGAAAAGGAAGATAAAAAATAAACTGGAAGCAAATAATCGAGAGAGATTTCCAAGCAACGAACAGAAGCTGGAAGGATGCTGTTGATATGTCTACAAACCGAATTCAATGGAACACTTTGACCGCCTCATCCATCTCAGGACGCGTTGGTTCCTAAAGCTAAGTAAAGTCATTATTTAATCCACGGGGTAGCTTGTTCTCGTTCTGTCAGCCATGAGTGGGTAGAGGTCTTTAATAATTCGCAATTGTATTTTTAGTATCACCTGTATAGAGGATTGAACCTTCAACCTCCAGAAGACTTTCACTGAGAACTGAATATTGCTTAGCACATATCCGTTGTGCCATGGGTCCTGAAATTTTGTTGTTGAATCAATTTAGAACAATAAAAGAGGAATAGGTGGATTGAACAATCATGCCCACTTTGTTGGGATTAAATATCCCTGGAAGAAAGTTCAATTTTCGCACGTGAGAATGCAATAACAATTATGTAGATAAGTGCAAAATAGAAACAGGGCAAAAGCTTTTGTGAGAAGGAACACAACAACAATTGTATATAAGTTTAAAACAGTTTTACTTGTGAGAAAAAATAAGGCCAAATATATACAACAAATGGTGAGTTCAAAGTTCAGAAAGGAGGAAGTTAATTTAGGTTTGCGAAAACGTGGTTCGCGAACTTATCTTGTGGGAGTTCTGATAACAGGTTACACGTACGCCCGCCTCCATTCTGGCTCTTGTCGAGATGTAGTCACTTCAGTCCAAGATGGTTGGTAACAGGAAGGAGTAGGGGCTCTCTACGACTGCCGTCGAGGGCTTTGTCTCAGAAGCATCCAGCCGCGGTCCTACCAGATTCAAAAGGTGGGTTGAAAAGAGGCCGGGACACAGCGTGCAAGCGTTTTTATGGGCTGACTCACGTGACCCCTAAGAGAGTAGGGGTTGGGATGTCTGACACCCAATCCGTGAGACCCTTAAGGGACAAGGCTGCAGCCAGTCAGTGAGGGGGACGTTAATAAATTCCAATAACTTTAACATAGAAATTCTTTCAATTAAATCATTAAATCTATTGTTCTGTTGTCATGAGACCATCCTATCAGGCATTACCTCCTCCTTTGTCAGTATATTGTAGAAAGAATCTATAAGACTTGTTGTATGAGGAAAGGGTTTTTGAGTAGATATCCATCCTTCTGGCCTTGCTTGACAAACGGTTTACCATAGTTTATTTAAAAAGAAAAAAACTTCTACAATTCAAATCAATTTCATTCATACAGTTTCATTAACACAACAAACATCGCCCGGAAAGTGTTACGGAGACAAGAAGACAAAAATGTTTTGACTCAGTAGATATGCATGTAATATACAAGTGGGATTGAGTCCGGGTCTTTGATCTCGCCTCTCGCCCAAGTCGTGGCTAGAGGCGATAAAGGGATATACATCTTCTCAACTCGATGCTTAAACTCTGGCTGCTTTTAGCGAGCGTGGAAAAAGTTTGAGCGGAAGCTGCTTCCTACTCACAAGGGTGTTCTTACCGAATAACATATACATCACTTCACAATTGAGAAAATGCTAACGCAAAAGAAAATAGATCGTAATTATGTAACTTCTACGATACCATCCTCTCGGGTTAGCAAAAATACGCGACAAAATTATGAACAACAACATTAAACGTAAAATTCTTGATCGTCTCAAATTTTTCATTCAAAAAAATTTATTTAAATTATATATATTGTATTATATATGACGTTATAAATCGTTCAACACACACACATTATATATATATATATATATATATATATATATATATATATATATATATAGCTTCAGTTTTTATCCGGATGTTTCACTAATTATAAGATATTAGTTGACGCTTATATCTTTTGTTGGATTGCTTCATATATATATATATATATATATATATATATATATATATATATATATATATATATATATATATATAATTCGTGTTTTTTTCTGGTAGAAAGAAATCTAACAGAGTGCTCGATTATTTAATAATAAGAGCATAATATTTATTTATTTATTAATAATGTTACAGAAGAGCAGATCAAATCAACATGGTACCATAGGTTTCACGCCGAGAGCGGACTCAGATTATAAAATAGTTTATTTATAATTATAAACAAATCGCTACCCGGAGATCTTCACCCATATTTGATCTTAGAGGAAGCAGGAGGTCATTCTGGAAGAAGTTATAAACAGTGAACATTTCCCAGAATTACCTACCGCTTCTTCTAAAGTAAGTATATATATATATATATATATATATATATATATATATATATATATATATATATATATATACGTAAAAATTATTTGAAAGCCAAATAACAATATCTGTTTTTCTATCTTTAAAATAAATTATTTATTTACCTTAAAGACATGCACGAGCTTTCGACTTAGATAAGTCTTTCTCAAGTATAGACATTTTTTGTTTGTTAATGATCTTTCCTGTTGGAGATATAAAAATCTCCCGTGGATAGTAGTCCGTTCACATGTACGTAAGAGTTGATCCGAATATTTATTTATTAATAATGTTACAGAAGAGCAGATCAAATCAACATGTTACCATAGTGTTTATTTTCAGTTTACTTATATTTATAAACAAATCGCTATCCGGCTATCCTCAGCCATATTTGATCTCTGAGGAAGAAAAAGGCCATCCTGGGAGAAGTTCGCGTTTTTTTTTTAAATATTTATTTTTTTACTTTCAGTAGTTAATTAGTATGGGAACTTTCTGCAGAAGACTTAAAAAAAGGTTTCGAAAACATTATAAACGAGGAAAAAAAAATGCGACCAGAGGGTGGAGTATAATTTTGATAGATAAAATAAAGAAGTGATTAAAAGATTTTCTCCTCTAAATTTCTAAAAAATAATCTTTTATTAGTGAAAATTAGAATAAATAAAAAGAAACGTTTTATTTTTGTAACTGTAAAAATGAAAATAAATAAATAAATAAAGTAACGTAAAAAGAAGGAAAATGTTTTCAAATGATAAAAAGAGAAATAGAAAGAAAGAAAAAAGTCTAATGTGAAAAAGGGGTCAGTAAAAATAACAAAAAGGAGAAAGAAAGGAAAATTATCATTTCAAGATATGAAATAAAATTAAAATTAAATTTTTGAAAAGAAAAAAAATGAAAGGGATAGATGAAAAATTAAAGAAAATAAAAAAAATAAGTTGTGGCAAAAAAATAAAAATAAATTAAATTATGGCAAAAAATAAAAAGAAAAAAGAAGAAAATAAATTGATATGAAATAAAGGGCGAGAAAGTGACCTTGAATTTCAACGTTACCCTCTATGTTTTATTTACTCCTCCCCAGGAGTTAGGCACAAGGCCAGTTTTATCTTACTCCCACAAGTAAGATGTGACCCAAGATCGGGTCGAGAAAGTGGGGTTTGAAAAGCCAGCGCTCGAGAGGTGAGCACTCTGGCCATTTAAAAATTGCCTGGGCAGCCCCGTCGGCATTCCCCGGTAGGGGCGCCTCAGACAGTAAGCAATAAACTTACTCCTCCCCAAAGAGGGGAGGCAAAGCCTGGAAGGGTGGACCTCCTAGAACTGCACAGGACAGGCGTGCAGTATCCATCGGAACAGATACTACACTTTGATCTTAGCCAAAAGGCGTAACGAATATCTATGCGTTCCCACTTTTAAGTGACCTATGGGGACAGAACCTCCTTAGAACTTCAAATACGTACATCTGATTTTAATGAAATTTTAACCACATGTATAAGACAGTAATTCAGAGAGTTTTCCGACGCTTCAACTTCTTCCGACAATATTAGGAGGCGAAACGGGAGGAGTGAGCAGTAAAACAAAGAAAGTAATATCGTGTTATGAGTATAGTGAAAAAGTTTATTTAGTAAATTATTGATGTTTTGTATTATTTTGATTATTCGGACTACTCTTCTCATCTTGAGTGTTATTTTCACAACGTTTCAGCCGAGATAACCTCCGACCTTCCTCAGGTGTATCTTGTCGAACTCGGGAATCTTTCTGTCAAACTCGCGAATCTGTACGTAATTTCGAGCGAAACCCTTTATTTAATTCACGGGGGTAGCGTGCTCTTATTCCGTCATGACCGGATAGAAGTCTTAAGTAATTCGCAATTGTATTCTTAGTATCGCCCGCACTGAGTATCGAACCTTCAACCTCCAGAAGAGTGTCACTTAGAACTGAATTTTACTTAGTTCTTTATCTATTGCGCTACGGGTCCTTGCGTTGTGAGAATAACACTCAAGATGAGAGCAGTAGTCCGAATAATCCAAATTATCAATCCTCATCTCAAAAATTCAGAAACATAAATTATTGATATTTTATGAAATATGGCAGCCATTTTTGTTTATAACTTTTTATTTTTAAATAAAAATATAAGATGCATAGAAAAGATGAATTTTTTGTTGTTATAAATAATTAAATTTATTAATTTTTTTTTTTTCAAAAGTTTCTAGACTTTCTTCTTTAGAGAAAATATTAAACAAGGATGTGAGTTCTTCACTTTTACCGGAATTCGGTTTTTTTTTTATCATCCAGAAAAATAAGAATTCTGCTTACTTTTTTAATAAGAAAAGGCGAAATCGCTAGAGCTTTACGTCCTTATTTTCCGCCATTTTATTTCTCTTTCTTTCTTCCTCTCTCTCTCTCGCTTTATCTTTCATTCTCTTTTCCTGTTAGTGATCCTCATTCAATCTGCTAGTTTATGATATAATACACAACCTCAGCTGAAATAAATTTTAGGGATTAGAATCCGCTTTCAGGGTGAAATTTTCTCAGAGCAATAAGAGTGAAATGTTAGCAGCTAAAAAGATTTCTGTTGACTGACTGGAAATCTTACCTCCATTAAAAGAACCCAAATGTAGGATCTCTCGGCCTGTTATAAGGATGGCCTTGAGATGACAACAATTTAACTTATTAGTTTAGTTGAATTATATTTTATTCAATTAATCTTCTTGACTAAAAGTGGATTCTGGTTAACAGCATCTGAGTTTGCAACGCTCCTCTCTACGCGCATCTCATCCAGTCCTTCTTCCTTCTAAACAGAAACTGAGTATTTAACTTTTTCGAATATCTCAATTTTTTTAATGGAAATCACTCCAGACAAGGCATGAAGCCACTTGATGTAAGGAGTTAAAAAAAAAAATACTACTACTTCAAGGTAAAAAAACTAGCAAACGATAAGCATTAGATGGATAGATTCCGTCCCAGAAAACAGCAATTCTCCCCCCTTTGTCAAAAACATCGCTTATGGAATGTGAGGACTAAAGAACAAAATAAGGGAAACAAGACTTACGAGGCTGTCGAAAGTAAACCCACGGTTAACTTTCTACTCTCCTAAAATTAACGAAATTTAACCAACCCGTTATCTTCTTTTCTAAGTGATCATGTTCTGTCAGTCAAACTCACCAACCTTCTGTAACCCTGGTACCTGGTACAGCATTCAAACGGGTGGGTTGAGGGGGGTTTCCTCCTTTGATTGGAAGTTTCTAGGGAATAGCAAATATATCGTAGTCAGGGGAGATGAATGACGATGTTAGTTTTTTTCATTTTTTTTTTTTAGGGAGGTGTCGTCATCCTTCCACATACAGCACTTGGTATTCCCAAATGATCACCCATCTGGTACTGACCAGGCTCAACGTAGCTTAACTTCAGTTATCTAATGAGAACCGATGTTTAAATGTGATTCTGTCGTCACTTTATGTAACATATCGATGCTAACTCAATTTGTTGCAGAAATCATCAATTGACTTCAAAACTAACCTATCTCTGGGAGGTCTTTATTTATCCCTCTTTCTCTCAAGTTCATTTTTATCGCTTTCCCCTATGTTTGTCTCAGCCTTCCCCTGTGAACCGACCCTGCTACCTTAACTGTTCTACATCTACTAACCCAAGAACTATCATCCATTCTTTCAACGTGACCATATCATTAAAATACTGTCCAAATTTAAGCTTCCTCTGAGGTCATCAGATCTAAGCCTGTCTTTAAGACTCTCATATCATTTCTCTCTATGCAACACATATTTTAATATGGTCTTCGATAATTAGAACTTATGATAATAAAAGAGAATGAAATATTTAAGATTTCAAAATAACTTTTTTTTTCCATGATAAATATTTTATTGGAATGAAATAAGATGAAGAATCTTGTTTAAATGATTGATGCAGCAATAAAATTCCTGAAAAAAAAAATGGTTTGTTGAATATATTTTGGTAATTCTGATGCCATTTTATACGTCTTTGCGTGTCTAGCACATTTTTTTATCTGTAAAAATAAATACTTCGCATTTGTTGGGAAGGCAATGTTTGGTATCAGTTTTCTTAGCAGCACAACTTCAGTAAGAGGATAAACAAAGCTTAATCTAATTTTACTGATATCTGTAATCAAATTGTCCTCTCTTCTATAGTTTTCTATACTTGTTTTATAAAAAAAAAACATATTCTGACAAACCTTATAAAAGGCTTTATGTCAATCTTAGCTTTATCTCCATATTAGAGAACAGTACTTGTCCTTGAGATACGGCTAGATTTGCTGCTTTTCTTTGCAAAGCTAATGAGAACCAAAAGAATGAAATATGTCTGGCTTGTGTTAAGGTTGAAAATGTGGACATTTTCTGTCTCAGCGAAAAATCTATGATACTGGTGGGTGGGTTAACCAAATTTCATTTTTTAAAAAACTTATATTCATCCCAAACAAGACCAATTGCCACTGAGGCATAAGGGGGCTACTGTGAATTAAGGGCCAGACTTATAGGGGCATCCTAAGTCGGGAGTTGTGCAGTGAGATTTTTGTTCATGTTACATTTAAATTTCTGCATTTTGGTAGAGTCGGGGAAACAGTGAGCAAGGAAGGGAATTCCAAAGGTAAGCAGTTCATGGAAAAAAAAGCTATTGGAGTAGAAAGCTTTCCAGAATCTGGATACCTCTACAGTGAAGGGCTGAAATTTTGCTGATTCTTGGGTTGGTCAGGGGTATTTATGTTGAGGGGGGGGGGGAACACAAGTGCAGCAAGTTCGTCGGAGCACATTCCATTGGAGTACTTGTTAAAACAAGCACAGGGATGCAACCCTGCAGCAATCGGACCGGATCCAGAGCTTACTACACAGCTAAACTTTTTTTCGCTATCAAATTTATGGGATGCCAGTAAGAAGATTTTTCTTTTGAAAAGATCTCTTGCTGTGACAATATAAGAGTTTTCACAGCTTTTTTTCGTGATTATTTGCGCAATATAATCACAAACAATTGGACAAAAAAAAAAACAGAATTTCACATTTATTCATTAATTGATAAGCAAAGTTTTACCTGGCTAAGTAGGTGTTTGTACCAGTCAGGAATACGTCCTCGACAGTCAGTCCGACAGTGACTTTGTTGCTGTCGAGCTGAGGTATGGTTCTTTTCAGTCTCAGGAGGTTAACCCTCTCAGGCTTTACCTTCTCTTTGAGAAGGAGTTAGTTTATTACCAGTCGCCTGAGGTGCCCCTACCGGAGAATGCCTACGGGGTTGTTTAGTCATTTTTTGTAGGCCAGCACGTGCAAATTCTTGTGTGCTGGCTTTTCAAAACCACACCTGACCTTGTGTCTAACCTCCTGAAGAGGAGGTAAATGAAACACTGAGATGGATACCAGCTTGGGAATACCAATTACTGATTTTATCAAAGACCAATCAAATTCAATTTATATCAATCTGGCTAGCAATAATATTTCTTGTTTCTTTTATTTGATTGTCAAGTGCAAAGGAGAGTAGAAAGTGGACCTTGGGTTTACTTTTGGCAGCCTCGTAACTCTTGCTTCTCTTATATTGTCCTTTAGTCCTCACATTCCACGAGAGATGTTTCTGACAAAGGGAGAAGAATTGCTGCTTTCTGGGCCATAATCTATCCATCTAACACTTATCGTTGGCTAGATTTTGACCTTGAAGTAGTATTTTTGTTTTAGCTCTTTACATCAAGTGGCTTCATGCCTTACCTGGAGCGATTTCCATGAACAAATAAAAAATTTAAAAAAACACACAATATTATTGGTGATGGGATTCTCGAACACTTACCTACAAAGAAAGGCTTCAAAGACTAAATGGATGCGAGGGGACCTAATTCTTGCATAAAGCATCATCAACAGGAATGTAAATCTACCTTTTAGAGGAGTCGCGATCTCTGTGGTCATGCGGTCACCTGCAGAAGATGTACCATCGTCACTTTTGGCTCAATAGAAGAAAGGCAGCATTCTCTGTCTGTGTTTTTTCTCCCTGAAACAGCCTGCTAGAGAAGGTCGTGATGATGCCTATCATATCACGGTTTAAAGACTCCTTGGACAAACATTCAGACTGTATATGGATGGACACGTCTTCTGTCTATTTACATGGCAAAGAATAGCAAAGCACAACAAGCCAATAAATATGATTAATCATTATCTGTTAATACACGTTTGCATAGAGTTACTAAGAAGTACTAATTGTACAGGATCATCAACAGGTGGCACTTGACTTGAATATCCGGGTTCGCACTATCGTCAAACCCGTAATAAACACAGAGTCCGTAGCATGGTATCTCTATTTATAGTAAACTAGCAGGAAGATCCGACGTTGCCCGGGATTGAATGAGGATCACTACTATCTACTTTTTCATTATACTCATAACACAATATTACTTGTTTCTGAATTTTTGAGATAAGGATTTATAATTTGTATTATTCGGACTACTGTTCTCATCTTGAGTGTAGATTCCCGAGTTCGACAGAAATATTCCCGAGTTCGACAAGATACACCCGAAGAAGGTCGGGGTTACATCGGCCGAAACGTTGTGAGAATAACACTCAAGATGAGAAGAGTTATCCGAATAATCCAAATTATACACACCATATTACTTTGTTTGTTTCGCCCCCTAAAATAGTCAGAAGAAGTTGAAATGTTGGCAACCTCTCTGACTTAGTGTTTTATACATATGGTTTAAATTTTATTAAAATCGGATATAAATTTTAAGTTTTAAGGGGGTCCTGTCCCAATGGGTCACTTAAAGGTGGGAGCACATAGATCTCTGGCACATAGAGGGTAACATAGAGATTCTAGACAGTAGCATGGTATTCCTATTTATAGTAAATTATGTGGAGTTTGAACTTGAATCTCTAGTTTCACCAAGGACACTTTATTCATATTTATAACTGTATGGTATCCAACATGGGTGCTTCTAGCGTAAGAGTTAGGGTTAGGCTCATGGTTGGGGTCAAAGTCAGCTTAGGTCCTAATCTAAAGAAGTACCCTAACATGTTATACAAACAATTAAATCTTATCTACTGCAGAATAATTGCTTTCTCAGATATTTGGATTATTCAAACTACTGTTTTCATCTTGAATGTTATCCTCACAAACGTTTCAGCCGATGTAATATCCGACCTTCGACCGGGTAGAAATAATCTTTACTTTATATTCTGAGTATCATCTTTATTGAGAACAATCTACCCCTATGGATTAAATAAAGGGTTCAGTTTGAAATTCCGTATAGATTCCCGAGTTCAACATAAAGATTTCCGAGTTTGACCTGAAGAAGGTCATAGGTTACATCGACGGAAATGTTGTAAGAATAACATCCAAGAATAACATCCAAGATGAGAACAGTAATCCGAATAATCCAAATAATATAATTTATCAATCTCCATCTCAAAAATTCTTAAGCATTTATGTCAATGTCGTGTATTTTTATTTATTTATCTAGTCATATTTATATATCCAAATAATCCTTATAATATTTTGTCCTTTAGTACTCACATTTCATGAGCGATGTTTCTGGCAAAGGGGGAAGAATTGCTGTTTTCTGGGTCGGAATCTATCCATCTAACATTTATGGCTGGTTTTTTACCTTGAAGTGGTAATTTTATTTTAGATCCTTACATCAACTAGCTTCATGCTTTGTCTGGAGCGATTTCCATTAAAAAAATCCCCATCTAAAAAATTCTCAAACATTTATGTTAATGTCTTGTATTTATATTTATGTATCTAGTTATATTTTCATACATATGCCTAGATATGCATGTGTTATTATAGAAGGGTCATAGAAGGCTATCACAATGCAATAAGTGGAAATATTACAGTGTTGTGAAGGAGAACAAAATGGACTGTTTTGCCTTTTTTTTAGTAAATCTTAGTGTATAGAAGGTGAGTCTAAATGAAGTGATCTAATGTGTGTAACCGTTTTCCATATTATATTTTGATGAACAACGTCTTAATCAAATCGTAGGTGTTTCAAATTTCCTGAAACTTATGTGGACTTAAGCACCACTAATATTGTTTTACATTGCATTACTGCAGTAAATGTCAGAGTGACCCACAGCAAATATATTTTAATTTTTAATTTAAATCTATTTGCTGCAGGGTAACTATTAGATTACTAAATCAAGTAAGATTTTAAAAAAATCACTACATTTTTTCCTCTTTTTCAACACGTCTGTGGAACACAGTGCCGCGAGCCTGCTTTCCTGCCAACTACAATACGGTCATCTTCAAGTCAAATGTAAACAAGTTCTTGTTGAACTGTCCCTGTAAATAATCAATTTCTTCCCTGCTACAACCATCATACCGTTGAACGGGATGTTGTCTCACCATCCGCCAGTCAAACTCTTATACCCTATCCTCAAATCAAATTCTTTAACCCATATCCTCGAGTGGCCTTTGGGCCTTGATAAGCGGTGACCTTTAATGTAAAAAAGAATTTCAGCTTCTTGCATTGTGATAGCTGTCTATGACCTTTCTATATAAATATCACACACAATGTTTCCAGTGAAATACATCACCTTATATGTGTTATTAGTTTAATATAAAAAAAGACGATATTTGTTCTTGTTTATCATCGTTTGGGCACTGACCTACTGGGTCATGCTGAAAGATTCTTTTCCCATTCGCAAGATTGAAACCGGAATTGCAAAGTGCTTTTTCTGGTATCAAGTTTAAAAGGGGCATCGGGATGGGGAGGGAGGTGATATTATTTGCAGTTCAAACACAAACCTCAAAAATTGAACAAAGATGGCAAAGCAGAAGGATAGTTCCAGTTTCATTTCCTCTGAAGATCACAACATACATGTGAAGGAATTGGCTTTGAATGAGACGGGCATTTTAGAAACGGACAAAACTCCAAAGATATATGAAATAGCAAAGCGCCAGAAAGGGGAAGGTGGATTTATTTGCCAAGATGTACGACTTTCTCTGCCAGGATTGTTTAAGGGATTAGGTAATAACAGGTGGTTAGTATTGGATAAATCCGACCAAACAGCGTTCATATTTAGCTATTTGTTGTTGATTACTGCTGCCTGGGTGATTATTAAGGCCAACAGGTCCCGTTGCTCATGGACAGAATAGACATAATAATCCCCCCATGGCATTTGATCCGTTCATCAATGCCAAAAAGCGAAATAAATAAATATAGAAAATTACAACTATTTATCCGTACACAGCATTTCTAAAAAATTATACACACTTCTTACATATAAAGTTATCTTATATGATTTTCAAAGTAGGACCCAAATAGTAATCGGTCTGACATATCGATATTTGATTTGGACTAGTCTAATTTTTCGTTTTTTTCTTCCACTATGTTATTGACACAAATATGTATACTGTTTCTTTTTTTCCCGGAAAATACTTATTCCGGCTGAGAATGATGTTACAGAAGAGGGAGCTCATATGTCCTTAATAAAAATAATTCCAACATTTCCCTACCTATTTCTGTAATTAATTGTAATAAATAGTTTATCATAATTCTAGGTAAAATAATTTTCATATAATTTTCATTCTAACTTCCACTTACAGATGTGTTCATATTATATGTTACATGCATAGGTTAATTTTAAGGATACAAGGGGCCTTTCTTTTTCATGCATAGGTTATTTTTAAGGATTATTTTTCATGATCACCGTCGCCATCTTGGAATCTTAGTAATCCAAAACGATAACCTTTCGCATCGTGTCACATTGTTTCAATTATGATAACACGGTAAGCTGTTTCTTTTTCAAAATTCAGTCATATTTGTATACTTTAAAATATAACTATTATTACTATACTAAGTTTCTGATTACTTTGTAAGTAATCACAAACTAAGATCATTTATGTGTTAAGTGCTTCCAAATTCTTATATATTAAATGTTTTGTTAATTCATTTTATGGAAATCGCTCCAGACAAGGCATGAAGCCACTTGATGTAAAGAGCTAACAAAAGCGAAATATGATTATCGCAAAGACAGGAGATGCCTATTGGCCTGACTCTTGAAAATACCAAGGCTATGAGTAGGAGGAAAAGAGTCAGCAGGAAGAGAGTTCCACAAGCCTGCAGTTCTTGGAAATAAGCTACTGGAATAGGAAGATGTATTACAATGAATGCTACTACTACTAATACTACTACTACTACTACTAATTACAATGAGGTATCAAAACAGCGAATTCATGGAGACCGCTAGACTAGTGAGTCAAACGAGCTGGAACAAAACAAACAGGGAATAAATCAGACATTTCTGAAGAACACATACAAGAATAGTATTTATAGAAAAGACTGAGACTAGCAACATCACATCTGGAAAATAATTATTTGTATTGAGAGGGATTTAAACTTAGGGTTATAGATATTATAGGTTGAAGGGTTGGAGCGCGTTAAAAGTGAATATCTAATGGGTAATCTGTTGAAGCATTACGATTAAGACAAAGTTATATATAATTCAAAACGTTAAAAAGGGTTCATATTTGGGATTTAGGGCTCAAACGGTTAGAGATTTGGGAGTTTACATGTCCAAGAGGTAACTATTCAGACATTTTTTGTATTTCAAGGTTTAACCAGTTTATAGATTTCGCAGTTAGTTAAAGATTGGGGGCATAAATGGAAGGTAGTGTATATATACAGGTAACATCACTGGAATACTATTTTCTAGCCCCAGCTGTATCAGAGTTTCATAGGTTAAGTTATATTGGAATATATGTAATTTAAACGAATAGGAACTGAGTTAGAAGGGTGGGTGGCCAATTATAATACTTTAAGATATTACTAATGTTAGGAAGGGAGGCAGCGTTTATGTGCTTAAGTAAGGGGGGTTAATATACAAGGTTATGGGGTAGGATTAGGTTGATTATGCAAGAAAAGTATAACATGGAATACTTTGAGTACAGATTGATTTACGGGGGACGAATGGGCTATTATAGAGGAAACCTGGAGTCGTGATTAAAAGGTAAAAACTATGAGATCTATAAGGAGTTGGTTGTCATTGCATCAACAAGTTCAATAGATTGTATTCAAAAGGAGATAAGAAAGGTAATGAATAAGTTGTAAGAGGGGGTTACTAATAATTGAATATAAATTTGAGATTTAAGGTTCTGAGGGACAGGGATTATGGATTAAGGGTGTAGTAAAGTCTAATATTAGTTCTCAATATGTGCTAAGGTGATTAGATGCACAGAAAAAAATGCAATTCGTTGTAGAGTTAAAAAGTTAAGAAATTAAAGTTAAAAGATTAAGGAAAGAAAAAATAAACATGCTTTTATTGAATTACCTTCCATTGAACAAGATGAAATAGATTTGTCATTCTTACATTTTTTTTATTTCTCTTTTTTTTTCATTTATGCAATTGCTCTATCCCGTATATTGAGCTTTATCCATTTCACGATAGGTCCAAAAATCGGTTTTGTCTGGTTCAAAAGCTGTTCCATTTCCTAAAATTCTAACCGACTATAATTATCAAGATCCCGCATATGTTCATTGTGAAAGTATAAACGATTAAATGTTCAATAAAAGTTAAAGTTGTGTTCAATATTTTTTCTGATATTCCGTAAATATGAGTAAGTGATAGAGTGTGTTTTTTTTTTAATCTAAGAATATTTTTTTCTTCAAATAAAAAGCAAAGTAGTAAATATGCTTGCAATATTATATAACTAAACATAATAAGCGTACACCATTGGCTTTATGTTTAAACTTTCAATTTTTAAATAAAAGACTATTTTTATAACAGAAAATGTCTTTGAATACTTGAAAACAATCAGTCCAACAGTGACTTTGTTGCTGTCGAGCTGAGCTGTGGTTCTGTTCAGTCTCAGGAGGTCCACCCTCCCAGGCTTTATCTTCTCACCCTTTGAGAAGGGGTTAGTTTATTGCTAATCGCTTGAGGCGCCTCTACCGGGAAATATCGACGGGGCTGCTCAGGCATTTTTTGTAGGCCAGAACGCGCTAATCCTAGTGTGCTGGTTTTCCACACCTGACCTTGTGTCTAGCCTCCTGGAGAGGAGGTAAATAAAAATACTTGAAAACAATGAAATTTACGGGGGGGGGGGGTCTAAATGAAAAAAATGTTCTTATTGTTTTTATAAATATATACATTATGTAGCGTGCATTTGATATGTGAGTTTAATTTATTAATTTAATAAATACTAAAAAATTACCACCAATAAACATTCGGTGTTTGCTTAAAATCAAAGAATCATTCACATTTTCTTACATCAAAGCTTATTATCACATATTTGAGCACTCATAAAGTTTACAAGCGGTGAAGCGAAATTATTTACTTTACGAAATATATAAATGCAGTGATTCGAGTAGCAGTAAGAGAACTTGCAGGTGAGAGGGAGTTATCTCCTCCGACTATCTTTATGACATTACTAATCAAAACGGAAAATGTTGTTCAGAATAAATATGCAAAGAAAAAAGTCGATTTAAAATAAAAAATATTTTTTGTTCAGAACACGAAATATATGTAAAATAGTGTACATATTAAGACACTTTTTTATGCAAATTTAATTTATGAAGCTATTCCGGTCACACAAATAGGGGGAAATCTCACTTTTCTTTATATTTAAGATAATATTGAATGAATGTAAAATTTTGTGACATAATCTTTATGTAAATGTCGCTCTTCCTTGTTAATAGGGTGGATAAATTTTGACGGCCTTTAAGTGTTGCAATATACATGCTTGCCCTGTCGATTGGGCCATGAATTTGCCAGCTACAATTCCATGTAGAGAGGTAAAAAAAAGCGAAACCAAAGCCACCTGTAAGCCAGGGGTGGTGACCCGTGATGCCTTAGGATGGAATCCTGGTAGCTTAGTAGTTTGTGGTCAGGTGACTTGCAAAACTTCACTTCGACCCTTACTTCGGCTCGACAGGAGATCGGAGAGGCCTGATCTGATCAATCGGCTGGTCACGTCATGCCCTTGTATCTATAAGTTCATCTCCATTCGTGTTATTCAATCTGATTCTCCTAAAAATCAAAACCTTATTTTTCCTTTTTATTTTCTTCCCAAGTAGATAAGGAAAATTCAGAGAATTAGTAAGAACAAAGAAGATTACCACTGGCAAGGAGTAATGTTTTCAAAGAGTAATGCTTTCAAAGAGTAATGTTTTCTAGGAGTAGTGTTTTCTAAAAGTAATGCAATGTATTCTGAGAGTAATGTTTTTAAGAGCAATGTAGTCTGAGCGCAATGTATTTTAAGAGCAATGTATTTTTTAAGAGCAATGTATTTTTTTAAGAGAAATGTATTTTTAGATTAATGTATTTTAAGAGCAATGTATTCTGAGATTAATGTATTCTGAGATTGTTGTATTCTGAGATTATTGTATTCTGAGAGCAATGTATTTTAAGAGCAATGTATTCTGAGATTAATGTATTCTGAGATCAATGTATTCTGAGATTATTGTATTCTGAGATTATTGTATTCTGAGAGCAATGTATTTTAAGAGCAATTTATTCTGAGATTAATGTATTTTAAGAGCAATGTATTCTGAGATTATTGTATTCTGAGATTATTGTATTCTGAGAGCAATGTATTTTAAGAGCAATGTATTCTGAGATTAATGTATTCTGAGAGCAATGTATTCTGAGATTATTGTATTCTGAGAGCAATGTATTCTGAGATTAATGTATTCTGAGATTATTGTATTCTGAGAGCAATGTATTCTGAGAGCAATGTATTCTGAGATTAATGTATTCTGAGATTATTGTATTCTGAGATTATTGTATTCTGAGATCAATGTATTCTGAGATTATTGTATTCTGAGATCAATGTATTCTGAGATTATTGTATTCTGAGATCAATGTATTCTGAGATTATTGTATTCTGAGATCAATGTATTCTGAGATTATTGTATTCTGAGAGCAATGTATTCTGAGATTAATGTATTCTGAGATTATTGTATTCTGAGATCAATGTATTCTGAGATTATTGTATTCTGAGATCAATGTATTCTGAGATTATTGTATTCTGAGATCAATGTATTCTGAGATTATTGTATTCTGAGATCAATGTATTCTGAGATTATTGTATTCTGAGAGCAATGTATTCTGAGATTAATGTATTCTGAGATTAATGTATTCTGAGATTAATGTATTCTCGGAGTATAAAATAATTATCCTACTTATAGAATAAAATTTGACAACTTCATTCGACATTAAATAACCCATAGATGGTTGATATGCCGTAAACCAAACTAAACTAAACATATACATGCACAGAATTTGAAAACACTGTTTTAGTCTCAGCAAAAGAGTAAACATTAATTTGATTTTTTTTTCGTAGATCAATTGAACCATTATTATTTTCTTAAATGTTTTTCCAATATATCAATGGAATAATCGTTAAACTTGACTAATTTTACATTCTGGTGTTGTACTTTAAAGAATTATTGATTTTTAATCCCATAAGAATAAAAATGAAAATAATAAAATGAAAATAATTTCTCTACGATTTTCTTATAAAATTTAACAGAAGTGGATTATTTCCTTGCTTTTCTTAGTACAGATATGTGATAAATGTCATATATATATATATATCTTTTGACCGGAAGTTCATGTGCCGCAAAAAATGGCTGACTTGCCATGGTTGGCACATGTGTCAAGGGTTTCCTGATCCATGATCTGGAGCGTTTCAACAAACACTCTCTACATTCCACACTCAGAATCTGATGGGTGGAACATGAAAGTTCTCAATAATACAATACCGGTATCTATTAAGGCAATGATTCCCAAGCCACTCCTCCGATAGTCTAGCCATGCCGTAAGAATGAATGATCACAAAATAAGATTTGTTTTGGAATTTTGTGACTTCAGACAAAGCCATAAAAATAGAGGTAGTCCAGACAATATGTATAAAGACGTGTTGAAATTTTAATTTTTATTTTCGAAGAGTCAGTTGAAAGGGGAGATAATTCAAACTTTTCTTTTGTTGTAACCATAAGCCATAAGGAAAATCCAGAGAATTAGTAAGAAAATAAATTAAAAAAGGGTACTTATGCAGTTTATGAAACGGGCTGAATAATAACGTTATAATTAAGAAAGCCATTTTTAACATGGGGAAGTTAATTGGGGGTTGATTAACTATTTTGTTTATTGTTAGGTGAAAGTACAGAATAGTTAATCACCCCCCCCCCCCCCTCACACACACACACATACACACACCTCCCCATGTTATAAATGGCTTTCTTAATTATAACGTTATTATTTCAGCCCGGTCCATAAACTGCATAAGTACTTTAAAAAATTAATATTTTCTTACTAATTTTCTGGATTTTCCTTAAAGAAGTTTGAATTATCTCCCCTTTCAACTCACTCTTCTAAAATAAAAATAAAAATTTCGTCTGTCCCCAATAATACAGAAGCACCCAAAATAAGATTTGTTTCGGAACTTTGTGACTTCAGATAGTCCAGATAATATATCTAAAGACGTGTTGAAAGAAGCTCTCTAGTTCGTGAGATATCACACCACCAAACTCATTGAAGCAGCAAAGTATTGACTGGAATTGTGGGTAAAAATAACATTCAATAACTTTTCAGATAAAAAATGGCTACAGAAGGATGTAGATGTATGCGAGTTATTCCCCTTTTCCTTGTTTAGCCAGTAGTTTTTCACAAAAGGGACATTCAGCTAACGCACCTATCACCCCCCCCCCTCCGGTACTAATTAACTAGAAGACTTTTGACACCTGCCTTTTCTAAACGACTGGCATGCTGGAAAGAAAGTGATATTTTGCATCCGGGTTATTAGCTGAGGAAAAAAAAAGTAAACAATCAAATTCTCTTAATCCGTATTTAACTTAAATTATTATTTGTTCAATTTATTTAAGAAATGCTTATGGAGGTTTATTAGTTTATTGTCAGTTTTCATGTTGAATGAATATCTTGCGTTCACATCTGCACTGACCATGAGCGTTTCAAATATTCTTCATCAGTCCAGAGCTGTGTCCCTCAGTTGTGGACCATGTTGCAAACATTATATAGGATATTTGAACTCCTCCTCCTCCTCCTCCTCCTCCTACTACTACTACTACTACTACTACTACTACTACTACTACTACTACTACTACAACATCATCATCATCATCATCATCATCATCATCATCATCATCATCATCATCATCATCATCATCATCATCATCATCATCATCATCATCATCATCATCATCATCATCATCATATTTGTTTTAACGTCCGTTTTACATGATGGCATGTGTTGGACGGCTTAAAGAAATTGCCTTCCAAAGTAACCTATCTCTGCCCAGGCCTTTATTTATCCATCTTTCTCTCAAGTCCATCTTTATCACTTCCTCCCATGTTTTCCTTGGTGTTCTACTATGAACCTACTACTTCAACTGTTCTACATTTACTAATTTAAGAACTCTCATCTATTCTTTCAATGTGGCCATATTATCGAAGTCTACTCTTCTGCATACATTTCTGTATACTGTCCAAATTAAATCGTTTTCATCGAATTTATTTCTTCATATTTGTGTCTCACCACTCACACACCATTCACAGCAAAATGAATTAGCTTTTATTTTCTGTAAAGTATGTACTATATTTGTACTATTTGATTTTACTTGCATACATCCTATCAAAAATAAAAATAACCATCTATTAAAAAGTTTATAGCATGCACAAGTTTACTTAGCAAACATTAAATTCAATTTATATTTGTTTCTCGAATGACGTTTTGTTTCAGACAGGCCTGGATTGAAAAATAACACAGAACACAAAAATGAGGTCAGGGTAATGATAAATTATTCTGGTTGCCTTAACATCAAACCACTTTCAAAAATAAAATAAGTGAATGAACCAAATTGCATTTCAAATCACAAATTTCTCAAAAATTCAGAGAAAGGCATCCTGCTTTCTATATTGTGAACTTCATAAAAAAATAATAAAATCAATAATTTCACGGTTATGATAATCAATGTCCTACTTTTAGTGTTGTACTGATTTTATTGTAGATTTCCCCTTTCCTTATCGTCTGCATTATAAAGATTTGAAGAAAAAAATAAAAGTACAAAGAAACAAACGCAAGATTTTGCATTTTAGATTTGCCAAAGTTCTATAAAGATTTTTCTCTTTCATCTTTTCCTCTCAGCTTGCACACTCCTGCCGATTCCATCAAAACAATCAATGTATCTGAAAACGTTATAATAGATACAAAATGGAAGTGATTTAAGAGGGAGATAATTTGGCACACCTCAGGGGAAGAAGAGAAATGGCTCAAGAATATGAGTAAGTCTATAAGGAATAATTCTCTGATTTTGTATCTATTCCCAAGTGATGAAATGTCTGCTGAAATATTGCAGCAAACAGATTTTGCCTTGTTTTGTTGCAAAAACCCTTGAGGCCTAGCGTCAAGGTGATAATTAGCAACTGACCAATCTTTAATGGTAGCGTATTCAAGATTTCATACTTGCATTTTTGTTAGTAATGAACTGATATCATTGCTTGGGCGGCACTCCATTAAAATAGACAATTTGAAGGTTCAAATATTGTCAGAGTCCTCATAATAATTTTGAAAATGATTTCTCTAATTGTACAAAATAAACAATTTCAAATACTTATTGTATAAGAAATTCCGAATATATACTGATTAAATCTGGATAGTACAGGGAGATGTGTGCAGAACAGGAGATTTCGATCGTATGGCCACATTAAAAGAATGAATGAGAGTTCTTGGGTCAATACATGTAGAACAGTTAACCCCTTATTTTTTATATTGGTTTGACATCAAAGATACTGATTACCTATTTAGCAGGTGTGCTAATGCAACATCATACTAATACCTACTCATATTTTCCAACAGGCTTATTGCAGATGTGAAACAAGTTGCAGTTTTACACATTTTCGTTATTGAAAATCGGATTGAGTTATGTTTGAAAACAAAAAAACATTTAAGGGTTAAGATATTCCTTGGTTTGGGGATTGAGTTATGTTTGGAAACAAAAAGCATTTAAGGTAGCAGGTCGAGTTCAATGGGGAAGACCTAGGAAAACATGGGAGGAAGTGATAAAAATGGACTTGAGAGAAAGAGAGAAAAATAAAGACCTGTTCAGAGAGAGGTTAGTCTGAAAGTCAATTTCTTAAAGCCGTCCAACACATGCCCACATGTAAAACGGACGTTAAACCAAAGATGATGATGCTGGAAACTTTTTTTTAATTCTGTAGAAAAATTGTGAAGTTGCTGTATTCCAACATAATTTTAATATTTACTACTTCATGCAACATTTTTATATTTAAAACTTTATGTTGATTCAAGTAGATATTTGTAACGAGACATACCCGTGACCCGTTGGGTCACTACCACTATATCTTCTATTTTGATTTCATTTATAGCCAACACTATTGTCTAATTTATAGCCATGGCCAGTATAGACAACATGAATTCCAGAAGAATGGTGTTAAGGATGAATATGGTATTACTGGAGGAATGTTTAATATAATCAGATCTTTCTCAGCTAAAAAGAAAGGACCAGGTCGTTCTCGATGGATATGCATCTAAACAACATGACATCAACGCGGGTGTGCCATAGGGATCGATACTTAGACCTATATTATTCCTTATTTTCCTAAACGACCTTCTTGGCACAATCTTGACTGAGATAGGTGTATCTGCTGATGACACTATATTCTATTCTAAGCATTTTTAAAAAACTTTAAGCCAATGTTAGATATTGTGTGTCATAATCATTTAAGGATTTATGTTCAATGATAGATTGTTGTCAAGTTAGGCAGGATGTAAGGGTTGGCAACGGGGCAACTGATTGCCCTTTGAGGCCATCGTTCTTCTATGGAAACAATAGCTGGAGGAAGAGATGTCAGACAAGATAGGAACAAAAGTGAAAAGCTAGCGTCAGATTCCCAAGTTACAAAATGACTTAAGAATCAATGGTAAACAAAAAGTAAGCCACAAAGACCACAATTTTGCAGCTTCAATCCTTCTTCTCCCAGCCGCTAGAAAGATGTAAGCGATATCAACAGTTTAAATAAAAATCGACATTCCTCCAAATTGATTGCCTTCGTTTGTGTTTGCTTGGGCCTGACTTTGATTTCAGAGCAAGAAGTTCTCAGTTCAGGAGGACTGCTGCGAACGAACGTTTAAGGGTACAAGGTATGGTTATATTTTATACAAAATTATCGTATTGTTTCTGACATGTAGAACATTAATACCCCTGGTGGCGTTGGGGATGATGTAACACCAACAACAATGACAGAATTCTACATATACATACAAACATGAATAAGTGTATTATTAATATATGGATAAGTATTATTTACTTCCTCTCTCGGGAAGTTAGACACAAGGTCAAGTGTGGTTTTGAGAAGCCAGTGCACTAAGGTAAGCACACTGGCCTACAAAAAAATGTCTGAGCAGTCATGTCGGCATTCCCCGGTAGGGGTGCTTCAGACGATTAACAATAAACTAACCTCTTCTCAGAAAGAAGGTAAAGCCTGGGAGGATGGCCATGACAAACACTTTGTGCTCCAAGTTAAGTCTCGTGTCTAATAAAGCTGTACAATTTGGAATATTACTTTGATCTTGTAACTCCAAGTTGCTTTTCTATTCAAATTACCTCACGGTCTGAGTATTTCTATAGGGAATTGGTTGGTTCAGTTCTCTAATCTGTTTCTTTTGTTGAGTCTGACATTGTTAAAAGTTTTGTTTAATTGAATTAATTTCAGCTTCTCCTTGACCGACCATTGTTATCTCTTCTTTATTCTGATCTTTGCAATTCAAGAGTACTGACGTCGTGACGATGGTTTTATGGCCTTTCAAAAACGGTTCAAACAAAGGACGATTAACTAAGATTCAAAGACAAATCTTGTCTATAGTACCATAATGATTTCTCAGAGAATGAACTCATCATACATCACATTAATTAATTCTACGTATCATCATCATCATCATCATCATCATCATCATCATCATCATCATCATCATCAGTTTAACTTCCGTTTCACACGCTGGCATGTGTTGGACGACTTTTTGTAATTGACTCCAACCACTGCCTCAGATATCAGGAATATGAAAATATTGATGTTTTACTTTCTCTACAAACACTAAAGAAGATTACAGCACTATAACAGGACCAAAAAGCTCAACATATAAAAGCAAAAAACACAGCTATTGGCCCAATTCCTGGAACATCTACCAGAAACATCTCTTACAGTAATTCTACAAGTTTTTTTATGACCTATAATCCAAAAATTATTTTCCAAAATCATGGCTTGAATCTATTATTGTTTCGATTTCCAAACCTGGCAAAGACCATTCTAACTTTGATCATTCTACCGCTCCCCAAAAAGTACATGACTCCTAGTGCAATCCTCTATCTGTATAAGTCAGATTCGGACCAAGATGGAGTACTTGCTGCCAGATCTGGGGAGATGCCGCTTGAAGCACTCTTTCTTGCCTTGACAGAGTACACAATCGACTTCATAATCTAGTGGGAGATCATCTACTCTCTTCCCTTCATCCCTTTCTCACAAAAGAGACGCTGCTAGTCTTTCTCTACTCTATCGGTATTTCCATAGTAGGTGCTTTACTGACCTTCAAGCTCTCCCTTATAAAACCTTCCCTGCAAAAACTCGTCTCACTACCAACACTACAAAGAACTCTCTTTTCTTCCTCCGTGTACCTGAAATAAAACTGAACTTCCATGAACAGAGTTTTTTTTCGAAAAACTTCCCACCTGTGGAACACGTACCATGGGAATGTTTCCCTACAGACTACATCATGGCCGTTTTCACGTCCAATGTCAACAAATATCCGTCGAGTCATCCTGTGAATTAATCATAGATCGCAAACCTTTACTAATATTGTTCCAACATCAAACTGGAAATCTCACTAACCCTTATCCTTGAGTGGCTTTTGGCCTCGATAAGTAGAGATCCATTAGTATAATAAAAAACTAAACAAACTACTTTCTCATTGTTTTAACTGTGAATATGCGTCTGCATGCATTCACTGCACAGGCCGTAATCGTCCACTTACTGTCTTTGTTTTAATTCGGTGCTTTATTCCAACATCGGTCGCAATGTCAATCATGTGGTCTCTGTCACTGCTGTAACTAAAAGGATTCTCCCTCCAAACAAAACCACAATTCCAGTTGCAAATAAATAACAATGTTTTATTTTGAGAGACGTTACAATGATACTTCAATCACCGATTGTCATGACAAATAACATCCTACTTGAGAGTCCAACGTTCAGACTTCTCGGCCTAACATTCACAGATAACATGAGTTGGAACAAATACATAGAAGACATTGCCAAGACTGTTGCAAGGAAGGTGGGCTCCATCTACCGTGCTAAAAAACTTCTCACACCTAACAGTATCCTATATCTTTACAAAGTCAGCATCTGCCCATGCATGGAGTATTGTTGTCACATCTGGGCTGGTGCACCATCTACTAGTCTCTCTCTCTCTTAGACAAGGTCCAAAAAAGAGTCGCTAATCTAATAGGTCCCTCACTATCCACCAAGCTCTAACTCCTGTCCCATCGACATAATGTTGCATTCTTGTGCTTGTTTTACAAGTACTTCAATGGAATGTGCTCCGATGAACTTGCTGCTCTGGTGCTCCCCACCCCTAAACGTAAATACACTTAACCAACCTGACAATCAGCTAGATCCCATGCATTCACTGTGGAGGTTCCCATATGCCGGAGAGCCTTCTACTCCAATAGCTTCTTTCCCTGAGTTGCCAGCCTTTGGAACTCCCTCCCTGCTCCCTGTACCGAAATTAAGAAAATTAAAAATAATGTGAACAAGCTCCCAAATTAGGATGACCCCCTAAACTTTCACCCAAATTCTCAGTAGCCCCTTATGTCTACAGTGGCAACTTGCCTTGTTTGGGGTGAACTAAGTTAAAAAACAAACTTGTTTTCTTTTACTAAACAACAGGCAAATCAAAACAAACAAATCTTCTAACTGAACACAATCAATTAGCTTAGGACCCAAATACTCATCTGTCTTTAAGAACCACAGAAATCCAACTAACCCAATTCTGCTCCTCTGCTGGAATATATATAGATATCACTTGGACCACACCACAAGACGATTGTAAATTATCAGCTGTTAATTTATGGACATAAAAAACGAACTGACTATGAGGTCCACCATTTGGTATGAACATTACTTTTGGAAAATCTCAAGTGGGTTATTATCACAGCATGGAACTTTGTATCCAAGAAGACATTATTATTTCAAAGATCAGCTCTTTTCTTGGGTTGTTTATCTTCTATTAGCTAAATATTTCTCTCACTGCAT
The DNA here is from genome assembly GCA_963556195.1 of Sepiola atlantica. Taxonomy (NCBI): domain Eukaryota; kingdom Metazoa; phylum Mollusca; class Cephalopoda; order Sepiida; family Sepiolidae; genus Sepiola; species Sepiola atlantica. Next base: position 26,791,716 of record OY744528.1, read on the forward strand.
ACCTACCGGATGTTTACACTCGTTAATTCATTAATAGACATTTCTCCCCGCAATACCAGAGGGACGGGCCCAGCTAATAACGAATAAAGAATGCTTAGTCTGTTTGTCGACAATTCAGTAAGTGGAGTTAGTGCCGTCGTTTCTAATATAGTCTTAGTGAAGGAAATACGTAAATGAGAAATTTTATAATAGAGCTTTGCTATCTATGATGGTATTCGCTTTTAAAGTTGAGCAAACATGAGAATTGTATCATAGTCTTTTGTAAATTAGCTTATAGTATGCAATATGCACCCCACTACAAATGCAGCAATGCGCATGTTTACATTAACAAGCTACATATACAAAATGATAGAAAAGATGGCTAATGCGCGATTGATGCCTGGATAAGATATCATGGTATCTGGAGAATCATCAAAAGCACAAATGACTCATCAAAACAAATCGAATCAAATTTATTGGTAAAAAATAGCAAAGTGCAACAAGCCATGTAAAAGGACAATTAGAAGATGTGTACGTGTTTATACCGTCTGAATGCTTCTCCAATGCGACCCGGATATGATAGGCATCGTCACTACCTCTGGTAAGCTGTTCCATGGGGAAGAAACATGGACAGAGAATGCTGCGTTTCTTCTAATAAAACAAAAGCGTCTATGATACATCTTTTGTCGGTTCCCGTGGAGATCACAACTTGGCGCTGAGATGAAAAACTCCTCGAAAGGTATATTTTAAATTCTGATTGATGATGTTTTACTCACATCCTCCGCTGCTCAAATGAGGGGTAATTATCCAAAGATCAGTGTCCATGATGCATTCAGCGCTGCCTTGAACTGTGTGGTCGTCTGTCGGCTGACCGCAGCCTCTGACACAACTTGTATTACTTGAATCCTACATATGTGATGACTTAGTTCGAGGCCATCATGTATGTGGTCTCACCCTTTTTTTCATTTTGAAAAAGAATTTAACATTACATAGAAATATGGTATCCTGAAAGACCTCCACAAAATAAGAATTTATGAAAATATAGCCATCAAAACTTTCTTATCACATCAAACAGCATGAAAACACAACTGCTTTGAGGTACTCCTGTCTGTGTCTTGTCTGTCCTCAAAATTAATAGCACTACAGAAATTGTTAATACAGGAATCAAAGTCGGCAAAGCGAGCTCATATATACAGGGTGGGCAAAAATAAGGGTCCTATTTTTTAAAATTCATAACTTTTTTATTTATTGATTTAAAAAATTTTTTTTTTTTAGAATAAGTAAAGGACCCCTTCCGAAGCAAGCATGAGCCGTATTAGCCCTAAGGAACGTACCCTCATTTAGAAAACATTATTTTTGCTTAAAAATCTCAAAACAGTGTAAAAAACAATACTTTAGTTTTTGTAAGTTTTAAGAAGTGTTTTTCGGCTAAAATTTGTTTTGTTTATTTCAAAAAATCTCGGAAGGGTCAGTCTACACACACATAAAGTTTGGTGAGTTTAACTTTTATTTTGTGGAAGTTATTCAAATTCAAGTTATTCAAATTTAAAGATAGGACCCTTATTTTGGCCCACCCTATATATATATATATATATATATATATATATATATATATATATGAAATGGATATATTTCTTGTAAACAACATTTCTTTTAAACAAAACTAAAAATAACAACTCAAGTACTTTTAGACATTTTTACACCACCTTCAACCTTTACTTATAGATTGGGCCCTTTTTTATCTTCTTTTCTTACTGAACTGACAGAAAATGATTGTTGGGTACAAAAAAAATCAATGAAATATGTTTGCATCAGAAATTATCATCTAAGAATACTCTATTCAATATCTCTCTATTTATAAAGTACTGTAGAGATGCTGTGTGTTGAGATGCTGATAGCCATTTTGTGGTAGGGTCTCTGCGTCTGTATTCATCTGACTGGGCTTGCTTGAGATGATGAAGAAGAAGAAGAAGAAAGGGTCACCAGAGTTTCAGTTAAAAAAACACCCATCTTCTCTACAATTAAATCAACTTTATTAACAGTTTCATCAACACAGAATAGGAACCAGAAGAAGTTAGTCACACAAGGCAGGTTGGTTCGGACGGCATGTATGACAGTAGAAATGTAATTGAGTCCAGGTTTTTAGTCTCGACTCTCATCAAAGTCATGACGAGAGACGAGCCATTAAATACATGTCTTGTCAAGTTCGCATCTCAAACTGGAACTGTTTATATTAGGTGCAAAAGAAGGTCTGGGCTGAAATTGGCAGAAAGGCGCACATACAGAAATATATTCTGATCGCCAGATGTATTACTATGTGAGTTTGAACATTCCTGTGTTATCCAACCTAATGAAGAGAGTACAAAGTAGACCTTAGATTTACTTTATACAGCCTCGTAACTCTCGCTTCCCTTATTTGTCCTTTAGTCTTCACATTCCATGAGCGATGTTTCTGACAAGGGTGGAAGAATTGCTGTTTTCTGGGTCGAAATCCATCTAACACTTATCGTTGGCTAGTTTTTGACCTTGAAGTAGTATTTTTTTAGCTCCTTGTCTGAAGCGATTTCCATAAAAATGAAATAAAATGATGTACCAATCACTACGCGGGTAATTCATGTTAGTACTAAAGAAACTAGATCTTACACATGTAAATGCTACAGTACTATTTTTTTTTGTGCTTATATATAGAGAGATTATGATTATTTATATATATTCAATCGTTGTCGTCGTCGACTCCCACTCGTGTCCAAGTATCAGGTTCTGTTGCCTGTCTGTTATTCTGTTTAAGAGCGATGTGGCTTTGAAGACCGTTTATGGTGGAAGAGCCGCGGACAGTGTTTACAGAGAAGGGTAGGGGACGGACGAGGTTGTTCACGCTGCTCTTTTCTTCTCTTTCGTCTTGTCTCTTCATTTTCTCTCCTCCTACTCCTAAAGTCTGCGATGCCTTGACGTGTTGTTTTCTCCACATGTTCCGGTCCCTGGCAGTTTGTTCTCACGAGGTCGGGTCTATGTTGTTTAGGGCCAGGGTGCGCTTCAGTACTCTTTATAGCGCATTTTCGGGGCTCCTCGTGGTCTGGTCCCATTGACAAATTCGCCATAGAGCATTTTCTTAGGGAGCCTGGATGGATCCATCCTGTGGACGTGGCCTGCCCAGTGGAGGCGATATTGGATGATGGTGGGCTCAACGCTGGTTACTGAGGCTCGATGCCAAATTTATGTGTTAGGTGTGTGGCTCTCCCATGGGATTTTTAGAATTTGCCTCAGTTTTTGTTGCTGGAAACACTCTAAGTTTTTTATATCGCTTCTGTATAAGGTCTACTACTTCCCGGAAGACCATGATTTTAGTGGGTATCATCAGTGCATGGTTGGTGAATTCACAGCAGTTAAATCGACCAAAAACGAAATAGGCTGCCCTGATCCTGTTCTCTACATTCTTCTTACATGTATATTCAATAACAATACGCTAAGTCAATTTCATGTTCATACGTACGTTATCACTCTCCACCCCCTTTTTTTTTAAAAGATGAGACCGACCGATAGAAAAAGTAATTAAAAAATTTTCACTGATGTCGCTGTCAAATGTTAAACTCAAACTAAAATACATTTTTATTGTCATTCAGACTAAGATTAAAGTGTAATTTCTGTTCTGTCCAAATATGGTACAATAATATCTTGGGGGGGGGGGTCTGCATTGTTCTGATTCAAAGAAGTTGATAATATCTATCAATAAACATGAAAAATCAATAAAATTGAAGGAACTCTTAAATCCACTGCATTAATTCTTTTTATTTTTTTTTTATTTCATTCACCCCAAACAAGGCATATTGCCAACGAGATGTAAGGGGCTACCATGATTAGGGGCCAGATTCATAGGGGGACATCCTAAGTGGGAAGTTGCGTAGTAAGATGTTGGTTCACATTACATTTAAATTTCTGCATGTTGGTAAAGTTGGGAAAACAGGGAGCATGGAGGAAATTCCAAAAGCAAGCAGGGCAAGAAAAGAAGCTATTATAGTAGAAAGTTTTCCGGGTGCGATTTTGCTGCATGTTGGGTTTGTTGACGGTATTTATATTGAGGGGAGTAAGTGCAATAAGTAGGTCAAAGCATATTCTGTTGAAATACAAGTACAGAGATGTAACATTGTGGCGATGGGACAGGAGTTGGAGCTTGGCAGACAGTGCGGGGCCTATTAGGTTAGAGACTCTTTTTTGCACCCTGTCCAAAGTGGTGAGCTTCTATCTGTGAAATATATTCTATGCTTAACAGCAGTTACATATATTTATGATTAAGTTTATATAAAAATATATATTTGGAAATGAATTCAAACCATTTATTGTACTTTTTTTTTTTTGTAATACGGCACAATCACGTTGACACACCGGTTCCAATTAGATCACCGAAGTTAAGCGACGTCGAGCCTGGCCAGTACTAAATGGGTGACCATTTGGGAACACCAGGTGCTGTATGTGCTCTCTGCTTATCTCGGCATTGTTTCCAGTCGTCTTGAATTGCTTGCCATTGGAATCAAGCAGTGCCGACTCAGGAGAAGTGTTGTTAGAAATTGTGCAACCCTTGCTTCACAATTACACGCGCAGCCAGCACCTTACAGGGGTGCCCATAGTCTCTCTAGACTGAACGGAGGGCATGTCATGTCATGTCATGTCATGTACGTTTTGTAATTTAAAATTACGTAATTTCTATTCAAAACTGTTGTGAAAAGATAAAGACAGATGAACCGTAATGAAGGTGTTAATAATAGTTTATTAACCGCTAGTTAGCGAACGTACGCTTCCAGTGTTTGAATAATTTTCCCGCGTTAGGTGTAGGTTCGACACAGAATCTTTCAGGATGTAGTAAATAAAAAAAACTGAGGCCGATGAACCATAACAAAGGTTTTAATAACAAACAATTATACGCATGAAATCAAGTTAAAGATGCCGGCTTTTCTGATTCTCCAATTAGCGAAAAGGGGGAGATAACTAGGTGTGCTTTGTTAATTGCTGTATAGTACCTAATAGAGTATGACAAGTATAGTACCTAATAGTACCTAATAGAGTATGACAAGTATAGTACCTAATAGTACCTAATAGAGTATGACAAGTATAGTACCCAATAGTACCTAATAGAGTATGACAAGTATAGTACCCAATAGTACCTAATAGAGTATGACAAGTATAGTACCTAATAGTACCTAATAGAGTATGACAAGTATAGTACCTAATAGTACCTAATAGAGTATGACAAGTATAGTACCTAATAGTACCTAATAGAGTATGACAAGTATAGTACCTAATAGTACCTAATAGAGTATGACAAGTATAGTACCTAATAGAGTATGACAAGTATAGTACCTAATAGTACCTAATAGAGTATGACAAGTATAGTACCCAATAGTACCTAATAGAGTATGACAAGTATAGTACCCAATAGTACCTAATAGAGTATGACAAGTATAGTACCTAATAGAGTATGACAAGTATAGTACCTAATAGTACCTAATAGAGTATGACAAGTATAGTACCCAATAGTACCTAATAGAGTATGACAAGTATAGTACCCAATAGTACCTAAAAGAGTATGACAAGTATAGTACCTAATAGTACCTAATAGAGTATGACAAGTATAGTACCCAATAGTACCTAATAGAGTATGACAAGTATAGTACCCAATAGTACCTAATAGAGTATGACAAGTATAGTACCTAATAGTACCTAATAGAGTATGACAAGTATAAATTATAACAAAAAACTTTTTTAAATCATGATGCTGCTCCATTTAAAAAAAAAAGAAGGTAAGCTCAATTAAAATTTAAGTTAGTGACAAGCTGAATAATTCGTTGTTTTAATGAGAAAGCAAGAATAGTTTACCTTCAAAGACAAAACGTTCATTCCAATGAGGGTTGAGGTTTCTTTTGCGTACTTTGGTCAGCAACTTGTGTTTTTTGTCAGGCAGGAGCAACACTTTGACGTAAGGGTCACTGGTTCCTGTGAAATCCTTTGCCGGAAGTGCGCAGGCTCGGAATATGGTTACAGTTAGGGTAAGAGTCCGGAAGTCATATGCAATGGCATATTGTAACTTGCCCAATTTGTAATCTACCCCTTCAACCTCGGGGGCCGGTTCTTCATCGTTGGCCGAATCAATGAGTTTTGTGGCCAAACTTCGCACACCTTTCCACATGCTGCCATCTTCTTCTGCTTGGCTTTGGTTGCTGGTTCTTGTTGGTGGAAGGGTTTCATTCTGAAGTTAAAAAAGAAAATAGCAATTATAAGTGAGAGACATAAAAGATATTTGGGGGCAATACAAACAAAAGGAGGTGACGGTGGCTAAGTGGTTAACGCCACAGACTGACAAGCTGGGTATACCAAGTTCGAATTCAGTTCGTTCCACAGAAACACTTTCACTTATAGTGTTGGCAACCTTTACGTGGTCCCTCCTGCCCCTCCTGTAGTACCCAATGTCTTTCTAGAAAGAATTCTAACTCGAAAGATATCGGAGAAACCAATGCCAACACATGAATGAATGAATACAAACAATAGTCTGTCATTTATTATGGAGAAAAGCAATATCAAACATAGGTCATACAAATATTAATTGCCATTTATTTATAAACTCGGTTTTTAAATAAAAGTGAATAGTAATTAGTTGAAATGAACGTTCTCGGCAAAGAAAGAGTGTAGCAGCAGGGATAACAGTAGTAGTAGTACAACAACAACACAAACAGAGTAGCGATCATTACATCATTCGATATTTGCTTGACTTAAATGTTTGGTACTGATTGGATCAAATACACAATTTCAGTTGGTTCGCAATGTCAGACTTTAACCAACCAGAAACAGTCTCAGTGGGAGCCGGGCGCTTGTTCCTGAATCTTATTCAAGGAATCACATTCGCGCTATCCAGGCAGTGAGCCGGTGAAAAGGCCAAGTTACTTAATAAACCCTTGTCACTCTGAACAGCTAATGCACTTCTTATTGGTGCACAAACAAAACCCGCTTTTAGCCTCTAGCTATGGGCCTCGGAACATGGACTTAACTTTTTAAGATGGCGACATCTCTGAACATGGACTTACTACCTAATAATAATACAAACTCTGCCAGTCTCACGAATTTGTTACTCCTACCTTTGTACATACGGTTATAATAACATTTTCCTCATCCCAAATTATGGACTTATAATATAACACTTACTCCCTCAAGACACATTGAAGATTTAATAACTTCTTTACAAACTCCTGTCTTTTACTTGTTGAAAAAAGATGTGAAATAAAGAGTTATTTTGTCTGCTCAACTTCTCCTTACAGACATGTTTATTTTGGCTGTTGCCGTGTGAGATCGCATGTGGCAATGTGTAAGTTCTGTCGACTAGATTTAATTATGTGCATGCATGTTTTATTTTTGTTTAGTCCGTATGTGTGTGAACCTGTATGTGAGTGAGTTTGTGCATGTTTCTTGTCTCGTTTGTGACCAAGGCTAGATTTCGGTTTACCCACAAGAAGTTTAGTCATAATTTGTTTGCACCGTGTTTCCATGGAAACGACTTGCGGTGGCAGGTTTAGTCTTACTCTGAAGACTGTGTTTGCGTTCTCGCTTATGTAGCCATTACCCAACAGGTGCTCGTTTTCCAGAGCAACTCTTTCTGATTGGTTGAAGTCCGATTTCGGTAACCATCTGAAAGTGAGTATTTTGTAAAATTAACCAATCAGAATTACGTATTTATGGAAATTGTTTGGCTGCTGGTAAAATAGGGTTCCACAAGTCGATCAGTTTGATTTCATAAAATTTATTTCTTTCTCTTCTAGCTTTTTAAAATCTATTTCTTTTTTTTTTTTTTTACATTCACTAATGGTGCTGGGGTTCAATCCTTGGTCAATCATACCAAAGATTAAACACATGATACTTGCTAAACACTCAGTATTATAAGGATACGTGGAGCAATTAAGGAAAAGAGGTAGCGCCCTCCCTTATATCGCAGTGTAGTAGCTAACGAAAAGGTCGTCCTCAACTACAGTCGATCCATTCATTTTTTTTTAAAAGATCACATTTCAATCTGGCAAATAAATTTCGTTACTTTCCAACATTTTGTTACATTTTAACATTTTTTCCTTTGCCTGTTTTTATATATTTCCAACAGTTTTTGTTACATTCCAGCATTTTATTACTTTCATACATTTTTTGTTACTTTCCAATATTTTTTGCTTTGCCTGTTTTTATATATTTCCAACAATTTTGTTACTTTCCAACATTTTTTGCTTTGCCTGTTTTTATATATTTCCAACAATTTTGTTACTTTCCAACATTTTTTGCTTTGCCTGTTTTTATATATTTCCAACAATTTTGTTACTTTCCAACATTTTTTGCTTTGCCTGTTTTTATATATTTCCAACAATTTTGTTACTTTCCAACATTTTTTGCTTTGCCTGTTTTTATATATTTCCAACAATTTTGTTACTTTCCAACATTTTTTGCTTTGCCTGTTTTTATATATTTCCAACAATTTTGTTACTTTCCAACATTTTTTGCTTTGCCTGTTTTTATATATTTCCAACAATTTTGTTACTTTCCAACATTTTTTGCTTTGCCTGTTTTTATATATTTCCAACAATTTTGTTACTTTCCAACATTTTTTGCTTTGCCTGTTTTTATATATTTCCAACAATTTTGTTACTTTCCAACATTTTTTGCTTTGCCTGTTTTTATATATTTCCAACAATTTTGTTACTTTCCAACATTTTTTGCTTTGCCTGTTTTTATATATTTCCAACAATTTTGTTACTTTCCAACATTTTTTGCTTTGCCTGTTTTTATATATTTCCAACAATTTTGTTACTTTCCAACATTTTTTGCTTTGCCTGTTTTTATATATTTCCAACATTTTTTGTTACATTCCGACATTTTATTACTTTCATACATTTTTTGTTACTTTCCAACATTTTTTGCTTTGCCTGTTTTTATATATTTCCAACAATTTTGTTATTTTCCAACATTTTTTGCTTTGCCTGTTTTTATATATTTCCAACAATTTTGTTACTTTCCAACATTTTTTGCTTTGCCTGTTTTTATATATTTCCAACAATTTTGTCACTTTTAACATTTTTTGCTTTGCCTGTTTTTATATATTTCCAACAATTTTGTTACTTTCCAACATTTTTTGCTTTGCCTGTTTTTATATATTTTCAACAATTTTGTTACTTTCCAACATTTTTTGCTTTGCCTGTTTTTATATATTTCCAACAATTTTGTTACTTTCCTACATTTTTTGCTTTGCCTGTTTTTATATATTTCCAACAATTTTGTCACTTTTAACATTTTTTGCTTTGCCTGTTTTTATATATTTCCAACAATTTTGTTACTTTCCTACATTTTTTGCTTTGCCTGTTTTTATATATTTCCAACATTTTTTGCTTTGCCTGTTTTTATATATTTCCAACAATTTTGTTACTTTCCAACATTTTTTGCTTTGCCTGTTTTTATATATTTCCGACATTTTTTGTTACATTCCGACATTTTATTACTTTCATACATTTTTTGTTACTTTCCAATATTTTTTGCTACGCCTGTTTTGATATAATACCACCATTTTGTTACTTTCCAACAATTTTGTTGCCGTCCAACATTATTCCCTGAGATTTTGATGATGACATACATAATGATCACGTGTCAGAAATCGTCTGCTT
>OY744528.1:26806368-26876368 GCA_963556195.1 Sepiola atlantica
TTTAGTCAACAAAAAAACATCAAACAATTAACAGGGATTCTTGGCACCAAACCTCCCATTGCTTGTATGCTCACAATTAATTCATTAGAGAAATCATTTATTTTAGATTGAAGTCAATAAAGTGTGTCAAAGGAATCTAACCTAAATTACACAAGAGCTTTAAAAATAGATGCATTCAAAGTCAGTGAAAAGCTGCAGGAAATACAGAAGCAGGAATATATCACCAATAGTTTTCAGGTCAATCTAAAAACCTCTCTCTAAAAAAACAATTAAGATAGTTTCACATGCAGATGGAATTGATTGATTGATATAATGAAATGGCAGCTCAGTATTGTTACAATGATTGGAAAATAGGACAGTGTTTTAGTCCATTTAATAAGAATCTGTCTTCAGTTTGAAACGTGTATCTTGTGCAGTTTCTGACTTTTAGGTGGATACACAAACACACAACTACCCTTTATTTATGAGTATATGACTTCAGGCTGGTATAAGGCGTAGTAAAAATGCAGTAATAAATGTGTCCATATTCTGTCCAAGGCAATGCTGAAAAAGAATGGGTCAGCTTTGTGGGTGTGCAGTTTCTGACTTTTAGGTGGATATACAAACGCACAACTGCCTTTTATATAATAGACTAGACACTCCGGTCCAAAATAGTTTGTCTAGTATATATATATATATATATATATATATATAGAGAGAGAGAGAGAATTATAAAAAGAAAAACTATACACACATTAAGGTTGTACACATAATAACTTATTTCGACCCCTTTAATTAGGTCTCCTCAGATGTATAGACAACCACGTCAAAAAACATCTGAGGAGACCTAATTAAAGGGGTCGAAATAAGTTATTATGTGTACAACCTTAATGTGTGTATAGTTTTTCTTTTTATAATTCTGTTTTGCTCTGTTTAAATTACATTGAGCTCTGTTATTCAGATTCTCTACACAAAATTGAAATCTACACACTATATATATATATATATATATATATATATATATATATATATATATATACGGGCCCAAATTCTAGTATATAGTTTTTAACGGCAATACATAGTTAAAGCTAAATAAATTGTTTTGGACTATTAAAAGAATTTCCAACGCTGTTGATAATGTTTAACCATTCATTCATTTATTTATTTTTATTATCAGTTCTGTTTGAATTCATGTTTTGAAACATGACGTAAATCATAAATCTATGACATCACGTCAAATCTTTAATTATTTTGTTTAGATAATGTTTTAAAGGTTTATTTATAGCAAATCTAAATAGCTCAGTTTGTAGAACATCAGAATGGCGATCTTACGGTTTCGGTTTCGATTTCCGGTCATGGCATCCGCTTTATTTGTTGGGAATTTATTATTTTGTATTGATGCAATATATTCCATTTCTAAAAAAAAAGTCGAACACAAACACACAAAGATGGGGCGAAATTCCATTCGTTGAGCACTCGTGTCAAGTGACTAAGTGGAATTATGAATGAAAAAAGAAAGAGCCCTCCCCCTAAATTAAAAAACAATGTTTAATTTCTATAATTTTAATGTTATAAATAAAATAAAACGAAGTAAAACGTTGTATTTCCTTTTTATTGATATCAAGCGCGAACGCAGACCCCACGATACTATTATACACTTTTTAATAAATATAGTTATCAAAGTACCCTGTGTAATTTAGTTTTAGAATATATACAGTTGTATGGGTCTATCTCCAAAACCCTAGGAAGGGTTCGTGAACAAACAAACAAAACGAACACACAGGAACTACAACTTCATATAAATATACTCACGGGAACATCCGGAGTTACCCAAGATTAAATGAGGAACCCTATGATCTCCTGCCCCTTTGTAATTCTTAGATTTAAAATTTTATAATATTCAGTTTTTGAGGTTTGTCCTAATGATGTACTTACCCTTGAGTGGGGTCTAAGTTCAGTGATATTTTTGATACATATATAGTCTTTAACTCCCTTATATTATGAGTGGATGGTTTATAAATTAATTTCATTTTAGGCGTACACTTTTGTATTTTAGTAAATGTCTGTAAATTAAAGCCATATATGGGAGCCTATTAGATTCTATTTCTCTGGCTCAGAATAAACTTAGGAGTAATAGCAACTGTCGGAGGAATAGAGATCCTTCTTGACCAGAGCAAAAATAAAAATTGCTGTTTCTTAAGGTCGGTGGATGGGAGGTTACGGTGGTTAAGTGGATAACGACACGGACTGACGACCTGGGTGTTCCAAGTTCGAATCCAGTCGGTTCCACTTAGGGATGTTGGCAACCTTCTCGTGGTCCTTCCCGTAAGTACCCGATGTCTTTCCAGCAAGATTTCTTACTAGAAAAACATCGGGGAAACTAATGCCAGCACTAGAATCATCTGATTCACACGAAAGAAGAAGAAGGTCGGTGGATATCGCCCACATAAAAAAAACGACCTTGTGTCCAACTTTGCCCTTGTAGCGAGGCAAGTAAATAGGGACTCTTAAATGATACGATCGACACTGTATAAAAAGCAAAACACTGCATAAAAAAGCAAAACACTGCAAAGTTAGAATATATAACTGAATCCGCTTCCAATTTGTGATCATATAGTGGTTTTCATTTCTATGGGCCGCACGTGTCTACCATGTTTGATCTCATCCACTTGGCTGGAAACTCCTTCACCTTCAAGACATTCTTTCATACTTATTTTCTCTATTAATTTACCTGGTCAGCTAATCAAATCACAGGGTTGACCCTTCTAGCTCTGTCGTGGCGACAGAAGGCCCAACATTATGCTTCTTCTCTCAAGCTGTCTTCCTGCTAACTCAAACACTCTCTCTCCATCTACCTCTCGTAACCATTCCCTCATCCCAGATACCCTAACCCTAACCTCAGAAACGTGATCCATTCCAGCCAATGACAATGAAATAATTCCACTACACTTGTTAACCTTGTTAATTCTAATATTTCAAGTGAAGTTGGTAACTCACCAATATTTACCGTATTCATCTGATATGGTAAATTATTTTACGTCAATTTTGGCAGAGTGTCAATTGATTAATGAGGATGGTTTCAGCAAGTAACTGATCTTGTTTTATTCCTGGATATTTTGGTGGTTAGGGTTAGGGTTAGGATTAGGGTTAGGGTTTGGGTTAGGGTTAGGCTTTGGGTTAGGGTTAGGGTTTGGGTTTGGGTTAGGATTAGGGTTAGGGTTAGGATTAGGGTTTGGGTTAGGATTAGGGTTTGGGTTTGGGTTAGGATTAGGGTTTGGGTTAGGGTTAGGGTTAGGATTAGGGTTTGGGTTAGGGTTAGGATTAGGGTTTGGGTTTGGGTTAGGATTAGGGTTTGGGTTAGGGTTAGGGTTAGGGTTAGGGTTTGGGTTTGGGTTAGGGTTAGGGTTGGTGGTTTGGTTGTTTTGATTTATGCCATATTTACATTATTCAAGTTATTTAATGCCAAATCCAGTGGTGGTGCTTTGTATATATGTTTTACATATGAACTAGGATGGTTACCTGGCATTCACCGGCATAGTTAAAAAAAAAAACAACAAAAAAACAAATTGCAAGCAAAAACACTACCGGGTAACACCGAGTAGGTACAGCTAGTTTTTATAAATAACACCAGCAGCAACAAAATAGAAGCGTTAAAAATTGTGGGTCACGTATTTCTTTTAAAACGTCTCTCTCTCTCCTCTCTACATCTCTCTACATCTCTCTATCTTTCTGGGATTACATACGCATCTATTTCTGCTATTTGATTTTCACTTGCGGTCGTATATGTATCCCTTGTCTGGTTAAATGTGATGTGAGCGATAAGAGAATCCATGGAAGCCTCGTCAATTCCAATACAGGATTTCTTTGCTCGGCACACTCTTGAAAGGTGGTTAAGTTTCCCACAAGTGCTGCATGTTTGACTCCATGCTGAACATTTTAACTGGCGAGAGCTTGTTCCTGGGATACCATGATAATGGCTACCACAACCCATGCAAGCTTGAAAGTTATCACGTTTGGCGGAGTTGCTGATACTAACATGACCTTTATTAGCTTGAGCACTGGTTTTCTGCTTGCGGTACGTAGATATCCGTGCAATAGCCATGTCAGAGGTGTCAGTCATTGAAGTTTGATCTTTCAATGCCGATTCGAACGCCTCAGAATGGCGAACATTTTGTTCGAGAGTTGTAAGTGTTCCAGCTTTGGCCAGTAGGTCTGCTTGGAGAGTATTGTTTGCTATTCCCCTGATGAGCTGGTCCTTGATTTACATGTTAGACAGGTCATGCTCACAAAGAGGACATAAAAGGTTGCAGTCCAGGGCTGTGGTCCGGAGGCGGACGAGATAGTTCTGTATTGTCTCAGTCTCACCCTGTGACATGGAGGCAAAAGTAAGGCGATGAACGATGGGATTCGACCTTTGAGTGACCAATGTCTCTATTACTCCTAGTAGTTTGTCTGGGTCAGTGGTGAAGAATTTAGGGTGAGTGTTGACTATAGCATTCTGGACGAACTCATCAGCAGAACTGTATAGCTGTATATTGGCCTGAGATGTTGGCATACCCGTCATTTTGATGAATACTTCCCAATCAATCCTGAATTTTCTGAATTGTTGGGGGGTCATTTCAAGATGGAGCTGGCGCAGTTTAGCAGCTGGTTCTTTAGCATATGTTACCTTAGCTTCTTTAAGGATTGAGAGAGCTTCTCCCATTGTCGCGATCCCTAGCTCTTTCAACATGGCCCGATCCATCATTTGCAGGTTCCTTTTTGTCAGCTTTTCACTTGCAAATGTGGCAGCATAAGTTCGAGCTGAGCTAGCAGAGATCCCTGCTTTGAGGAGGTACTGCTCCCAATCTTCAGGATCCATATATCCTGTTCGTAGTGCCATATAGAGTCGATGCTTAAGGCTCAACTGTACGACTAGTTGAGCAGCAAGATAAGTCAGACTGTTGAGCAGCAAGATAATGCCTGTTTATAACAAGGCTAGAATGTTCCATTATGCTCAGAAGGGAAAGTCCATTCTCTGTGTTCTGATTGGCTGAGATTCACAAGTGGCCATTTTAGTGTATAAATGTTCATTCATTCGAACAAGCACTCCTCCATGAGAATGATGCCAGTTGAGGCGCTTATGCAAGTAAGTGTTAATTTAATTCTATACTTTTGATATCTACCTCCCCCTCTTTTTGCGCCTCTGTCTTTTACAATGCCGAGTTCTTTGTCTATCATACAACACTATAACGAAACACATTGAAGTTCTTGCTCCCGGGTAATGAGGCGTTCAAACACACCTGCTCTATTTAGGGTATTGAGCACTTTTGGATTAACACATACCACTTACCAAATGTTGTACTGTATTATTACTTTTATTGCTCCCGAGCAACACTGAGTTTCTTCTCTAGTATAAAACACTGTAACAAAACACATTGAGGCGTTCAAACACACCTGACCTATCTTGGGTACTAAGCACTTTTAGATTAACATATACCACTTACCAAATGTAATACTGTATTATTAATCTTATTGCTTCCGGGCAACACCGAGTTTTTTTGTCTAGTATACAACACCATAACGAAACACATTGAAGTTCTTGCTCTCGGGCAATGCCGCGTTTATACCCACCTGCTCTATCTAGGGTATTGAGCACTTTTGGATTAACGTATACCACTTACCAAATATTTATTTACTAAATTACCAAAGTATATACTTGTCTGTAGATGGTAAATTCTATTTAAACTCATAGATGTGACCCTGATAGGTACTAGTACTCCGGCTCAGTAATAGCTACTAAAGGCGTAATTAAACTTGTGGCCTTTTACAAGCACACTTGCGTCCCATATAAAAGATATTGTATTCCGTCATTTAACGGCTAGAATTGCAATTTTAATCATTTAAGCTGGATAAATGCCCGCCGTTTACTGTAAAATGGTGTGCCTTTCTTTATTCAGAACATTTATTTACACTTAAACACAATATATCATATTTTATCGATCTCAAAATTTATTTGTTGCAGTGGCATACAAAAGAAAAAATAACGAAGTTTTAAACTATTTTGTTACTTTGAATTCGTGAATGTAACTAGGAGAGTAGAAAGTGACTAACTTTCAGTTTACTTTCGGCAGCCTCGTAACTCTCGCTTCGATTATTTTGTCCTTTAGTCCTCACATTCCATGAGCGATGTTTGTGACAAAGGGGGAAGAATTTCTTTTTTCGGGGTCGGAATCTATCCATCTAACACTTATCGTTGGTTAGTCTTTGACTTGGAAGTAGCATTTTTTTTAACTCCTTACATCAAGTGGCTTCATGCCTTGTCTGGACCGATTTCCATTAAAAAATCATTTGTATGCATATTGTATGTTTCTAAGTTTAATAAAAGCTAATGCAGGATATTTTTTATTACTTGAATGACTTCAATTAGTCACGTGCAATCCCCATATCGACACAAATGGATCCACATAATCTTCGGATGACCCCGAGATTGACATGCCTGATCTACACACTCCCCTAAATATCCCAACACCGGATGTAGTTTACAGTCATACCCAGAACCAGATATTTGGGCAGAAGAAATAATTTTCAGTTCAAAGTTCTAACATGTAATATTGAATCGTTGCGAATGTTGGTTTCCAAATTAAGAAATATCTATTTGAAAGATATCTTATTTCTCAACAAAAAGACTTGTGGCTTCAATGATTTAGCATATTATTTTTTTCTTTTTTAAATCAGTTGTGCAATTTAAGATTTGAATCAAGTAAATCTTCATACTTAAATATTGTCTGCAATACAAACTTTTTAATTAATACATGTGTTGTAATAGAATATCCTACACCCCCTTTTTCCTATGTGGATTTACTAATACAAAGAACTATATATAGTGAGCACTGCATTCACTGCTATCTTGCTTCAGAGATTAGTAATGTTTTACTCTATCCATTATTATATTCTCTATTGCAATAAACGTTTCCTTCTTCATCCTACAACCATGTTTGTTGTTTCTTCCACTTAAGCAACCAATTTGTATCTTTGAAAAAGGGTTACAATATTTTCACATATGACGAGTAAGTGAGCTAGGATTTTAGAAGCTGTATATTTTTATCAATTGTACTCCAAACGAGCAGGAGAGCATTTTGTCATATTTTATCTTTTTAACCAGACAGTCTGCGAGGAAAGAGAAAGGAAAATCTTCCTGAGAAGAGAAATTTCCTGTGAACCCTCTCTCGTTATCCTATTTTCACTGCTAGACGACGTATGTCATGATCTTAGTTAAAAGTACTTGTCACCTGTCGCAACGATTTCTATCACTTGCCAAAAACGCCTACATCAACCACCCATGCAATCGGTTATGTGGCCAACACGCCTATAATATCCTTAGGAAAACGGGGAAGACAAAGATTTGCCAGAATCGGCTCAATGATCGGTCAATCGAGGCTGATGAAAAAGAAAAAGAAGACGATAAGGAAAAGAAAATGCCCCTATTCGTCTTACGTTTAAAATTCGAACGAACAGAAAGGTTCTAAAAAGAAAACAGCCAAATATATGAACCTGGCATGCTACGAACCTGGATTTTTTTTGATAATATTTTATTGCTACCGAGAATGATTGGATTTAAGGTGTGAAAACGAACCCTGTCCAACCAGCAGAAGCCTGTACCTGTCATCAACACCCTTATCCATCCACCGTAGATAATACTTTTGATAACTTACACGAGGATATTATAGTGCAAACCCCTTATCCAGAACTCAAACCCTCCCCTTTGTGCTTGATACTTGCCAAATCAATTTTCTTACACTTATTGACTCTCTTACAGAAGGAACTTTATCTTTTTCTCTTTGTTGAACTTTTGCACCTTGTTGTGGAGTACTCCTTGTGCCACCCATCAACCTCCTGTAAGTTTAACCCTATTTTCTTTCATAGACTGTCTTAACATGATTAAATGCAATATTTGTTCGTCGTAATATAATAGTAACTAGATTCCTTTATCCGTATTATATCTCATCTTTATTTTTTGCATGTTTCTTTACTTTATTTGATGTAAATAAATATTTTTATTAAAACTATAACTTGGTTGTTTTGTATTGTCTCTCGCTTGTTTGTTTTGTTTATTCTCTATATCTGATGTCTTGAACTGGAATATCCCCTTTCTCCCCGTGTTCTGCTGCTGCTACTGGACCCAGGGACTACGAGCCACTTCTGTATTTTTATATTATTTTATTATCATTGTCACATGCACACCACTGTAGTCCCAACGAAGGCTGAGCATGACAAGATACAACAATTTATAATGTGTCATGGTGTAATGGTCACAGGCATGGACTGTGGGCTCGACTACTGTCAGAGTGACTGCATCGCATTCCCAAGAGTATTACTGAAATATATAAATCTCTTTATTCTTTCTTCAGCTATAGTGAAGTTGACAAGATGCACTGAAGAAAACTGAAGGTTACATCGGCCGAAACGTTGTGGGAATAACATTCAAGATGAGAACAATAGTCCGAATAGTCCAAATAATACAAAGCATAAATCTCCATATCCTCCCTGTAGCTATAGATTAAATAGTAGGGTAGACTAAACTCTCAAGCATTGGTTGTGCAACTAGTTTAGGAGAAGGAAAACCACTGAAATAACACTAGTCTTTCTCTGCTCATACCGATATTGTTTTATATTAGCAGTAGTAGTAATAATAATACATCCCCCAAACATAAAAATGAATCATGCAAAATTTGTTGCAATTCTAGCAAATAGTTTTGGAGCCTATAATTGTTTTTAGTGTTAGAAATAGTATTAATATGTTTAAGCCTCATGACAAATAGACAAACTAGCTCAATTATAATAAAGAGTACTGTTCCCATCCTGATGTCCCGCTCACTTGCTCATGAAACAAAGTTATTATTATTATAATTGTTTTAATTTTTTTTTTTACTGTTGAGCCATCACTTATCAAGGCCAAAAGTCACTCAATGATGAGGGTTAATGAGATGGAAAGATTGATTTTCAGTTGAGAGATGAAGAATATTATGAGAGGATTGAAAATGATTAATGGAATGAACTACGTTTGATTACTTATGGAGATGGTTATGACAAATGTATTTGCTGACATTTGATCGTGTTGTCATCTGCAAGAAAGCACTCTCGTGGTAAGGTGTTTCACAGACAGGAAGCCCTAGCAAAGACACTCTGTTCATGCAAATTCTGTCTGGCAGGTAGGCACAGTTATTATCATCATCTTCATCTTTTTGTAACTGAGGGGAGGTAATGTTTTGGAGAATGATATCATCACAACAGAACAGATACTACACTAAACCCCCTAAACATTAAAAGGAGGAGCTAATACGCCCCCCCCCCCCTGAATGGAGCATTATAAGATAATACAATGATACAATCAATCGAGGTAATAGTATAGTTTCGGATTCAGACAGATACCAAATCTCCATTAGTAACAGATTATTGTAGGTGTTCATCCTTTCGTAACTGATGAATATTTTCTATTTCTGAACTCCCTACTTTAAAACTTTTAGCATAAATCATTAGATTGATATATTGTTGGATCATGGAATATTATTAATAAATCTGGGCTGATGCACAAACCACTAGTCTCCCCAACTTAGACAGGATCCAATAAAGAGTCTTTAACCTAATAAGTCCGCACTGTCTACCAAGCTGCAGCCTTTGTCCCATCACCACAATGTTGCATCCCTGGGCCTGTTTTACAAGTACTTCCACAGAATGTACTCCAACAAACTTACTGCACTTACAAAGCCGACTAACAGTAAAACCCTACCCCGTCACTGCAGATGCCGGAAAACTTTATACTCTAATAGCTTTTTGTCTTTGGAATTCCCTCCCTGCTCCTCTGTTTCCTCGAATGTACTAACATACAGAAATTTAAATGTAATGTAAATACACATTTTGCCTAACTCTCCACTTAGAATGCTCCCTATAAATCTGGCCCCTAATCACAGTAGCCCCTTTATGTCTCACTGGCAATACACCCCTAACCCCGTTAAACTAAACACAAAAAAAAAAGATTCTAAGTTGATAAACTTTCGCACCTAAAAATGAGGTTCTCAAAATCATATACAGGTATGTCTACATAGGTAATTTGACCAATCAACCAATGAACATTCACCATAGAAACAAATAGTCATTTCTGATCAAACCATTATTGCAAATTTTTTTTTTGTGGAAATCACTCCAGACAAGGCATGAAGGCACTTGATGTAAGGAGCTAAAAAAAATACTACTTCAAGGTCAAAAACTAACGATAAATGTTAAGTGGATAGATTCTGACTCAGTTCGTACAGTTTCCTCAGCGCAAATACAGAAAAAAATAATTTTTTTAATGTATTTATTTTTTTTAATGGAAATCGCCCCAGACAAAGCATGAAACCACTTGATTTAAGGAACTAAAAAAAAAAAAAAAATACTACTTTAAGATCAAAAACAAGCCAACGATAAGTGTTAGATGGATAAATTCCGACCCAGAAAACAGCAATTCTTCCTCCTTTGTCAAAAACATCGCTCATGGAATGTGAGGAATAAAGGACAATATAAGGGAAGCGAGGGTTATGAGGCTGCCGAAAGTAAACGCAAGGTCCACTTTCTACTCTCCTAATTATATTATTGTTTATTTCAATTATGCAACAAGCTGACACATTGTGTGCAATCACCCTGCGAGCGTCTCTCTCGTTCCTATTCAACATATTACAGCAGCTTGTGTGTGTTAGCCAGTCATCCAGTCAGTAATCAGATAACATCCATTAAGTCTTCGGAGAAATAACTTGTACGGAATGCTGGCGATCTGCTTCGCTTTCTGACCATTCCCAGTCACCAATTTAGGTAGCCTCCGTGACTGTCGGTGCATGTCTCTCTATTAGAAGAGGATTAAAGCGTCCAGAATGGAGGAAATCGCAACCGCGACAGTTGGGAATGCGGTTCTGGTCAGTTCCATCCCATTAAGCACTTCTATATATCTCATCAATAGCTTAACAAGGCAACAACGCGGTCATAGGATCTGAACAGAGTAAGCGTTTGTATTAGACAACAAAGGAAAAAAAAAATGAGAAATTAAAATGAGAAATATTAAAAAGAAAGAAATAAGAGGGTGGTGTAGTTTGCTTGAAGCATTGTGTGTAATATATATAACATTAAAAGGAAGAAAAAAATATTTGTAAATAGAACTACGTTGATCGTCTTGATAACAAAGCAAGTACGATGTGCTTAAAAAACAACCACCGGTTCAGATTATTTTATTATTATTTTTTTAAAAATTGAAATCGCTCCAGACAAGGCATGAAGCCACTTGATGTAAAGAGATAAAAATAAAAACTACATTATTTCAAGGTTTAAAACTAGCCAACGATAAGTGTTAGATGGATAGATTCTGACCCAGAAAACAATAAATTCTCCCCCCTTTGTCAGAAACATCGCTCATGGAATGTGAGGACTAAAGGACAAAATAAGAGAAGTGAGAGTTACGAGGCTGCCGAAAGTAAACCCAAGGTCCACTTTGATCGTCTTGGCAACAATTTTTTAAATTGAAATCGCTCCAGACAAGGCAGGAAGCTACTTGATGTAAGGAACTAAAAAAAAAACACTACTTCAAAGTCTAAAACTAGCCAACGATAAGTGTTAGATGGATAGATTCCGACCCTTTGTCAGAAACATCGCTCATGGAATGTGAGGACTAAAGGACAAAATAAGGGAAGCGAAAATTACAAGGCTGCCAAAAGTAAATCCACGGTCCACTTTCTACTCTCCTTATTATTCTACTCGATTGGATTATTTGAATTACTGTAAAGACAAGAAAGAGAGACTAGCAATCCTAGTTAAAATCAGTTTCCCTAACGAACCTGGCTTGAATAGAGCTTAGAGTGAGAAGATAACTTAATAATAATAACTATGTACGACATAAAAAGAAACTGGAATTTTAGGAAGATCTCCAGTAATCGTATGAGTTACCTGGCGCATGAAAAAGAATTAAAAAATCTACCTGGCGAATTTTATATTACCTATAAGTCTGGTTTTCATAAACTTTTTAAAACCCTACAAAATGTATTTGATTCAAAAACCAATCATGAAATATGAAAGTTAATTCCAAGTAAATAAAACATGATTATTTACTTTCAAAGATGGAATTATAAATTGTGTTGTTTTGTAATGTTCATTTTATCATAAAGTGAATAATGGTTTTCATTGAAGTAAATTCGATTAATATTATCGCCTTTGTTTTTTATAAATATATAAACACAACTTTAGCAAATTTGGCATCTAACAAAATAATAATGATGCTGTCATATTGGATAATGCTTAAATTACTTTTTTATTTAAATTTTTGTCATGAAAATGATCTTACCACAAATAATTATGTACTCAGATTTGGTTTATAGCAACTTTTCCTATATTATTAAAAATGCCAAAATGGGAATATTTAATATATAAAATAAAGTAAGCCAGATTTTCGAAGTTAGACCTAGATAGCCTTGAATCTGACAAATCGATATTTGATTCGTAATAGCCAGTCATTTAAAGAAATTTTCCGTTTGGGTTCTTCAAAAACAAACTTATCGATTCTATCACTTACATACTATATCCGACCATTTTATCATATTTTATCATTCAACGGTTATTTTCATTAAACTATTTACATTTCATGATGACAACGTGGGTTGTGCAAACAGAAAATAAAAAACTTTTACAAAGAGTGGAAGGATTTAATTGAATTTATAATTTTGTGTTATGTTGAATTTCAGTTAAATTCTAATGATACTCTTGGTAAATATTGTTGGCTAATGGCCCTGTGGGAACGGACGCATCTTGAGGTGGGCGTATCTGTTGGAAATCGTTGGTTTGGCTTGCGCGATTTAGTGCGGGTGGACCCGTACAGTCGAGTGCAGAATAGGGCTGTTCTCACGGTTCGAGCTCACAGACGTGACAGGCCACCATTTTGATGAGACCTTTTAGGTCAGGGGTTCAAAGGAGTCAGGCTGTGACGAATGCACCTGCGCATAGGGGTTCCGTGACGTCACGGGTTTTTGAACTTAATTGATAAGTAATTACGAAAGCAGTAATTTGGTTTCTCTCTCGACGTTAGTGGATATCTCCAAGCCGACAGATAACTAACGCCAACTAAACTAGAACTTAAAAGTTTAAAAAGATTGTTGTTTAGTGAGTCGGTCAGAAGGTTTTTGTTGCAGCTGCGTGGTTCACGGCAGAAAGAAGGAAGAAAAAATTCAACCACTGGACGATGCACCCCTCTACGCGACGAGGAAAGATTGAAGGTGCGAGAAATTTAAAGGTATGCAACACATATGATTTATGTTTTAAAAATGACGAGTTGTTTAAACGAGAACTGCCACGGCCCGTTCCGGGACGAGTATACAAAACAAGAACTGTCACGGCCCATTCCCGGGACGGCATGCAACAATATTAATTGAAACTATTTACTAAAATTAATGTTTTTTTTCTCTGATAAATATGAATTAACAGAAAATCTTAAGAAACTATTTACTGAACTGAATTGTTTTTTATCAGAGAAAAAAACATTAATTTTAGTAAATAGTTTCCTTAGCTCTTGCAACTACACGGTGGCCAAGAAGTGACTGAGGAATTTTTAACTTGAATAGATTCTTTATTTTTAATGGTACCTTAATGCGTTTGTTGCAATACGAACATTTTCAATGGCGTACAAAACCTTTCAGCTGTGCACTCAACCTTTCATTTTATTTTATTTTTTAGTTCATTTTAAGGTGATTTTTAATTAAGTATTTTTTTTTTATTTCTGCCTATAATTAAATTTACACATTTACGCTAAATAAGGTCAGTGGGTTTTAATGTATATCGTCGCCACTACTTTTATGTGATAAGTACGATCTGCCCCAAACAGAGAAAGAATCCGTGTTAAACTTCGAGGCACATTCCAGGCTATTTAAAACGTGCCCTCCTATTGCAGACCCGGATGTAGAGAATAACTTATGCAAATTATCTAAACTTCCACTATGTATTTTAGAGAATGATTTATGCAAATTATTAAGCCTTTCACCGCGTGTTTTAGATGGTACCTGTTGTATGATACGATCATGTAGCCGTTGGATAGTACTGCCTATATAGTCAGCCTCACACTGACATGAAAATTGATATATGATATAACTACAAGGTTATCTTTGACGATAGATCTAATCAGCGGTCGTGTATCAAAGATAATATGTGTATTGACAGACTATTAGGAACGATGTATCAGAGAAAGTATTTTGCCTAGCGAATTTATCCAAGACAAACGAAAGAATACTGGACTACTTAATAATACCTTTCATTTCTTTTACATCTGGACTTTGCTGGCGGCTGTTTTTGTGTTTCTGTTTATAAACTTTACAGTAAACATAAATTTAAATGAAAAATAACTTACACTAAACTGTATTAAGTTAATCTAAATAAAGAGTAGAAAATAGACCTTGGGTTTACTTTTGGCAATCTCGTAACTCTCGCTTCCCTTATTTTGTCCTTTAGTCCTCACATTTCATGAGCGATGTTTCTGACAAAGTAGGAAGAATTGCTGTTTACTAGGGCGGAATTTATCCATCCTACACTTATCGTTGGCTAGTTTTTGACCTTGAAGTAGTATTTTTATTTTATTTTTTTTTAGTTTCTTACATCAAGTGGTTTCGTGCTTTGTCTGGAGCGATTTCCATTATAAAAAAAAATAAATACGTTTAAATTTTTTTTTTTTTATATATTTACGCTGAGGAAACTGCACGAACCAAAATATGTTATCTTTACGAGAGAAGCTCGATTTCCAATAAGATGTTTATGTATAGAGTAAGGCGCTCTGGTAATTGGAAATGAAAAAGTGATATGAGCAGAGTCTATAGGGAGAAAATAAGAATCTGCTCAGTGTCTGTGAAATATATTCTGCTTAATAAATGCCATTTATCTGCTGGGTCTTTATCTATTCATCACCATGTGGATGGAACCAGAGTAATATCATTCTATGTATTGCTTTCAAGCTAGATTTGCTCAATCTAATCTGATTCGATCATAAGGCCAAGTGAAGTCTTCACAGCCCTTGGCTTATCATTTCCTTCACTCTACCACCGAGTTTGCTCAGTAATTGATAACGACCAATAATGATATCTGAGAAACAATAAAATACAATTAAATGAATCAGTTATAGCGTTTCGAGAACAGCAACAGTTTTATTTATGTTAGTATCAAATCAACATTTTCATTACAACAACACGGATTCTGCAAATTATCTAGTACGAGGTGTATCCGTGACCCGTTGGGTCATAACTGCTACAAACATTTATTGTACTTTGCTTTTATTCGAAGGAAGGTGACGGTGGTCAAGTGGATAATTATAAGGACTGACGACCTGGGGGTGCCAAGTTCGAATCCAGTCGATTCCATAATACCACTTTCATTTAGGGATGTTAGCAACCATTACATGGTCCCTCCTGTAAGACTGCCGACAACAGAATCAAACCGGGCAACAAAGTTGTACCATTCTGATTCATACGAATTTACTTTTTTATTCGAAAATTGATAAACTGTGAAATATCTGTTATTAAGATTATTCGGACTACTGTTCTCATAATGGATGTTATTCTCACAACGTTTCGGCCAATGTAACCTCCGAACTTGCTTCAGAAACATCTTGTCGAACTCGGGAAGCTGTACGGAACTGAACCCTTTTATTTAATTATTGGGGTAGCTTGCTTTCGTTCCGTCAGCCATGACAAGGTAGAAGTCTTAAGTAATTCGTAATTGTATTCTTAGTATTGCCCGTACTGAGGATTGAACCTTCAACCTCCAGAAGACTGTCACTTAAAACTGATTATTGCTTAGCATTTTTATTCGTTGTGCCATGGACCGTGCTTTTAAGGGGGTAATTTAGATGAAAACGAATATATCTTAGGTAGCTAGAAAGAAAGATATACCGACGAGGCATATTAGTGATAAGAAGATGTCGTAGAGAGAGGAAGGAAAGTGACTGATTTCTCTCTCTCTCTCTCTCTCTCTCTCTCTCTCTCTCTCTCTCTCTCTCTCTCTCTCCATGTCACATATTTCGGAATTTTTTAGATGATAATTGAGTATTACTTGAAACTGAAAAGGCAAAAATTTTAAATGTCTGCGTTATTTTTTAGAAACTTTCTCTTTCAGTTCTATTATTTTGATTATTCGGAATACTGTTCTCATTTTGGATGTTATTCTTACAACGTTTCGGCCGATGTAACCTCCGACCTTCTTTATGTGTGCCTTGTCGAACTCGGGAATCTGAAGTCGGAGGTTACATCGGCCGAAACGTTGTAATAATAACACCCAAAATGAGAACAGTAGTTCGAATAATCTAAATTGCTACAAATTATCAATCGTCATCTCAGAAATTCCGAAACTTCTCTTTCCTTTTCTCTTCTTTATTTTTCAAGAAATGAAAACGTTGAGAAAGAGGAGAAAAATGAAGAAAGGTTTTCAAGAAAAGAAATTGAAGGAACGGAAAAGAAAAACTGATGAAAAAAAATGAAGAACAGAAAAATCAGAAGAAAAACATGTTGGAAGAAAAAGCAAATATAAAGGTTAATTAGATATTTAGCAAATCGGTGGAAAAAATCAACTGATTAAAAAAAAATTTTTTTTTCTAATCAATGCATTAAAAAGGGTTTCAACAATATGAAACAAACCAGTAATAAAGAAAAATAAAGATTTCAGTCCAGTAAATAGAGAGAGGAGAGAAAGAAGGAGAGGGGGGAGAGAGAAAGAGAGGGAGAGAGAGAGGGGAAGAGAGAAAGAGAGGGGAAGAGAGAAAGAGAGGGGAAGAGAGAAAGAGAGGGGAAGAGAGAAAGAGAGGGGAAGAGAGAGGGGGAGAGAGAGGGGGATAGAAAGAGAGGGGGGGGGGAGAGAGAGAGAGAGGGGGAGAGACAAAGAGAAAGAGAGAGAGAAAGAGAACAAAAAGAGAAAGAGAGAAAGAAAGAAAAAGAGAGACAGAGTAAGAAAGAGAGAATCAGAAAAGGAGAGAAAGAGAGAGAGAGAACCAGAGAGAGAAGAAAGAGAGAGAGAGAGAGAGAAAGAAAGAGAAAGAAAGAAAGAGAGAGAGAGAGAAAGAAAGAGAAAGAAAGAAAGAGAGAGAGAGAGAAAGAAAGAGAAAGAAAGAAAGAGAGAGAGAGAGAGAAAGAAAGAGAAAGAAAGAAAGAAAGAGAGAGAGAGAAAGAGAAAGAAAGAAAGAGAGAGAGAGAGAGAGAGAAAGAAAGAGAAAGAAAGAAAGAGAGAGAGAGAGAGAATTCACACATTTCAATCTATGGAAATTCTTTAATTTCCTAAGTTCCAACTTATTTCACTTTTGATATGTTATTGGCCTCGGATGTCTTGTCACGTGTCCAGTCTGTCTCAAGGGTCAATGATAGAGCGTAACAATTGGAACTCCAACTTTAACAAGTAAAAATTGATGATATCAAATCAAATCAAATTTATTGGCAAAAAATAGCAAAGTGCAACAAGCCATGTAAATGAGCAAACAATATCTATTCTATCAAAAACAGTAGCGACTCACAACTGTATCAACAGAAAAGATACTACACTACAACTCCCTAACATAAGGAGGCGGTAATGTCTGGGAATATGGTCTCATGACAACAGAATTAGCATTTATTTATAAAAATTCGTGTTATTTACCAAACATTCTTGCAACTAGCAGAAATATGACCGCTCCTGCTGAGGCGGTAATGCCTGCGAGAATGGTCTCATGAAAACAGAACAGATACTACACTACCCCCTTGAATTGAACATTAAAAGACAATACAATCTAATAGAATTAATATTATAGTTTCGGTTTAAGACAGACAGATACCAAATCTCCATTAATAACAGATAATAGTTCTTAAATCAATGAATTAAAAAAGGTTTCAACAACATAAAGCAAACCAGTTAGAGAGAAAGTGATGAAAAACAAAGATTTCAGTCCAGTAAAGATATATATATATATATATATAAATATATATATATATATAATTAACTTGTTACAAATATCCAGGGGGTATGAATCCGAAGGAAGTTGAAACCGGGTTTATGAGAGTGCTCAATGAAAATTCAATACTAAGTACTACCTATAATGCACAGCCTCAATAGTCTCTCAGTCATACTACCAATTCTACAAAATCATCTCCCACATAAACCCATAACTGGGATAGCTATTAACACTGATATCACTTAGACTAATCTAATCTCAATTACTTAACCCTTCGATTACTATCTTGAACACTTAATTATTGACTGGTACTTAGTCCTTGTCATTGGTAGTAGAACTAAAAAAGCCTACCATCACTTGTAGACTTATTTCGCCCAATGACTTCACAAGTAGCAGGATGGTAATGATGGTGATAATTATTATTATTATTATTATTATTATTATTATTATTATTATTATTATTATTATTATTATTATTATTATCTTGTTATTTTGGTTTTTATTTTTATTTTTATTTTTTATTTTTTATTTTTTATTGTTTATTATTTATTTTTTATTTTTTATTGTTTATTATTTATTTTTTATTTTATTTTTATTAAGGCTATTATCACTGCGACTATCGTAGGTATGATTGGCATTGTTATCATTGTTGTTATTGTAATCGGTTTTGTTAATGCTAAAACTGGTAACACCATTAAACTTCTTTTATAAAATGATTCCACTAGTATTGATCTTAGTATAATATAATCACAATTAAAAAATATTATCACAACAAAATTCATTACAAATAATAAACAAGCCATGAATAATCCCCCCTCCCTTCTCATGTCCCCGTTATAGACAGAGCTCCATCTCTGTCCCCCTCCCCCTCCAATGTATCTTCAATTTCAATTTCCTGTTGAGGTGAATTTAAGACCTATGCCATTTGGATTCCATTGTAGCCTGATGAAGTTGACGCTATTTGCAAGTGTTAACGAAACAGAATATGTTTTGTCGCAAGTAATGGAATAAAATCATCAACAAAATTCTATATTTATATATATATATATATATATATATATATATATATATATATATATATATATATATATATATAGAGAGAGAGAGAGAGAGAGAGAGAGAGAGAGACACAGAGAGAAAAAGAAAGAGAGGGACCATTAGTTTTGTTAGAAAACAAAAACAGTCACAACACTGCTTTGCAACTATTTACGATTTTTTAAACTTTTTTATTTGCTTTAAGCAATTTAGAAGCAAAGTGAATAATATTAGTTTCA
Organism: Sepiola atlantica; assembly: GCA_963556195.1. NCBI lineage: Eukaryota > Metazoa > Mollusca > Cephalopoda > Sepiida > Sepiolidae > Sepiola > Sepiola atlantica. Next base: position 26,825,566 of record OY744528.1, read on the forward strand.
AAAGTAAGTTTATTCTGAGTACAAAAAATGAATTTTTTCTTGTAGTGCTGGTAAAAAAAATATTCCATAGAACATTTTTTTTTTCTTTGAGTCAATTTCAATTATTTTGGAACGATTCCAGCTAATTTATATCCTTTGGTGTTTCACTGAGAAATGTAGTAGTAGTAGTAGTAGTAGTAGTAGTAGTAAACAGACCATCAGTGTCCATATGTTGTATAGTGGGAGAAGAAGGAGATGAGATCTCGTAATGACGTCAGGGCAAGAAGTGGGGACAGCGATCAGTCTCTTTTTCCAACCCATGCCACATAAGGCAGATGTGTAAAAAGTGCGCTCATGGGAAATACCCCTACCCCCTCTTGCTTATTCAGTACCAATTTAACTCCCCCAATTATCAATGCAAAAATTCATATGCTTAAAAGGATGAATAAATTAAATATTTAGAATAAATTGAATGTCCATAAACATAGAAAAACAGAAAGAAATTAATGTAACTAAAGATATCAAAGAGTTTTTGAAAATGAAGCACAATGCTTTCCTGTCCATAATGTAGAATCAAATCGAAACTTACCGGCATAAAAGGCTCCAATAGTTGATATGTAAATATTGTTTAATTGAAGCAAGAATTTTTCTATCAGATTATCCACTCATGAACTAGCAGCCAATCAAAACACAGAGAATGGACTTGCCCATCTGAGCATAATAGAACATTCCAACCTTCTTATAAACCGGCTTTCTAGTGTTCTTTTCAGTTTATTTGCTTGTAGCTCAACTGGTTAGACAATTGAGTACTGACTATTAAATTAAATGCATAACATCATATTGTTTATTTTATATTGTATAACGTGCTCACAATTGCTTGGGTGGGATGGTGTGTAGCTACAGTGACATTTATTGTTTAATAAATTTAATGCGTTTTAATCCCCTCAAGACAGACCCAGCATTTTCCTGGAATGGGTGAGGTCTCCTGTGTATTCCTGGCTGCCCCGAACCGATTTCTATTCTTATTTTATTTATTTTGTATTATTTCTATAATTTTCAAGTTATAACCATAAGTCATCATCATCATTATCATCATCAACGGTCTTTTGATTATCATGCATGATTGAGGGCAATGTCCACACCAGTGGACCCCCCCCCCCCTCCAGACAGCCGGATAGCTGCATGCATGGCAGTCCTCACCGCAGATCTCTACTTTTGTCAATCCTGACGGTCAGCGTTTAAGAGCCTCCAGTCTCTGCGATCTTTCTCTCTATCAGCTCCCTCCAAGACAACTTTGGCCGGCGAACTCCGCGCCTACCAGAAACTTGTAAGTTTAGTGCACAGTTGATTGTACTGCTGGGTCTGTCCACGTGGCCATACCAGCGGAGTCTTCTCTCTCTCAAGATGGGATCGAGGTCTGCAAGACCAAGTTTCCCCAGCAACTCACTTGCCCGCATGTAAAGGAAACATGTTTGTTTTATTTTGTCTGGCAAGAATGCAAACCTGACAATGCTGTGTTGTAATTCAAAAAGAGTTATACTATTTGGATTATTCAGACTAATTTTCTTATCTTGGATGTTATTCTAACAATGTTGACCTCGGGAATCTGTACGGAATTTTGAATGTTATTTTCGCAATGTTTCGGCTGACGTAACCTACCTTGTTCAGGTGTGTTTTGTTGAACTCCGAAATCTGTATGGAATTTTGAACATTGACCCGAGGCGCCATGGATAAAGGCTAAGTAATAATCAGTTCTAAGTGACAGTATCGCATTTAGTGAGGATTGAACTTTTCAACCTCTAGAACACTTACTAAGAATATAATAGAAATTACTTAAGACTTCTACCCGGTCATGGATGATGGAACGAGAGCAATCTATCCCGATTGCATAAACGGTTCAGTTCAAAATTCTGTATAGATTCCCGAGTTCAACATAAAGACGCACTTGAAGAAAGGTCGGAGGTTACATCGGCTGAAACATTGCTAGAACAACATTCAAAATTCTATACAGATTCCCGAGTTCAATATAAAGACGCACTTGCTAGAATAACATCAAAGATGAGAATTGTAGTTCGAATAATCCAAATTATCAATCCTCATCTAAAAAATTACAAATCAGAAGGAGTTGTCTCCCTTTGGCGAAGTCTCATTCTGATTTCAGCAAAAAGGCATGTAAGGCTCCAGAAATAGAAAAAGACAAGGAAAAAAACAATGACATACAATGCCACGACTTTTCTAAACATGTATAAATGAAACGAATTGTCTAAACATATATATTTCTAAACATGTATAAATAACACGACTTTTCTAAACATGTATAAATGATACGACTTGTCTAAACATGTATAAAAATAAATTTATTTACTTCATGTTAATGTTGGTTTTGAAAGTTGTAACTACATAACATAACATGGGCCTGGTCACAAACTCTTCCTTGGGTTTTGGAGATAGACAGACGGACAGGAACTACAACTTTATATATAGATATCTTTTAATCATTTTAAATAATGTCAACATCACAATCAAATTATTTTAGTTGATATTAAGTAAATTATTGTCATGAGAAAATACATTTGACTTAATTGTAAACTAATAAAATTTCTCCTCTGCAGATATATAGAGATCAAACCAAAACTGTTGCTAGAATTTCAATTGAGGTCAAATGAAAAATAAATGTTACTTTATAGCTAAGGAGGGCACTTTATTTACTTTCAAATAATCAAATGTTGCAGGTGTCTTCAAAGGTTTGCTATTATTATGCCATTTTAAGTGGGCCATAACTCTCTGTAGAAATGAGGAAGTTCAGGAGAGACTTGTTAAAATGCTTGCTCAATAATAAAAGTAACATCTCTTCTGAACTATGAAAGAAATCAATATGTAAATGCAGCAGGCGCCAAAGTGATCATCTCAGCTTCGCATTCAATAATGCCAATTAATAAAGTCTGATGATGTTTACAAAGAAACGTGTATGGACTTTAAGAAAAATCAAAGTAAACTTAATTTTTTTTTTACTTTAACACCAAAACAACAGAAATGATACAATATTTTAAGCAGTAAGCTTTACAAAAAGAACAAAAAACTGAAGTTTCAGATAAATCAATCAGTAAAAAGAAAAAAAATGGTGTCTTTCACAATATTTTTTATAATAATTGAACGAGAATATCTAAAAAAAAGGGAAATGTAGCTTTCTTCCTTGTAATAATTTAAATAGAAAAAAAAAAAAAAAATAAGCCAAGTTTTCCACTTGCATTTTTTAAAAGCTAATTATTATTTTTTTTAATTGGTAACTAATTTAATATTTTTATTTACAGCCGTTTTTAATTAAAATGATGATGATTGGAATCTATTTAGTTCATACGTTACATATTGAAATACAATTGCACAGAAATACAAAAACTAACCTGAAATATTTCAGTCTTCTTCAACTTTTTTCTATACTCAAATCATTTTCATATAAAATTTATTTTTAATTTGAATTGAAAGTTAACACATTACTGATAGTTATTTATCTGAAAAAATGTGTTTATATCGTATACAATTACACATACATTATATATATATATATACATATATATATATATATACATATATATACATATACATATATTTATATATATATATATATACATATATTTATATATATATATATATATATTTATATATATATATATATATACATATATATATATACAGGGTGGGCCAAAATAAGGGTCCTATCTTTAAATTTGAATAACTTGAATTTGAATAACTTCCACAAAATAAAAGTTAAACTCACCAAACTTTATGTGTGTGTAGACTGACCCTTCCGAGATTTTTGAAATAAACAAAACAAATTTTAGCCGAAAAACACTTCTTAAAACTTACAAAAACTAAAGTATTGTTTTTTACACTGTTTTGAGTTTTTTAAGCAAAAATAATGTTTTCTAAATGAGGGTACGTTCCTTAGGGCTAATACGGATCATGCTTGCTTCGGAAGGGGTCCTTTACTTATTCTAAAAAAAATTTTTTTTTTAATCAATAAATAAAAAAGTTATGAATTTTTAAAAATAGGACCCTTATTTTTGCCCACCCTGTATATATATATATATATATATATATATATATATATATATATATATATATCTTATATCTATATATATAAAATCGTAACTCTGTGTGTGTGTGTCCGCCTGATCTTTGTGTCTTATGTTCACCCAAACCGCTGGACAGAATTACTTGAAAATTGGCATGTGAACTATTTACCTCTCAGTGAAAGTCATATGCTATATAAGAAATATTACTTCAACGCTGTGGGTCCGGGGGGGGGGGGGAAACCTTCCCCTACTGAAAACTGTTTTCCCTTAAATTCAAATGAAATGTAAATCATAGGTAAATGACCAAAAATGATGTCTATTCCAAAAATGTCAGCAAATTTTGATAATATTAAGATGGTCCCCGGAGGCACAACCCCCCACTGAAAACTGTTTTCCCTTCGATTCAAATAATATATATATATATATATATATATATAAAATCAAGGAAAACACCCCTATGTCTGTGCATGTCTGTCCCTAAAAACGATGGGAGACTAGGAAGTGTACTTTTAATAAAATTGTATTCACATGCACAATTTGCATGTGAACATAATAGAAGTATGTTTGCGACTTTAGCTGCCCCTTAAAGAAGCTAATGACAATTTTCAAACATGTTACACAATGAAATGAATCTATTTACTAGCGTTAGTTTAAAAGTATTAACATATATCTGAATAGCTCGATTAGTAAGATATCTAGCTGACAACATCAAGGTTGCTGTTAAAGTAAACTCTCCCTACCATGATGTTGTATATGATGCTATCCTACACTCTAACCTGGGAAACACAGAGTAACTCTGCTAATATATATATATATATATATACACTATATATATGTATGTATATATATATATATATATACACTATATATATATATAGTGTATATATACACTATATATACATATAGTGTATATATACACTATATATATATAGTGTATATATACACTATATATATATAGTGTATATATACACTATATATATATATATAGTGTATATATACACTATATATATAGTGTATATATACACTATATATATATATATATAGTGTATATATACACTATATATATATATATAGTGTATATATACACTATATATATATATATATATATATATATATATATATATATATATTTATTTATACATATATATTGTAGTTCTTGTATTGTTGTTGTTACCTAGATTTTAATCCAGTGAAACTCCAGTGTTTATAAGATTATGCTCAATAACAGGTAGAGTTTTATTACAGTATAAATTCCTTTATCCATACAAACATTGTTGGCTACATATGTGCATACATGTTAAAGTTACGATTTCATTAGAAATCCAGCTTCATAGATTTTGAATGAAATCGTAGCTGAAACATGTATGCACATATGTAGCCAACAGTGTTTGTATAAATAAAGAAATTTATACTATCTCTCTCTCTCTCTCTCTCTATATATATATATATTTATATAGGAAATACTGAAATAATAAAACAAAAGTAAAGTTAAATACTTTACAGTTTTATTATAATCATGAAATGTTTAGATAAGGAATACAATATGAGAAGATCTTTTAATCCATGGATTTTCTAAGAAATAACTTTTATTCCCAGAAGTAAAAAACAATAAATTACTAGTTATTGCTAAATATTAATTTGAAAACTTTACAAAAAGCAATCAAAAAGATTTAGCAGTTTTTTTTGTCTAATTAATGATCAGAAAGTCATTGTAATGATGAATGTACCAGTAGAGGTGTTGTAAAAGTACGATTGGAATATTATATAGTGAAGTATATTGGATTCCAATAACATTCAAGATAATAGTCAAAAGTCAAGAGTATTTGAAGAATTAATATATATGTAGAATCATTATGCCTCGGATTACCTTTCTTGGCAGATATTTTAAATAAGATGTGCTTTAAATCAGCGTTAAGTTAAATATAAGGAGAAAATAGAAAAAACGAAAAAGAACGAAATAGAAAAAGAAAAAAGAAAAAAGAAAAGAAAAAAGAAAAGAAAAGGAATTAAAAAAGCGAATAAAAAGAAAAACAAAACAAAACAAAGGATCAGAAGCCAAAATTAAAAAAAAGATAAACAAACGCTTCGAATTTAAAAAAATAATTTAAAATATTGGAGATTTAAAACTTCAAACAAATTTTGAACAGTCTTTTTTAAAAAACGCTATTTATGTAAAGATAGGGGTTTTAGAGCAATGAAATTAAAATATAAATAAATAAATGAAAATAATAATAAGTAATAAAGCTTGACATTCAAATATATAGGATTTTGGAGATAAAAAATTTGAAGGTTTTAAAAATACAAAAAATGTTGTGTGTATAATAGAAGATATATATAATATATTAAAGAATTAAATTATTAATTAAGATGTGACATATTCTTCAAGAAATCTTAAAAATATGGAAAAAAAAAACGATATACTAGAATGGAACAGAATTATTTAAGAACTGGATTAATTTCAATCGTTTGAAATTATGATTCAAATAAATACAAATATCATGGCATATTAAAATATTAAATATGTTAAGTTAAGGATTGATAAGAAATTATTATATTTATTTATTAAAAGTGTGTCAGTTTCCGTATTATGTAAACATGTTTGTAAGTAAACCAAAAACAACAACCTTCATTAGTTCAACCTTCAAGAGATCTTCTGAGACTTTCAGAATAAAAATAAAATATAGATAATAATAATAATAATAATAACATAAAAAATAAAAATATAGATAATAATAATAAGATAAGAAAAAACTAATAATAATAAAAAAATAAAATATAGATAATAATAATAAGATAATTTAAAAAAATAATTAAAAAATAAAATATAGATAATAATAATAGGATGATAATAAAAAATGATAATAAAAAAATAATAATAATAATAATAATAGAAAATAGAATATAGATAATAATAAGATAATAATGACAAATAATAATTATAATAATAATAGAAAATAAAATATAGATAATAATAATAAGATAATAATGAAAAATAATAATTATAATAATAATTATAAAAATAAAATATAGATAATAATAATAAGATAATAATGACAAATAATAATTATAATAATAATAATAATAATAATAATAATAATAGAAAATAAAATATAGATAATAATGAAAAATAATAATTATAATAATAATTATAAAAAATAAAATATAGATAATATATAATAAGATAAAAAATAAAAAATAATAATGGAAGTTCATAATGAATTTGCTATAATAATTTATTAATCAAATTTATTATTTAATTAATATAAATGTTATGAATTTATCAATTATTAATACATTTATTAATGAATGAATTAATTAATTAAAAGTACTATCTGTACTAACTTATTTGGTAGGTGAAAGGGAAGTCATCATGATGATTCATCCGGAATTAAAAGAATTGGAATCTTAGCTGCAGCTCAGTGCAACTTGAATAACATGAAAGCTGAGTTTGAGAATTGTGACAGGTATGTGGAAGCAGTGGCTAGCAGGAAGGATTATAGCAGATGATCTGATTACGTCCATACATCGAAATTCGTTGAGAAGCCGCAAAACAAAGGTGTAGCAGGATATAAGCAAAGCAATGTGGATCTTAGCAAGAGAGATGCGCATCGGAGTGGCGACTATGAAGAAAGAGCTGGACAAGGATCTTTGTTACTCCTGATACAAGAGTCGCAAGGGTCAACTACTCACAGATGTAGCAGAGAATATATGCCTATCGTCGTTCAACATTATTTCATTACTTATGAAGAATACATTTTCTGCATAAAATAGCTTACAGTTCAATGACCCTCCTATGTAGAAGAGTTAAAGTAATATTTAAATCTATTCATTTAAATATTAAAATAATATCGCATTCACATTATTGAATTAATAATCACACGGACAACACCAACAATGACACAATTCTGATCATACATGAAGAAGTAATTTAATCCGGAAAAATTTAAGATCAAAGTGAAAACAAAAAAATCTTGCATTGAATAGGCTTCTACTTTTCAATTATTTTAATATTTAAAACTTATCAATGCTTCTTAGTGAACAACATAATCTCTTTTATTCGTTATAATGGCGGGTAGAAAGTGAACCCTGGGTTTACTTTCGGCAGCCTCGTAACTCTCGCTTCCCTTATCTTGTCCTTTAGTTTTCGCATTCCAGGAACGATGTTTCTGACAAAGAGGGAAGAATTGCTGTTTTCTGGGTCAGAATCTGTCCATATAACACTTACAATTGGAGAATTAATACATTTTGCTAGGCTGTCATTATGACTTCACATTAATTTCATAGATCAAAATATTTCAGATGTATAACTTATAGATTATTGATCTTGAATTGACTTTTTGTTACGTACATTTGTCTTTTTTTATCCTGCTTTTATAGATGCAAATTAATCGACATGAGTTACAGATCTTTTGGCGACAGTGTGGCGGAAATTAATACATTTCTCATTCCATTGCTTGACTGATTGCCATATTGCTTCACTCTGTCACAATCAATCAATCAGTAGATTTATTCTATGTGAATCAATAAATAACAAATGTATGTAGTTATGTATGTATTTATTTTGCAATCTATTTAATGTTGTATTTATTTTGCATGTATTTAATGTTGTATTTATTTTGCAATGTATATAATGTATTTATTTTGCAATGTATTTAATGTTGTATTTATTTTGCAATGTATTTAATGTTGTATTTATTTTGCATGTATGTATTTATTTTGCAATGTATTTAATGTTGTATTTATTTTGCAATGTATTTAATGTTGTATTTATTTTGCAACGTATTTAATGTTGTATTTATTTTGCAGTGTATTTAATGTTGTATTTATTTTGCAATGTATTTAATGTTGTATTTATTTTGCAATGTATTTAATGTTGTATTTATTTTGCAATGTATTTAATGTTGTATTTATTTTGCAATGTATTTAATGTTGTATTTATTTTGCAATGTATTTAATGTTGTATTTATTTTGCAGTGTATTTAATGTTGTATTTATTTTGCAATGTATTTAATATTGTATTTATTTTGCAGTGTATTTAATGTTGTATTTATTTTGCATGTATTTAATGTTGTATTTATTTTGCAATGTATTTAATGTTGTATTTATTTTGCAATGCATTTAATGTTGTATTTATTTTGCATGTATTTAATGTTGTATTTATTTTGCATGTATTTAATGTTGTATTTATTTTGCATGTATTTAATGTTGTATTTATTTTGCAATGTATTTAATGTTGTATTTATTTTGCAATGTATTTAATGTTGTATTTATTTTGCAATGTATTTAATGTTGTATTTATTTTGCAATGTATTTAATGTTGTATTTATTTTGCAATGTATTTAATGTTGTATTTATTTTGCAATCTATTTAATGTTGTATTTATTTTGCATGTATTTAATGTTGTATTTATTTGGCAATGTATTTAATGTTGTATTTATTTTGCAATGTATTTAATGTTGTATTTATTTTGCATGTATTTAATGTTGTATTTATTTTGCAATGTATTTAATGTTGTATTTATTTTGCAATGTATTTAATGTTGTATTTATTTTGCAATCTATTTAATGTTGTATTTATTTTGCAATCTATTTAATGCTGTATTTATTTTGCATGTATTTAATGTTGTATTTATTTTGCAATGTATTTAATGTTGTATTTATTTTGCAATCTATTTAATGTTGTATTTATTTTGCAATCTATTTAATGTTGTATTTATTTTGCATGTATTTAATGTTGTATTTATTTTGCAATGCATTTAATGTTGTATTTATTTTGCAATCTATTTAATGTTGTATTTATTTTGCAATCTATTTAATGTATTTATTTTGCAATGCATTTAATGTTCTATTTATTTTGCATGTATTTAATGTTGTATTTATTTTGCAATGTATTTAATGTTGTATTTATTTTGCAATCTATTTAATGTTGTATTTATTTTGCAATCTATTTAATGTATTTATTTTGCAATGTATTTAATGTATTTATTTTGCAATGTATTTAATGTATTTATTTTGCAATTTATTTAATGTTGTATTTATTTTGCAATGTATTTAATGTTGTATTTATTTTGCAATCTATTTAATGTTGTATTTATTTTGCATGTATGTATTTAATGTTGTATTTATTTTGCAATGTATTTAATGTTGTATTTATTTTGTAATGTATTTAATGTTGTATTTATTTTGCAATGTATTTAATGTTGTATTTATTTTGCAATTTATTTAATGTTGTATTTATTTTGCAATGTATTTAATGTTGTATTTATTTTGCAATGTATTTAATGTTGTATTTATTTTGCAATGTATTTAATGTATTTATTTTGCAATCTATTTAATGTTGTATTTATTTTGCAATGCATTTAATGTTGTATTTATTTTGCAATGTATTTAACGTTGTATTTATTTTGCAATCTATTTAATGTTGTATTTATTTTGCAATGTATTTAATGTTGTATTTATTTTGCAACGTATTTAATGTATTTATTTTGCAGTGTATTTAATGTTGTATTTATTTTGCAATGTATTTAATGTTGTATTTATTTTGCAATGTATTTAATGTTGTATTTATTTTGCAATGTATTTAATGTTGTATTTATTTTGCAATGTATTAAATGTTGTATTTATTTTGCAATGTATTTAATGTTGTATTTATTTTGCAGTGTATTTAATGTTGTATTTATTTTGCAATGTATTTAATGTTGTATTTATTTTGCAGTGTATTTAATGTTGTATTTATTTTGCATGTATTTAATGTTGTATTTATTTTGCAATGTATTTAATGTTGTATTTATTTTGCAATGCATTTAATGTTGTATTTATTTTGCATGTATTTAATGTTGTATTTATTTTGCATGTATTTAATGTTGTATTTATTTTGCAATGTATTTAATGTTGTATTTATTTTGCAATGTATTTAATGTTGTATTTATTTTGCAATGTATTTAATGTTGTATTTATTTTGCAATGTATTTAATGTTGTATTTATTTTGCAATCTATTTAATGTTGTATTTATTTTGCAATGTATTTAATGTTGTATTTATTTTGCATGTATTTAATGTTGTATTTATTTGGCAATGTATTTAATGTTGTATTTATTTTGCAATGTATTTAATGTTGTATTTATTTTGCATGTATTTAATGTTGTATTTATTTTGCAATGTATTTAATGTTGTATTTATTTTGCAATGTATTTAATGTTGTATTTATTTTGCAATGTATTTAATGTTGTATTTATTTTGCAATCTATTTAATGCTGTATTTATTTTGCATGTATTTAATGTTTTATTTATTTTGCAATGTATTTAATGTTGTATTTATTTTGCAATCTATTTAATGTTGTATTTATTTTGCAATCTATTTAATGTTGTATTTATTTTGCATGTATTTAATGTTGTATTTATTTTGCAATGCATTTAATGTTGTATTTATTTTGCAATCTATTTAATGTTGTATTTATTTTGCAATCTATTTAATGTATTTATTTTGCAATGCATTTAATGTTCTATTTATTTTGCATGTATTTAATGTTGTATTTATTTTGCAATGTATTTAATGTTGTATTTATTTTGCAATGTATTTAATGTTGTATTTATTTTGCAATCTATTTAATGTTGTATTTATTTTGCAATCTATTTAATGTATTTATTTTGCAATGTATTTAATGTATTTATTTTGCAATGTATTTAATGTTGTATTTATTTTGCAATTTATTTAATGTTGTATTTATTTTGCAATGTATTTAATGTTGTATTTATTTTGCAATCTATTTAATGTTGTATTTATTTTGCATGTATGTATTTAATGTTGTATTTATTTTGCAATGTATTTAATGTTGTATTTATTTTGTAATGTATTTAATGTTGTATTTATTTTGCAATGTATTTAATGTTGTATTTATTTTGCAATTTATTTAATGTTGTATTTATTTTGCAATGTATTTAATGTTGTATTTATTTTGCAATGTATTTAATGTTGTATTTATTTTGCAATGTATTTAATGTTGTATTTATTTTGCAATGTATTTAATGTTGTATTTATTTTGCATGTATGTATTTAATGTTGTATTTATTTTGCATGTATGTATTTATTTTGCATGTATGTATTTAATGTTGTATTTATTTTACAATGTATTTAATGTTGTATTTATTTTGTAATGTATTTTATTTTCTATGTATGTATTAATTTTATAATATATTTCATGTATTTAATTTTGTTTGCATGTATTTATTTTGTACGAGCAGGACCTGTATCCCGGCGTTTCCCGGGGGTAATAGAAAAGAATGATTTAAGTTTAAAAAAATTAGAATATCAAGCTAACTTGTTCTTTTCATTTATATTTTGATTACTTAAAAAATCCTAATATATATTAGTACATTGTGTCATTTAATTTCAGTCTAGAAGGATTTCTACTTCACTGACCAAGGACAGAATAGATAAAGTATAGTCTACTACACTAATAGTAATTCTATTTTAAAAAGTAAAACATAGAAAATAAACTGAAAAGGAAAAGAATATTGTAAAATCGGCAAATATTAAAATCGTGGGCAGAATCAGTGGCAGGAATGAAAAGTGTTGCCAGTTAAAATCAATGTTCAATTACGTATGAAAAACCCCCAAAAAAACAACACTTTTTAAATGAGTAAATATGCTAGTGTTATCAGTTTATTTCCTAGATGACGACATGTTTCATTGGATCAGGTTCGATAAAAATATGTAAAGTCTGTCAGTGACTTATATAAAAATATTTTAAATAAAATATGTATAATAAAAGTATTGATTTAAAAACAGAATTTTTGTGTTTTCGCAACACAAGTTTATTTAAGAAAACACTGAAAACATTTTAAAGTCTTAAATAAAGTTTTGCATTTTTTTTCACATTTCAATATCCCAGAAATCTGAGTATCCATTTTTGTGAAACAAATAATTTTAAATAAAAATATTTGTATAACTCACTAAAAGCCTTATTCTATGAAGCATATTTAAATAATCACCTATAAATAAAAGTCAGCAAGGGAGATAACTCATTTCAAATTGAAGATTATAATAGTAAGAGTTGTCTACCTTAAGTTTTATTTACTCCTCCCCAGGAGTTAGCACAAGGCCAGTTTTATCCTACTCCCACAAGTAAGATGTGACCCAAGATCGGGTCGAGAAAGTGGGGTTTGAAAAGCCAGCGCTGGCCATTTAAAAATTGCCTGGGCAGCCCCGTCAGCATTCCCCGGTAGGGGCGCCTCAGACAGTAAGCAATAAACTTACTCCTCCCCAAAGAGGGGAGGCAAAGCCTGGGAGGGTGGACCTCCTAGAACTGCACAGGACAGGCGTGCAGTATCCATCGGAACAGATACTACACTTTGATCTTAGCCAAAAGGCCAAGTGAAAAAAATGTGTAAACAACTAAAAAGTAAACTCTAAAATGACTTGACTGCATCTCAGACAACGCATGGGTTGGAACAGCTAATTTAAAACGTAAAAAAAATGATTTTGTGACGTCAAATAAAATTAAAGAGATTCTAAAATTGTATTACTTCATGACATTCAGACCAAGTGGCAAGAGTTACAACAGTCTTGCCCAAACAATAAACTATACCAAATTTAGCCGACTATTGAAAAAGAGAAACTATGCTGCGAACAAACAAGGAAGGTGGGTGTAGAGGACTTGAATCCCTACTAGACACCACCCTCAGGTGTCTTCGGTCTCTCTGTACAGGGGTTTGTCAAACACTCTGACATGAGGATACTTTTTACTTGAAGTAAACCCTGACCAAATATTAAAAAAAAATGGTGTGCTGTCTCCTCAAGCCATCCAGCACGTCTCCCGAATTGCGGACAGGGGGCACCCCCTCTACTCATAGAGGGCAGCTTCGAATAAACAATTAGAAGCAGTTGACAATGAGGAAATGAATAATAAAAAATACGAATAAAAACAAAAATAAATACTGGCAGGTCGGCACCCAGGATAAAAAGGGCCCATCAACCCGTTCATACACCAGGCAGGAAGATGTAAGCAATGGTGTAAACTTTCCTGCCTCTGGAAATGGTGCTCCAGCCAATACAGAGGCCAACCAGGGTCAGCCATCAGGCCTTGAGACAAAAGGTCCTGGCCCCCTATCTCCATCAAATGCAGCAACAAAAAAAGAAACATAAGAGGCTTAAAAGCCCAACTATGGACTGTTGCACAAAAGAAGGTGCTATTGTTTTGCTACCACTACTCAAAGTTTGAAAAGTGGAGCAAAACATCCAATCAGATTCTAGCTGATAAGATACAAGGATCTACCCTCCCCGAGGGTTCACCGGGTATATTCGGCAGGTAGTTTTTTTTTTTTCAATTCTTTTTTCATAAGTCCGGTTGCTCCCTCATTCCAGTAATTATAGGAGCAACCGGACTAATGAAAAAGAATTTCAAAAACTATCTGGCGGATATAGCCAATGAACCAAGTGCAAGAGAGATACAAACAATTGCGCTTAAAGGGACGGTTAGAATCTTAAAAAGATCTCTCGGTTTGAATCTCTGAAATAGTGGGCGATTATCTGGTATACCCAGTGAACCAAGTGCAAGAGAGATACAAACAATTGCGCTTAAAGGGACAGTTAGAATCTTAAAAAGATCCATCGATTGGCCTCTCTGAAATAATGGGTGAATGTATGGCATCTGGTAGGATGCCTCATCCCCAGCAAAAACAAAAAGATAAGAAAATAAAAAAGAGGAGGTTCTATTATCAATATGCTATGAACGATACACTGTGAACAGAAGTTTTGTTACCTTGGTGATACGCTAGCACCAGCTTCTCCCTGTGCTCCAATGGTGATTACAAGAGTTATGAATGGATGGAGTAAGTTCAGGGACCTTCTGATATTACCAAACAGCAGAGTGTTACCACAATAATCTATCAGGTATGTGTACCTTGCGTGATAGTGTATGGAAGTGAAATCTGGCAAGTGAGGGTTGAGGGCATGCGTTGTATGGAGAGAAATGATATGAGAATGATACAATGGATGTATAATGTAGGTCTTAAACACAGGCTTAGTTCTGATGACCTCAGAGGAAGATTAAATCTAGACAGTATCGGGAGATGTGTGCAAAACAGGACACTTCATTGGTATGGTCACATTGAAAGAATGGTGAGTGGAATAGTTTGGGTTGCAGAGTAAGTTGGCAGGGGAAAGACAAGGAAAACATTGGAGCAAGTGACAAGGATTGACTTGATGTGTGCCAAACAGGAGATCTCGTTGGTTTGGTCACATTGAAAGAATGGATGAAGTTTCTTGGGTTAGTAGATGTAACACAGTTCAGTTAGCAGGGTAAGTTAGCAGGGGAAGGCCAAGGATAACATGAGAAGAAGTTATAAAGATGGATTTGAGAGAAAGAGGGATAAATAAAGACCTGGCCAGAGATAGGTTAGTTTGGAAGTAAATTTCTAAAAGCCGTCCAACACATGCCAACGTTCAAAATAGATGTTAAACCAAATATGGTGATGATGATGAAAATGTGGTGACCAGAGGTCAACCGGCCTTATGCAAATAATCTAAACGAATTGTTCAGTAAAACTCAGAACTTATGATTATTATTATTATTATTATTATTATTATTATTATTATTATTATTATTATATAAACTAGCAGGAAGACCCGACGTTGCTCGGGATTAAATAAGGATCACTACTATGTACTTTTTACTATGCTCATAACACCATATTTCTTTGTTTGTTTTTACTGCGACCCTCCGCCCGTTTCGCTTCCTAAAATAATCGGAAGAATTTACACACATGATAAATCATGGAATTTCGACAGCCATGTTATCAATAATTAAATTTAGGTTTTTATTTTATCATTTGCTAGCAGGAAGACCCGACGGTGCTCGGGATTGAATGAGGATCACTACTATGTACTGTTTCACTATGCTCATAATACCATATTACTTTCTTTCTTTTTACTGCCTCCCTCCTTCCATTTCGCCTCCTAATATAGTCGGAAGAAGCTGAAATGTTGGAAAACTATCTGAATTAGTGTCTTATACATATGGTTTAAATTCCATTAAAATCGAATATACATATTTGGAAGTTTTAAAGTCAGTTCTGTCAAATGATATTTGGCACATAAAGGGTAACATAGAGATTTGGGATCACTTCCATTGTCTTCCACATAATTAATATAAATATACTAGCAGGAAGACCCGACGTTGTTCGGGATTGAATGAGGATCACTACTATGTCCTTTTTCACTATGCTCATAACACCATGTTAGTTTCTTTGTTTTTTACTGGCTCCCTTCTCACGTTTCACCCCCTAATATAGTCGAGAGAAGCTGAAATGTTGGAAAACTCTCTGAATCAGTATCCTATACATTTGGTTTTAATTTCATTAAAATCGGATATACATATTTCAAGTTTTAAGGGGGTTCTTTCCCAATGGGCCACTTCGAGGTGAGAGGGGGGGGGGGGCGTAGAGATTCAAGACCACTTTCATTGTTTGACCCGGAACTGATATAAATTTCATAGAAATAGCATATATTTGAAGTTTTAAGGGAGATTCGGCACCTTAACTCTCTTAGGTTAGGAGGACACGTATAGATTCGGGACCACTTCTTCCCTCAAATATTTTTCTTTTTTGTTGCTGTAAACTTTACCATTTAGGGTGTGTTACCCCAAAACTGCACCCTACTTCTCCAAAAAATTAAAATAAGCTAGATACGATTTCTAACCAAATAAATAACGTTTAGTTTTTTTTTTTAATGGAAATCGCTCAAGACAAGGCATGAAGCCACTTGATGTAAGGAGCTAACAAGAACAAAAGATGATTATCGCAAACACAGGAAATGCTTATTGGCCTTAGTCTTGAAAAGACCAAGGCTATAGGTAGGAAGAAAACAAACAGCAGGAAGAAGGTTCCATGCAGTTCTTGGAAAGAAGCTACTGGAATAGCAAGCTGTATTACAATGAGGTATCAAAACAGCGAATTGACGGAGACCACTAGACCAACGAGTCAAATGAGCTGGAACAAAGGAAGCAGGGAATAGATCACACAATTCTGAAGAACACATGCCATAATAGTATTTATACAAAAAGACTGAGACTAGCAACATCACGTCTGTAAGAGAGAGGGTGCAGAGAAGAAGAAAGGGTGGAACCAATCAAATTACAGATACGTTTTTGCACCTTATCAAGAACCCTCAAATGGGAGAGAGATTCACCAGCCCAAATATGTCAAAAACAAATTACGCTTTATCGATTAGGGTTGAATAGAATACACTTTTTTAATACTTGGAGATGTAAAAGAGATACATGTGCAGCTCAAATTTCCATACATATTGCTTATATTTGTGCAGGGGCGGGTAGTCTACTAGTATACTTATATATATATACTAGCAGAGCTACCTGGTGTTGCCTAGGTTATAGTGTGGGATAGCATCATATGCAATATCATGGTAGGGAGAGTTTACTTAACAACAACCTTGATGCTGTCAGCTAGATATCTTACTCACCGAGCTATTCAGGTATATGTTAATACTCTTAAACTAACGCTAATAAATAGATTAATTTCATTGTGTAACATGTTTGAAAATCGTCATTAGCTTCTTTAAGGGGCAGTCAGAGACACAAAAATACTTCCATTATGTTCACATGTAAATTGTGCATGTTAATACAATTATATTGAAAGTAAACTTCCTAGTATGCCTTCGTTTTTAGAGACAGACATGCGCAGGCAAAGAGTTGTTCTCCTTGATTTTATATATATATATATATATATATATATATATATATATATTTCATTTGAATCAAAGGGAAAACAGTTTTCAGTGGAGGGGTTGTGCCCCTGGGGACGATCTTAATATTATCAAAATTTGCTGAAATTTTTGGAATAGACATCATTTTTGGTCAATTACCTATGGTTTAAATTTCATTTGAATTTAAGGGAAAACAGTTTTCAGTGGGGAGGGGAATGCCACCCGGGAATCGTCAGCGTCGAAGTGATATATTTCTTATATAGCCTATGACCTTTACAGAGAGGTCAATAGTTCACATGCCAATTTTCAAGCAATTCTGTCCTGCGGTTTGGGTGAACATAAGACACAAGATCAGGCAGACACACACACACTTACTATTTTATATATATAGATATACTATCAAACGTTTTACAGTGTCCAACATTTTTTGAAACTTTAAACGAAATATTTCAGACTGAAAAATGAAGACAATATTACTTATTGACTTAATGATGCACGTATACACACTATTTTCAGCATAAAATGACTTTAAATAGATTGATATGCCGTAAAACAAATAGACTAAACAAAACATGTACCTTTACATCTTGAAGGTTTAATTTTATTTTGTAACAACCACATAAAAGTTTGGGAAAATACTTGTATTTCATTTATAAGATCGGTAGTTCCATATTTATCCATCAGGTTTTTTTGAGCAAAACATCTCCGAAGCAGACAATATTGTCACAATTAACATTATTGTCCAGCCATAACAGTTTCTAAGCTGTAAATGAGATTTTGACAAATTGTATTTTAAGCTGAATCAAAATAATAAATCTTATTTATTAATAGTCATATCTCTCGCTGTCAAATTCATAGTCATATCTCTCGCTGTCAAATTTATAGTCATATCTCTCGCTGTCAAATGTATAGGAGATAAATACAGACATATACTTTCTATATACATTGGTATCTAGTCGTTAAATGGCGGTTATTGAGTGAGCTAAAACATTTTTGAAACTGATTATACCTTTGTGCTACACTTAAATTACATACCTTAAATACAGATACACATCTAACACCTTCATGGTGTCACTCTTATAACTGTATATAATATAAGGAAATTATCCTTGGCTAGGAGCAAAGTATAGTATCTTTTCGGTAAAATAGAAAGTATTCACTTCATCATGGTTTGGTTGCTTTGTTTTACGGCATATCAACCCTTTTTGGGTTATTTAATGACGAATCAGGTCATCTTGGTAAAAGATTTTATGCTTCAAGTTCTTTATATCTTCAACTATTTATTAATGGTGTTTTGTTTGGTTGTTTTGTTTTACGGCATATCAACCCTTTTCGGGTTATTTAATGCTGAATCAGGTCATTTTGGTAATAAAATTTATGTTTCAAATTCTTTATATCTTCAAATATTTATTCATGGTATTTCGTTTAGTTTCTATCTGAAATTGGAAATTGCGAACCCCTGTTCATCAAAAAAATCCTCAATTATATTTTAGGCCGGATTATGTTTTTGACAAATAATAATGTTTTCAATATTTTTTTAAATTATTAACGAATAATAAAATAAAGCTGTTTTTTTATAATTGGAATTTTAACAAAAAAATTTATTTTAAAAATATAAAAAAAAATTCAAACCAAATTTCTTTTATAATTTAAATGTTTTTTTTATTTTGAAAATATTGTTTAAATAGTTTTATTATTAGTTATTAACCAAATATAATTATTTTTTAAATAGTTTAATCATTAACCAAAAATAATCATATTACAAAGTAACAAACAATTATTAACAAATAATAAATTAAAACTGTTTTTTATAAATGATAAAAATAATAATTCCTCCAAAAGCTATGTGGCCTAAAATAATTGGGGATTTCTTTTGGATTAACACCGGTGCACAATTTCCAACTTCAGATATGGCGGCCATGATGAAGTGGATACTTTCTATTTTACCATCCGTTCCGATACAACACTTCATTTTTTCTGTCCTCGGTCAGTGAAGGAGAAATCCTTCTGGGTTGAGATAATTTTTATTTTTAAACTCAATCCAGAGTACCCCTTTTTGGGGAGCTGGATTTTCCCCACATTAAAAATCGGCATTGTGTCTAACTCTCCCTATTTACTTGCCTCCTCACGAGGACACTGTTTCACTATAAGAGCAATCATCTAACTAAATGCTATTCAAGACTTTTCTTTTTTTAATAATTGTATTATTGTCTGAGAAATGTTACAAATAGCCTTATATATTTCTTTAATTAATCATATCTCAGATCCTTATTTTGCTCCAGTTTAAAGAAATGAGGAAGCCCCTTGTATTGATAAGCTCCTACAACTGACTTTCACCCCAGATTTAAAATGGAAGACTTACAGGGTGATTCATAAGTCACTTAGCTATTTATTTTTGAAATTCTAAAGTTATAAAATACGGTAATACAAAGCTGAAAGTTTATTCAACAAATTCATTTATGGGAGTTTAAAATTACAGCAAATTTTCAAAATTTCCACCTTCGTTCTGCATGCATAGCTCCATTCTTTTTTGCAAGGAATTTACGACTCTTTGTAGCATATTTGATTGATTATGGTGTTGTGCGAAGGAGGCTTTCTGTTCACATCACGTTTCCATTGCCTAACAAATAGCAGTAATTAGAGAGTAAGATAACAATCATCAAAAGTTCATAGTATGTTTGTGCTTCATATGGTAATCATTTTAAATAGCTAAGTGAAGTGACTTATGAATCACCCTGTATATCCAATCTGTTGTTAAGGTGGCTGGCAAAATGGTTGGAACATTTTACCGCTCCAGAAACTACTTGACTTCTTATTCAATTCTCTACTTATATAAGAGTCAAATACGTCCTAAGATGGAGGAGTACTGCTGCCACATCGTGGGAGGTGCCACTCAGAGCACTCTTTCTTGCCTTAACAGAGTACAAAATCAACTTCACAATCTAGTGGGGGATGATTTCTTCTGCTCTCTACAGCTCCTTTCTCACAGAAGAGACGTTGCTAGTCTCTCTCTACTCTATCATTATTTCTATGAAAAGATGCTGGACTGAGTTTCAATCTCTAGTTCCTCGTTGTAGGACATTCACAGCAAGAACCTGTCTAGCTATAACAACTCCAAAGAACTTTCCTTTCTTGTTCCATGTGCCTAACATTCAGACGTAATTTCCATGAACAGAGTTTTTTTCCCAAGAACTTCACCTCTATGGGACACGTTATCATGGGATTGCTTCGTTTTTAAATCCAATGTCAACAAATACTTGTCATAAATCGTCCCCATAAGTAATCAATTCATCATTTTCAATCCTCTCATAATATTCTTCATCATTCAACTAACAATCTATCCATCTCATTAATCCTTATCCTCGAGTAGCTGTTAGTCTTGATAATTGCTAACTCATTAGTAAATAAAATAGTCTTGTTAGCCATACCTAAATTTATAGCTCTCATTTATTTTACAGAGGAAAGATTAGCATTAACTTCTTATCTGTGTAACGCATTAACACGGGACTGCTTCTCTGCAGACTACAATACGGTCGTCATCAAATACTTATCATAAACCGTCCTCAGAAGTAATCAAATTTTATTCATTCCATTCATCATTTTCAATCCTCTCATAATATTCTTCATCATTCAACTGCCAATCTAACAATCTCGTTAACCCTTGTTTCTAACTTTATATATAAACATATACACATATCTATGTATAGGATTTACTTCTAAACTGGTGAACCGATCATTATGAATTATGCAATATATATTCTAGGCAACACGGTGAGTAACGTGGACACATTATAATTAATATTTTTGTTGTAAACTTTACCGTTTACGGGGTGTTCCCCTGAAACAGCATCCTGCTAACCCGCTAAAAAATTCAAATAAGCTTGATACGATTTCCTGCGAAATAAATGACGTTTAGTTATTTAAGATGTAAAAAATAAATTGCGTTTCATCACTTAGAGGATGGATAGAGTGCACATGTATCTCTATTATATAAAGTTTCATTTTACTTCAGTCGAAGTTCTCAGAAATTAAGGGGGCCCCTTCCTGGGCTAATACTTGATATCTATATGATATACATAGATATTCCATTAAAGTTCACCTTTACATGTCAAACGTTAAGTTAGTAAAGAAGTGAAGAACATTAATTTTCCTCTCCCCAATTGACCAGTTCGTTATGTTATAGTATATCTTTCTTGTGGTCTATTCTTCTTATCGGATTCCAGGACAAGAATCTATCTAGTCTGGTGGAGTATCCAGCTAAGTGGTGTTACTTGAGATAGCATGACTTTGAGAAGATGCACCATTCCTCATATGAGCCAGTGTATAGCCGTGTCGAGGGGATCTTATTTGGGCTTTGAATACTATGTTATTTTGAATATTTGGTCAAGGTTTACTTATAGGGTAAAGTATCCTCATGTCAGGTGATACAGACAAACTCTTGTACAGGGAGACCGAAGACACTCGAGGATGGTGTCTAGTAAGTAATTAAAACTCTATGTATGAACATGTGTAGCTCAAAATGTTATACATATCGAGACAGATATTCTTCTAGTATAGTAATATATATATATAAGTATATATTTTCAAACACTTTACAGTGTCCAACAATTTTTTAAAAAACTTTAAATAAAATATTCCTCCAGTGATTAAAAAGAAAGCTACTCGAAGATACGTGTTGACTAACTATTAAACATAAAAAACTAAGCATAAAATAATGTTAAATTGTCTGTTATTTAAAAAAAATACTCATAAAATAATTTTCGTTCATTCAAAGAAATGTAGGTATATGTTAACTTGCTTAACCCTCTTAATGTGGCTTTCACAAAATTGCAAGAAGTCTACCACCGCTAATAGCAGACGATATTAAATGTGTAATGGTTTTATTTGCAATATAAGACACAGCAGCACAATAAATTCAAGAATTGACTAAGATGTGCATGACAAAATGACAATTTTTCATGAGCGGATGGTCAACCTCTTGATAAATTCAAGATGGCCGCCATCACAATATGCAAATTAGCTAAATTTTACAGTTTACAGGCTACAAATGACATATACATTGTTTTAAAATGACATATACATACATTTTAAAAATAGGTGTAAAAAATATTTTTTTTGCAAAAAAAAAACTTCAGAACTCAGAGGGTTAAGTCTAATGATTTTATGTGATTGGTTCATTTATAATATTTAGCTGTATTATATTTGACCAAATATTTAGGATTCTATTTGTCAAATATTTAAGACTGAGACTATGTACAATTATCAATGATAGTTCAAGGGCTTTTCTTCTATTATACCATTATTATACATTCACTCTATCACAAGTGCATATATACACTCTATATGTGTACATTGCATGCATGCATATATATATATATATATATATATATATATATATATATTATATATATATGAAGTTTTCTCTCTTAGCAGATTCTACACTCTCTGAGACTGCCTCATCATCATCGTTTTTTGTTTTGTTTGTTCACTCTTTGAGGAGGCCCCTCCTCCTGGTTTCCTGCTACCTTGTTCTGTCCTTGGCTGTGTTGTTGCTGTCGATGTCCACCTGTTGTCTGTAGATCTCGAAAGGTGACTTGATCATTTATGTTGAGCCGTCCGCATGGTGGTAATGATGTTCTTCACTCCAGTTTGCTGTCTGATTCATGTGTTTATTTTTCTTTCACGTAGACTAATGCTGACCATAATGCATTCCATTTTGCATTGTGCCACTCTTAGCTTTTCTATCGCTGCATTATTGAGTGCCCATGTTTCACCACTATATGTCATAATAGGCATGATGTATTCATTGAACACTTTCTGGTTAATGTTCATAATGGACTTTCTACTCTCCATGATGTTGTCTACTTTGGAAAAGGCTGTACATCCAAGCGCAATTTGCTATTTGATTTCAGGCAAGATATCAGCGTCGCTTCTCACCATCTTCACTAGGCAGATGTAGTTGTCAACTTCCTCAATATTTTCAGCGTTCACTATGACTGAGGGTTTGCGACATATTTGTTGAACATGACCTTGGTTTTTCCCGTGTGCATTTTAAGGCCAACAAAATGCCTAGTATTATGAATGTCGTTAAGAATCTCTTCTAGTTTTTGAGATGTGTGGCTTGTGACAATGATATCGTCCGTAAATTCTAGATGAGTAAAGTATTCTCCATTTATATTTATACCTCTGCCTTCTCAGTCAATTTTATTGATCACCGAATCTTGCAGGCATGGTGTAAATAGAATTACTATATTCGTACATAAAATATAGAGTTTATTTCTCTCACATTTAATATGGCTGTTACGGTGGCCGAATGAATAAGGATGTTGGATTTTTTTATGGAAATCGCTCCAGACAAGGCATGAAGCCACTTGATGTGAGGAGCTAACAAGAACAAATATTGTTATTGCAAAGACAGGAGATGCCTATTGGCATTAGTTTTGAAAAGACCAAGGTTATAAATAGGAAGAAAACAGTCAGCAGGAAGAGAGTTCTATAAGCCTGCGGTTCTTGGAATGAAGCTATTGGAATAGAAAATTGTATTACAATGAAGTATCAAAACAGCGAATTTATGAAGACCACTAGACCAACGAGTCAAACGAGCTGGAACAAAAGAAGCGGGAAATAGGTAAGGTTCAGAAGCATATCTGTAATTTGATTGGCCCCACCCTTTCTTCTTCTCTGCACTCTCTCTCTCTCTCACAGGCCTGATCTTGTTATTCTCAGTCTTTTCTATAAATACTATTATGGCCTGTGGTCTTCAATAGTGTCTGAACTATTCCCTGCTTCCTTTGTTCATGGCCAATGGTCTTCATAAATTTGCTGTTTTGCTACATCATTGTAATACAGCTTCCTATTCTAATAGCTTCTTTCCAAGAACTGCAGGCTTGTGGAACTCTCTTTCTGCTGACTGGAAAGAAGCTACTGGAGTAGGAAGCTGTATTACAATGAGTTATCAAAACAGCGAATTGATGGAGACCAACTAGTCAACTAATAGTGACTTGATTCCAGGATTCGAATTTTTTTTACTGGCATTACAGTTATATATAGCCACACTGATGATTGTTAATGAACATGAAACACATATGTGTGTGGATAATAAATATTTATTTATAAAAATATAATTATATATAATGTCATGCATCTATCCTTGAGTATACACTGGTAACGTTTACAGACCTAACCATTCCATTGGCTCTACTCTATTTTGCTGATGTTACGACCTGCTGCCCACACACACATCTCTCTCTACACTGAAGAAGATCGCAGATAGTAGCCAAAAATTCTGTTTAGGAATACAGTAGGTTTTATTTATTTCTTATTGGTTGACATATAACACATATATAAACACATATGTGATTAGACATGTTTATGAATGTATGTATAAAAAATTTAATGTAAAAAAATATATGTATCTCGTGCAGTTTATATTTCTTTCCAAACAACTAAGTTCGCTTACGTTCTCTTTTGACTTTTTTAGTTCATTTATTATTGTTTATCTGGCCTTATGCCAGAATAAGATATGAAGGTATAAAAAAGCATAACATAATTATATATATATATGTATCCTAAACAGATGACAACAGAAGCTGAAGAGAGCCGGATGGCTAAGTCTTTCTGTGCTTGAAACCGACGGTACGAATGTTGCACTAATTTTTCTGTACCAAAATAAATAAATATTACGCTCTTAATTTTTAATTTTTAACTTTAATTCTCAATTAATCGCGCACTCTGCTGGGATGTTTCCTGCTATATTACAAAAAACTGTATATATATATATATATATATATATATATGTAATATAGCACGAACACCCCAGCAGATTCTTTGTTGTTCTCTCAGCCAATTGTTCGTAGGAAGCCCAACGATTGGCTGAGAGAACAAGAAAGAATCTGATTGGTTAACTAGCTAGCCGTGTATATAAAAACACCCGGCAAAAATAACTCCATGCATTTTAGTCTGAAGATTCCCCCCGGGGATGAAACACGGGAGCCTCTGTGTAGCTTAATTGCCATAAATATATTTTCATAGCTTGCTACCTAGTTCTACTTACGTATCGAGCAGTGTTGAAGTAAATACTGAAAATTGATACATAAAAAATTATATCTCCTTATAAAATTTTATGTGGATACATGAAATACTAACATATATATATATATATATATATATATATATATATATATATATATATATATATACTACAACTCAGAAGAATACAAAGTTTATGACATAATCAATATCATGTAATCATGCTCCAAAAATTCAACATCAACTAAAATTTATGTGTACTTATGTTTCAGGAATTTTTTGATAAAAATCGCTTCTTCAGCACAAAATGACAAAAGAAAACTCCCTATCATTTCGTTACAGGTCCAGGTAAATAATGGACTTGCTAAATGACTACAAACCAAGGCGATCCATAATACAGGCCTGACAAACATACAATTGGGGTCAACGACTTGGGGGCGGACACGTGTAGACCAAAATTACTATTAAATAATAATTACAGAAAAAAAGTTTTAGTAAGAAATTTCTTAGTAATGTCCAGCAATTAGCAATTATACATATTATTAGGAAGCAGTTTACAATAATTGATTTATTTCCATCAAATCAAATGTAAAAAGTACAAAAATATAAAAACTAAGTTCACAAAAAAATCACTTTATTCACCATGAATTAGGTGCATTTTAGATATTTCAAAAATCATAAGTCAATTTGTTTATATTGACTACTTGATTACAGAAAATATAATGACATAATACAATCAAAAAGCAAATTCAACATTTTACAAAATAAAATACTTTATGAACAAAATAATGTTCAGAGAAACAATTTTAATATTTTTTACAACATTCGTTATGTTTGTTATACATGCAATTTGTTTTTTTACAGAAGATGAAGAAAATGCTTATTTCTTCATGATACGATAATACATTTTATATACGGTCTTAATAATAAAAACAACTTACATTAACATAAAACCAATAACATATATGTAAAAGGGGGAATGTAAAACATATCTGATAACTGCTTGGAAAATATCCATTATCAATACTGATTATGTTGTCATGAGAATTGTATAAACATTTTTATTTTATAAATAATATTTTAAGATAATTTAAAAACTTTTAGTGCTGGTTCTTGAATTGCCTTACGTGAATCAAAGAAATAATGATTTTTTGAAAAATATATTGGATAATATAAACCCATCCTCTCTTTTCATATTGAAATGATGCATATCAGAAACTGACATAAGATTTTACTGATGATAATTATTTTATCTGAAGGGGGAGGGATCAATCACTCAAGTAAAATTAAATAAACGAGTTTAAATACTTTTTACACTTCATACAGACTGTTGAATTTTATTGCCCATTTCTCTCTGTATTCACTCAAATGTTGGATAAAATTGATTTTTGGTCTTGTCTGAAATGGTATTTTTGCCCTGACATAAAATGTTTTATTTATTTTTTAACAAGCTCTTTTTTGGTGACGTTTTCTTTTTAGCAACAATAACTCTTGTTTGACTATTTAATAATGGGAGATATTTGTGTTCTGTTACTTAAACTTGAAAAAACGAGATTCTACTTTGTTTAGGCAATTACATATGAACACCTTGAAAAATCTTTTGAAAAGAAGAAAAAAACAAACAAACAATTATTTAAGAATTTAGAGTGGGGATTGGTTTTGTATATATATTAAACGTGAAATGATCCCCTATTTCTTGGCCATTCTAGTTTTTTTATTTAAAGCAGTTAACTAAAAGATTTTTACCTATAACCCTAAGTCCGAATGGCAAGGTTGTAAAACCACACATAATCGCCTAAAAAAAGTAGAACCACTATTTGCATCACTACTAGACTTCCTGAGTGGATTACAGTCACATTATTATATACTTATCAGAAGAGTCCATTATATTAATAGGGATGATATTGTAACAATAATCGAATGAAAAAAAATAAACAGTTAAGAAACTATTGAATTAAAAAAATATATTTTGTCACAGTATGTATTAAGTAGTTACAGCCCTTTATAAGAACCAATATATTTTATAATTAATATTTTTATTTATTTAAAATTTTCAAAAACTCTGAACAAATAATTTGGCTGGGTTTCAAATCAAGGACCCATCATTCACTAACTTTTTTTCAGTATTCATTAAATTTGTAAAAAATCGATAAGGAAGTTATCTGGTCTGTACCAAAACATATGTGAGAAAAAAAGATGGAGTTTACAAAGGTTCAATTTGCAATTTATGTTTTTACTACTACTACTACTACTACTACTACCACTACTACTCATGATGATGATGATGATGATGTTAACTCTGTTTTACAGGCTGGCATGTGTTGTACGGCTTTTAGAAATTGACTTCCAAACTAACCTATTCCTGTCCAGGTCTTTATTTATCCTTCTTTCTCACTTATCCATCTTTATCACTTGTCCCCCATATTTTCTTTGGCTTCCCCTGCCAGCTGATCCTGCTACCTCAACTGTTCTACATCTACTAAGCCAATCAATTGACTTCCAAACTAACCTCTCTGACCACGTCTTTAATTATCCCTCTTTCTGAAGTCCATTCTTATCACTTCCTCCCGTGTTTTCTCTGACCTTCCCTTGTGAACTGACCCTGATACCTGAACTGCGTTACATCTACTAACTCAATAACTCTCATTCATTCTTTTATCGAAATCTCCTGCTCTGCACACATCTCCTTATTTTGTACAGATTTAATCTTTCTCTGAGGTCATCAGATCTAAGCCTCTCTTTAAGACTCACATTACGCATCTATCATATCATTTCTTTCCATGGAACCCATGTCCCCAGCCCTCACTGGCCAAGTTTCACTTCCATACCTTATCACACTGCATACACATGCCAGATAGACTCTTTCCTTGATCCACATTGGTTACACTAACATGATTGTAAATAAAAAATTGACACTTTTGTTCAGTGTAATTATTATTTTGCATTTAAACTCATAAAAATATATATATAAGTGTTCAAAGCAGACATTTTTTCTGGTTTGAAAAGGAACTTAAAAAGATGAAAATATTTCCCCCAAAGCCTTTTTGGGTATAATCTGAAACTAACAGTATAAAGAACAGTTTAAAAGAACATCAGTAATAAAAAAAACGAGTGAGATATTATAGTTATTTGGGCAAAACTCTACACAAAAGCCTCTACAGTTTTTATAAAATTTTTTGTTAAAATTCATGAAAATATTTTTCTTTAAATCTACAAAGCATACAAATCTAAGATCTTTCCTTTATATAGATTAGAATATCTATTTAATAATACGATAAACCAATTTCATGTTCTTACGTACGTTATCACCCTTCACCTTTTTTTTTTTTTAAGATGGGATCGCCCAATCGCCAAAGATGAAATGCAAAAAAGTAATTTTTTCAAATTTCATTTGAAATTGCTATTGTGTTGAACATGAAACTTGAACTAAAATATACTTTCTTGGTCTAGGATTGTGGGTTGAGGTTAGGATCGTGAGGTCTGAGTTTGCGCCGGAATCCATAGAATGAGAATATGTCACAAACTCCTACACGGCTTTTGGAGATAGACCCACCCACCATATTAAGATATATTCTGAAGCTACAGTACTTTGATAAATATGTTTCAGTTTGAACAACGGTGGTGCAATAATATCGTGGGGGCTGCGTTCGTGCCGGACGTCCATAGAATGAAAATATTTTTACACACAGTAGTAATATACGACATATAAAAGATATTATGTTTCGGAATTTTTGAGATGAGGGTTGATAATTTGTAGAATTTGGTATATTCGGACTACTGTTCTCATCCGACCTTCTTCAGGTGTACCTTGTCAAATTCGGGAATCTTTCTGTCGAATTCCGCAAGGACCTGTGGCGCAGTGGATATAGTACTAAGTAAAATTCAGTTCTAAGTGACAGTCATGTGAAGGTTGAAGAATTGCGAATTATTGAAGACTTCTTCCCAGAGGATTTTATAAAGAGTTCCGTTCGAAATTCCATCCAGTTCAACAAGGTACACCTGAAGAAGGTCGGAGGTTACATCAGCCGAAACGTTGTGATAAAAACACCAAAGATCGTCAGTCCGTGTTGTTATCGTCTTAACCACCGGCATCTCCTAGTGACGTAGTGAAAGCTATTCATCCCATCTCATCTCTCTGTTCTCTCTCTTTCTCTGTTCTCTCTCTCTCTCTCTCTCTAATCTCGGTTCTCCCTTTCTATCATACGTACACATGTGCTGCCTTGGAATAAAAGCTTATCAAGTTAGTTTAAAAACTAACGAACAAGTGACGGCATGTTGTGTATCTAACTTTAATTCCAGACCCCCTCTCCCGTAGACGATCTGGAACAAAGGACCTCAGTTACAGGAGGAGCAAACAGACATGTATCGTTATGATTTGTGGTTGCATTAATAGCAACCCATGTATTTGATTGAAACTTGTAAGACATTTAGCCCCCCCCCCCCCCCTATATATACATAACAGAAGAACAATAATATTTTGTTTCGGAATTTTTGAGATAAGGATCAAGAATTTCTTTGAAATTTTGCATTATTATGACTACTATTCTCATCTTATTTATTGGCACATGTTCGTCTTTAACCACTGTCCGTTTTTCACAACTTTTTACTGACCATTTTTCTTTTCTTTTTTCGGTGTACACTTATCTATCAGGCTGCTAGAGAATTCCGGCGTTTTTGGAATTTTCTTTCAAATATTTTACATTTTAGGAGGGGGGATCAGTTTCCAATGTTAATTCAACGTAGACTGATCCCCCTCTTTTTGACCATCTCAATTTTTAAAAAAATCTTTTTCGGTGTACGATTACCTATCATGTCAATAGAGAATTCCGAGAGTTTTGGAAAGAAATCTTTAAAAATTGTGATTTTAAGACGGGGGATCAGTTTTCAATGCAAATTCAACGTGGACTGATCCCCCTCTTTTTAACCATCTCAAATTTTAAAAATTATTCTTCTGCTTACAATTACCTATCATGTCGCGAGAGAATTCCGGGGTTTTTGGAAAGAAATTTTTAAAAAATGAGATTTTAAGACGTAAAAAGTTGTGAAAAACGAACTATGGTAAAAGACGAACAAGACTGATCCCTCGTCTTAAAATCTCATTTTTTAAAAATTTCTTTCCAAAAACGCCGGAATTCTCTCGTGACATGATAGGTAATTGTAAGCAGAAGAATAATTTTTAAAATTTGAGATGGTTAAAAAGAGGGGGATCAGTCCACGTTGAATTTACATTGAAAACTGATCCCCCGTCTTAAAATCACAATTTTAAAAAATTTATTTCCAAAACCCCCGGAATTCTCTATTGACATGATAGATAATCGTACACCGAAAAAGATTTAAAAAAAAATTGAGATGGTCAAAAAGAGGGGGATCAGTCTACGTTGAATTAACATTGGAAACTGATCCCCCCTCTTAAAATGTAAAATATTTGAAAAAAAATTCCAAAAACGCCGGAATTCTCTAGCAGCCTGATAGATAAGTGTACACCGAAAAAAGAAAAGAAAAATGGACAGTAAAAAGTTGTGAAAAACGGACAGTGGTTAAAGACGAACATGTGCCTATTTATTATCACCTGTTGTAAGGAATATAATGACATAAAATTAATACTTCTACCTGATTATGTTTGACGGAATGAGAACAATCTACCCTCGTGGAATAAATGAGCGGTTCAGTTCGAAATTCTGTATAGGTTTTCCAAGTTCGGCTATTACGTTCCAAACTTCAAAAGGTTGTACCTGAAGAAGGTCGGAAGTTTCATCGGCTGAATATAATAACAAAGATGAGGATAGTAGTCTGAATAATCCAAATAAAACAGACATTTACAAACAATATTATTGTTTGAGACGAATATTTAAATAGATTAAATATCTATTAAAAGAAAGTTATTGCTGTTTCAATTATAGTTTTCAAGTTGATATACACTTTTTTTAAATAAATGGTGTAAGCCTGTAGTAAAACGTTTCTCGAAATACGTCGGTGCTATGACAATGCTAAGTTATTTCCCTTTGTTTACTTTGAAAAGGATTAGAGAGTAAAAGAGAAATAACCAGCGCTGGACGTCTCTTTCGGATGTCCTACAGACTATCTAGGTTATCTATATATACTCAACTTACCTTGTAAGGTAGAGAACTGCCACTACTCGTCAGTAGAAATTAAGGTCCTTAATGTTTTGTATAATGTTACGTTTACGGTTTTTTATATGTTGTCAATGATAAATAAACGTGTAATTGTTATTGATTTTAATTTCCCTTATTATTCGTTCTGATAATAGTCATGTTTGGCACCTATACAGAGCTGTGATGTAAGATAACCTCAAATCCTAACAGGCCCATTTATTAAAATTGCTTTGGTCATCGAGGAGAATCCCAAATGAGTAATTATTTAATTGGAGCTAATTAAAATTCCTTTCAAAGCAATAACAAATTTGTTTTCAACATTCTACTGTATCATTCTATTGGTCATTTGCACTTGAGAGGTTATTATGTCAGATGGTGGATTTGACCCCTTGCCATCAATTTGGCTAGCAACCATGTTATTCTAATATAATTGTCTTCAGTATAAATACTCATGAATATGTCAGTGTATTTCGAGTCATTATCCTCCTGAAATATCAATAGCCAACCCATTTGATTTGAGTTGTATGGGAGCATAAGTTTGTTTAATATTTCAAGAGCAAGGTCATTGTCCATAATTACTTTAATTTTAATCAACATATTTACACCATTGCAAGACAATCCCATATATGCTATGAGAATAATGAAGCTTGAGGGCTCTTAACCCCAGGGTCCTGAAGCAACTGATTGAATTATAAAGAACTCTACCGATTTTGTAGAAAATGTGTTATCAAATGTGTTAAAAGTTTCTTTTACAGCTTCTCAGCATATAACAGCGATAAATCATGAAACTTGAAAAAATATTTTTTTTAACTTAAAATGAGACAATAATTTATTTATAATATTGCAATTATTTTTCATGATGATGATGATGATAAGGTATCAATTTGTTTTATTGCTACAAATTTTCGTATAAAGAAAGTGATAAATCATTCTTGGTTGTTATAATATAGGTTCTAGAATAAATTGTCTATTTAAAGTGTTTATTCTATCAATAACATAAGGGTGCTTTTAAGGAATAAGTATCCAAAGATTTGTAGTCTCAACATAGTCATGACGTAAGCAGTTCTGACTATGAACAAAGAAAGTTGAATCAATTTCCGACTTTTACCGAAATATGCAAATTAAAAAAGGCACTGTTAGTTGGCAGACGACCATTTTTCAATCAATTAGAAAGATCAAGTTTCGACTTTTACGTAATATTTTGGATATCCTGATTACCTTTTGTAACTTTTCATTTGGAATTTTTGGGAAACTTTTTTTATTTACCTTTACTAAGGTTAGTTTAGTGTTAGGGTAAAAAATACTGTTCGGTTCGTATTGTGTAGAAGTACTGAAACAACATTACAGAATACACTTAAATACAAAATAAAATTAACAATTTTTTTGTTAAATAACTTCTTCGCAATTTAAAATTTTTTTACTAATAATACATTAGGTTTGTTTGATGAAGTGCGTTAACATTCCCCAGTCTCGAAAGTCTCCGGTAAAACTCGAAATTGCTAACTAAGTACTGAAATTTTCTTGGATACCTATTCCTAAAAAGTATCAAAATAGGCTTACATTAATAATGAAGAAATGGTTTGAAGTACTTCATAATAAACCAAGAATATGTTCAAACACTTAAATTGAAACAATATGAAATGCATTATTCAGACTACTGTTCACATCTTGAGTGTTATTCTTACAACGTTTCGGCCAATGTAACCTCCAACCTACAGGGAGATTTAAAAACTTTCTTGGTTTTGCATCGCCTGATACTCCCAGCAGTAAAATCTATTATTATACTAAAACTGAGTCAATTAAAGTGTTTCCTTTAGGCATTTTTCCTTTATACTTTAATAACACAAAATTCATGCAAAAATGTCTTAGTTCTGGGATTGAGTTATGTTTGAAAAATATTCTGTTTAAATTTTTCTAATTAGCCCTTGGTCGCTAAATTAACTGATCAAGTCACCCATCTCTCACTAAGCTATATAACTATTTCAGTCCTAGGATTGTTCATTTAATTACAAACAGAACCCAATTAAAACATAATTCGATAAAAAATTCTAACAAGTCATTCATTTCTCACCCTTTCTCATTCTATGTTGATTCAACCACTCTTCAAATGCTGACAGATACATTATAAAATATTAGAGAGAAAGTGACTCTCGTTTTTCAGCATTGCAATCTAATTTACATAGTTTGTGTACAGATATACTACCGCTTGATTTCATTAAAAAAATTTGTAAAGTAGAATAAATACTAATAGTCACTCAACGGATCACGGACATGTCTAACACACACACACACACATATATATATATATATATATAATATATATATATATATATATAAATGACACAATACTGGTCAACTCTGATGATGGAATTTTATTCCGAAATTAATAAGATTAAAATATATATATATAAAAAAAAAATAATAATAAATTAATCTTGCATTGATATTGGCTTATATATAGTGTGTATTTAGTCAGCATTTTCTAATTTATGCAAACATTGTTAAAAATAACAGAATTCGTCTCTGTTTAATTATACCTTTTTTATTTTTTACAATTTTCTGATAGTCTTTTTTGTATAAAAATCAAAAAATTCATAAATGTCCCATAGGTATCACGAACGAAGAAACAGGGAGCAGGGAAGGAATTCAAAAAGGAAAGCTGTTAAAGGAAAGAAGCTATTAGAGTAGAAAACCTTCCGGCATTTGGGGTCCTCTACAGTGAAGGGGTGTGATTTTGCTGCTTGTCAGAGGTATTCATGTTAAGAGGGCACAAATGCAGCAAGTTCGTCAGAGCACATTCTATTGACGTACTCAGAAAATAAAGAACAGCATAATAAAATCGCATTACGTTATTCTGTGATGCCACTCCGGCGTCGCTGAATTTAAATCGTCAACGTCTTTCCTGGAACAATGCGAAAACGTTCTCTCTGCGTCTCTTTGCCGTCTTTTAAAAAATTCTCTGTTTTCTCCAGCTTTTTTGTTCATTTTCTTTTGACACCTGAGGATGATTCGACGAAGAATCGAAAACGTTTGTGAAACAACCTATGGGACATTTTTAAATTTTTTTTAATTTTAATACAAAAAAGACCATCAGAAAAATTGAAAAAATAAAACAAGGTATAATTAAACATACGAATTCTGTTATTTTTAACAATGTTTATATATATATATATATATATATATATATATATATATATATATATATATAGTAAGCTATTAAAATATATTTATGGCAATTAAGCTACACAGAGGCTCCGGGGGAGAATCCTCAGACTAAAATGCATGGAGTTCTTTTTAGCCTGAAGATTCCCCCCGGGGATGAAACGCGGGAGCCTCTGTGTAACTTAATTGCCATAGATATATTTTCATAGCTTACTACCTAGCTCTACTTACGTATCGAGCACTGTTGAAGTAAATACGGAAAATTGATACATAAAAAATTATATCTCCTTATAAAATTTTATGTGGATACATGAAATACTACCTATATATATATATATATATATATATATATATATATATATATATATCATCAGAGGATGAGATGGCTTGGCTATGCCGAGCAAAGCTCCAGCTGGATTCCCCGGGTCAGAGACGTGTCCATCACATCGAGTCGGCAGGCTGGAAAATCAAACCTCTCTTGGGATGAGCTGTGTAAACGCTGTCTCTCTGTAACTTCAGTTGCTTAGAGACTTCGGATAGTCAAGGATTCATTCTCGACAATAAGTCCAGCAGGAACTGGGCCATTTCGGTGGGCCATTCTATCTGTCGGACTGAGATATTAGTTCTGGGTAGTCCTAGGAGGTTCACCCCCCCCCTCCCAGGTGTGCCTCCCCTTTTTGGGGTGGAGTAAGTTTATTGCTTACTGCCTGAGGCGCTCTGACCGGGGAATGCCGACGGGGCTAGCCAGGCAATTTTTAAAAGGCCAGAGTGCTCCTTCTTTAGGGGTGCTGTCTTGACTGTCTCCACCTTTCAGCCTTGTGCCACATCTTCCTGCAGTGGGAAGGAAGTAAATACCAGTTGTGTAAACACGATAGTGCAGCCCTGGCGATTGTGAATTTTGATCCTCGCTATTGTCGAGCCTGGAGAGGAAGAATCTGATCAAGACTGACAGACAGGCCCCCCCCACCCTCTTATAGAGGACTAATCAAAAATAAATCTGATGATGATGATGATGATGATATATGATGCATGGCTGTTTAATTTCATGTTGATGCTTCAAGTAACTCACATGATGGTGAACTATATTGTTGCTCTAAGTGAAATAACTAAATTTTGTTAACATTTGGTTATGGGGGAGGTGATATTCTTAAGTCGACTAAGTAGTTGTGACCCAACGGGTTACTCGTAGATAATAAAAGTGGTTTCTTTTTAGTCAATTGATTTCATAAGATCTTGCAACTTTGATGAATATTTGTCTCTAAAGAAATCTTTTTTTTTTCAATTAATTTATTCAAATGAACGTTTATTGGCTCTGATTACATTTCTGTGAAAATTGTCACTGATTGGTCCATTAATTGAAGTGTTGTGCATTAAATATCTAAAGTATTCAAGAATTCGTTAGTTCTGGAATGATGAGAGTGTTTTAATGGTTAACTTAATAGACGAGACGCATTAAGAAGGTTACAACTTACTTTATTAACCAGTGTTTGCAGCATAACAGATTCTTCTCACTGTCAAAATGCTTTTAAATCTTTCTCTCCCCCCCCCTCTCTCTTTCTCTTTACATATGTAGGATGTTTAGAAAACTGTATTGCCCTTTCGACAACGTCTATTTAACTTATGGGCTGACTTGTTCAGGGCATCAGAAAAAAGTTTGCACTGCATGGGCAGGTGAAGCGCTCTTTAATCTTAGTGGGCAATCACCTAGAGATGATGTCTCGATAAAAAAATATTGGTCTCCATCACCTCACTGGGTTGGCGTCAGGAAGAGTATCCAGCCGATAAAAATCTTGCCTCAACTAAAGAAATAACTTCTAAAGAAACCTGATCTGAGATAAGTTTTAAGTTTGGAAGTCAATTTCTAAAAGCTGTCCAACACATGCCAAATGAAAAGTAGAAAGTGGACCTTATGTTTACTTTCGTCAACCTCGTAACTCTCGCTTCTCTTATTTTGTCCTTTAGTCCTCATATTTTCTGACAAAGGGGGAAAATTGCTGTTTTCTGGGTCGAAATCTATTCATCTAAAACTTATCGTTGGTTAGTATTTGACCAAGTAGTATTTTTTTTTGTTTTTAGCTCCTTACATCAAGTGGCTTCATACGTTGTCTGGAGCGATTTCCATAAAAAAAAACAGACGTTAAACCGAATATGATGATGATGATGATGATAATGATGATGATGATGATTACATTTAGTTTGTACAGAAGTGGAAATTTGAAGAATGTGAACAGTAATATTTTGTAGAATCAAATTGACACTTACTGACATAAAGGTTCTGGTTTATAGGAAAATTCTTGCTTGAATGAAGCAATATTTATATGAGAGATTACCCACTCATGGACTAGCAACCAATCAGAAACCAGAGTATGAATTTGCTCACCTAGGCATAATAGAGCATCCCAGCATGCTTATACACCAACTCCTGTTTTGTTAATCTCAAAATGCCTGTCAGAGTCAATACTAACTTTGATTTTCTCTAATTAGAAGACATTGCCAAGGCTGCTGCAAAGAAGGTGGGCTCCCTCTACCATGATAGAAAACTTCTCACACCTGACAGTATCCTATATCTCTACAAAGCCACCATCCGCCCGTGCATGGGGTATTGTTGTCACATCTGGGCTGGTGCACCATCCACATGTATCTCCCTCTTAGACAAGGTCCCAAAAAGAGTTTCTAATCTGATAGGTCCCTCATTATCTACCAAGCTTCAGCCCCTGTCCCATCGCCACAATGTTGCATCTTTGTGCTTGTTTTACAAGTACTTCAATGGAATGTGCTCCGATGAACTTGCTGCTTTGCCACCGCCCCCCCCCCCTCAACGTAAATACACTCGACCAACCCAATAATCAGCTAAATCCGATCCATTCACTATGGAGGTCCCCAGACGGTGGAGAGTCTTCTACTCAGATAGCTTCTTTCCTAGAGCTGCTGGCTTTTGGAACTCCCTCCCTCCTCCCTGTTTCCCCGATTGTATCGACATGCAGAAATTTGAAACTAATGTGAACAAACATCTAGCTGCACAGTTCCCAATTTACGATGATCTCCTAAACTTTCACTCTAATTCTCAGTAGCCTCTTACGTCTACGGTGACAACTTATCTATTTTGGCTTGTTATCTACATCTCATGAATCTACTTTGTCATGCGATTTTTTAAAAAATTGAGTTTATTAGCTGCTGATGGCAAAATAACATTCTATTTCCTTTGTGTTTTAGTATATTATTTCTTTTTCAGTGTTTCTCTCTACCAAACTTTAAAAAGTATTAGACTTCGCATTTTTCTTAAAACTGCAACATGGATGGATAATCAACTATCTTATATGCCTACAGATATGACAACAGATTTTCTGCAAAAATGTTTTCGAATTTAAAGAGTCTATCTACTTTTGTATTATTTGACTCATAAAAATCTAACTTTAAAATATTATCAGATATGACAAAAATTATTTGCTGCAAAAATGTTACCCTTTTTAAGGTAATTATTCTCTTGTTAAATATTCAGAACTTGAATGACAATAAACAATGATATTCATAAGAAGTAATGTTTCCCTCCTAAATTAACCATTTTCCCCCTAAGACAGTGTTGATAATAAAACAATAGATTGCTTTCTTTATTGAAAGATATTCGATAGTGTTGATAATAAAGTTTATTACGCGCTGATGGCAAAATAACATCTGTAAAAGAGAAATTGTCTGGAAAAACTTACAAGTGAAGAAATAAAGATGGCTACTTTTATATGTCGACTAATTCAAAATAGAGATGCCAAATAAGAGGTACAACAATTTACTTATAGTCAGTCTATTTATTGATGAATTAAATAATAATTTCAATTCAGTCCTTTGAACCAACAACAATTCCCAAGAGGTCTGTTAATTTGGGAAGTTGTTGCAAGAGTGAAATGAAATATTTATTTGAGAAGAATTGCCCTTAGGCTAATAACTGTCGGAGTAATAGCTTTAGTTTGACATCACAAGACAGACAGGGCAATCTTATTAACCTAAAGCGTATATTTGAATAACTATATTATATCCATCCTTAATATAGTATTTAATTTATACTGGAAGTCACCAAGTAATGAATGCTGGCCCCTGTGTACTCCTGCTCCAAGCACTGAAGCCCATTTTCATTCTTAGTTTATTTATAGCTTAAAAATTATTTTATTTTTTAATTTCAAAGTAAAACGTTGTTTTTGCTGTTTGTGGATGCTTGTCACCAATGCAGCCCCCCCCCCCCACCCACACTGCTTCCAGCCCTGAACCCTATATTATCATTTTTATTGTAAAACCTTCTGATATAAAATTAATACCACCATTGGCTTCCTCGTAAAATTTCATCATTAGGTTTAACATCTGTTTTACATGCTGGCATGTGGTGGAAGGCTTTTAGAAATTAACTTCCAAACTTAACTATCTCTGGCTGGCCAACTTTTTATTTATCTCTTTTTCTCTCAAGTCCATTTTTATCACTTCCTCCCATGTTTTCCATCACCTTCCCCTGCTAGCTGATCCTGCTAACTCAACAGTTCTACATCTACCAAGCTAACCACTCTCATCTACTTATTCATTATCCCAATGTGATCAAACCAGCAAAGTTCTGCACATATCTCTCTATACTGTCTAGATTTAATCCTCCTCTGAGGTCATCAGATCTGAGCGTGTCTTTAAAACTTACATTACACACCCATCGTATTATTCTCATATCATTTATCTCTATGTAACACATATCCTCAACCCTCACTGGCCAAGTTTCATTTCAATACATTATCACACTGCGCACACGTGCTTGATAGACTCTTCCCTTAGTTAGCAATGGTAACGCTCTGCTAGTTTGTAATAGAAGACGTTTCGTGAACTTACTCTATCCACTCCTAACTCTTGCAATTATACTAGCACCAGCTCCTCTCTGTGCTCCCATAACACCCTCAATAGTCACACCATCCAAATATACTTTCTCCACATCTGAGTTCTCATCCATTTCCATTGTCGTATATTTCCTGCACACAGACCGGTTACTATCTCTCAACCCACCTGTAATTCCGCTGCATTTCTTGTAAGCATTGGGTGCACAAATAGCACAAAAAAGTGAGTTTCACCCGACTCCCTTTTCACAAACTGAGCAGAACTTTTATCTTTTTGGAGGCTTTTCCAACACTACAATCACTGATCATCACTTTGATCATGGTAACCTTCGCCCTCAGGCCTTTATTTTCAAGAACATTCCTCCAAGTCTCCAACTAAACAAGTAGTCAGTCCATTGTTTCTTGGGGAAGTACTTGATCATCAGCATAAAGCATCTCTTCTGGACAACTTGTACAAAACTTCATGGACAATGCTTGTAAGACACAAATGAAAAGCAACAGACTCAATAAAGATCCCTGATGTACACCTACTTAAACATTAAAGCTGTCACTATATGTGCTGTTAATTCTAACACGACTTTGAGCATTTCTGTACATTGTTTGAACAACCTTCACAAAACACTTGCTTACCCCTAATTTACACAAAGCCCACCAGACAACATCTCTTGGCACTGTCAAAAGCTTTATTCAAATCCACAAAAGCAAAATACAGGTTATTCTTCTTACTAAGGTACTTCTCTTGCATTTGTCTTTTACAAATAAATTTTTACTCAAGAAAAATTGTTTGACTTAATGTAGTTTTTTTTATACATCCCCGGACAGACAGACAGACAGAAATACCATACATAACGTACAATAAGGAATATATTATATCAATTTTGTTGTAATTCATTTTTTTGATAGAGGTTTTTCTTTTTTAGAAAATCATTAACCTTTTAATATCTAAATTTATACATAAAAAAAAGAAATTTCTTTTAATGTCAAATTTGATAGGCAGTTTGACATTAAGATTGGGAAGAAACACACATTAAAATGTTTCTAGATGAGAAGGAAAACCAAATATTTTATCGTTTTTCTTTTAATAATGTTGAAATGCAATTTTTAAGTTTTCACAATTATTTGGTTGAAGCTTTCTAAAGAAATCCCTTCACGAAGAAGATAATCACTACTTTGGAGAGCTATTCACTTGACAAGATCCCTTGGCACGCTGTCAAATGCTTTCTCCAAATCCATGAAAGCAAAATACAGGTTATTTTTTAAATCTTACAAAGAAATTTTAACTCAAGAAAATTTGTTGGTAAAAGTGTAGTATACTTAACAACGAAAAAAAATATATAATAAGATGGTGGCTTAAAAGATTTTAAAAATCTTACCCTAATTCGACTGGAAACCACCATCGAACTTAAGGTTAGTGGTACCGTAAAACTATTTAAAATTAAAAAATATATATATTTTACGCCTGAAATAAGCAACCATCGAAAAAAGAAAAAAATCGACCACCATTTTCTTTGACGAAATCGGTTAAGTGAAAGTAACGACACAAATTTTGAAATAACAAAACTTACAAATATTTTCCAAAAGTTTCAAACTAACAGGTCGATGGAATATTAAATTTTCTAGCGTTTAGTAACAGTTATTTGTTGTATTTTGTTTCTTCCCCCATCCCATTTTTTTTCGTTGTTGACTATACTAAATTTTGGCCAAATTGTTTGATGTTGGTATAGGGATTTTTTTTCAATTTCATCTCCGGACAGACAGACAGACATACATCTATGCCATATGTTTTATGATAGACGGAGACACCAACGATGAAAAATGACACAGCAAAATTGATATAAATATATTCCTTAGCATGTAATTCATATGGCTTTTTTCATATCTAAGAGTTTTTTTTTCTCTCTCAGAAAATCGTTAACTTTTTAAAACGTCTCATTTCTTATAAATTATAAGACCTTTTTTTTCATGTTAAATATGATAGGCATTTTGACGTTAAGATTTGGAAGGATTAAAATGTTTCTGACTAAAAGGCAAAGCAAGCATTTTCTTTTAAGAACTTTTAAAAATCATAAAAATTGCATTTACGTTTTTTTTTACATCAAACAATACCCAACATTAGAAAGCTTAAAGAAAAAAAAAAATCCTTTCACTACGATAATCACTGCTTTTGAGAACTATTCATGCATAGCAGTCATTTTAAAGATGGCAGCCATTTTGTTTTAGAAAAGTTACATTAAGTTTTCACAGTCTGGTCTAAAAAATTCCTTCAAATATTTCCTCCTTAAGCATGCACGATTATTCAGTTTAATGTGATATTTCAGTTTGTCCATTTATTATCAAAACTCTTTCAGTTTGTTCCTTTGTCCAGACGATTCCATCTCAAATGAAATAAAAATTATTTCATTAATTTCTTAAAGAATATAAAAAAGCAATTCAGCGGATTTGTTTGAATAAAATTTTCTGAACGAAACCTTTGGCCTAATGTAAAGATATTTTTACATTTTTCGATTCAATCAATTAATAAATTTTAGATATGATATAAAAAAATAAAGCCTGACTTTTCTTAATATAATCATTGAAACCAGGAAGTAAGCCATTTGAAAGTCAGAAGTATTTTGAAAGGTTACTTTTAAAGAAAAAAGGTTTAATAATAAACAATAGTAATTATTTTGAGATGTTTTTATTAAAGTGATGCCGTGCTTTAGTAACCAGAAATAAAAATGTTCGATAGAATTGATTTTGTTTGTATGTGGTTTATTTTTTCTTAAATATATCATGTATTAAATGATAGAAGGTGTATATATATATATATATATATATACATATGTATATACATATGTATATATATATATATATATATATATATATATATATATATATATATATATATATATATATATATATATATATATATATATAAGTAAATTTCGCGTACAACAAATTTTCAGGATAAATTTCAGAGGAAACATTTTTTTAATCAATGAAACGAGCGAGTGGAAAAAAAAGAAAATGGCTTAAATTTTCCTTATGGCCTTATCGTCTGACCCTCTAAGAGGAAACGTCAAAATGATAAATTAAAAACTAAGAAAATATGAGAGGAAAAAAATTGTTTCAGTTGGAGAAAACGATTGAGAAAAAAGAAAGTAAATCTCTCAACGTTATGGTGGCTTTGAATCATTAAAGATCTCCAACTGATGTTTCAAAATCTTTT
This sequence comes from Sepiola atlantica, assembly GCA_963556195.1. NCBI lineage: Eukaryota > Metazoa > Mollusca > Cephalopoda > Sepiida > Sepiolidae > Sepiola > Sepiola atlantica. The sequence goes on from OY744528.1 coordinate 26,868,704, forward strand.
TGAAATATATATATATATATATATATATTGATACCACTTTGGCTTGTTGTCTACAAGGAAAAAAATCATGTTTTTGAATTTTTTAGATAGGGATTGATAATTTTTATTATTTGGATTATTCAGACTACTTTTCTCATCTTGAATGTTATTCTCTCAAAGTTTCGGTCGATGTAACCTCCGACCATCTTCAGATGCATCTGCGAACTCAGTAATCTGTACAGAATTTCGAATTAAACCTTTTATCCACAAAGAATCGGACTTTTTGAGCTTGGTTGTTTTGTTTTACGGCATATCACCCCTTTTCAGGTTATTTAATGCCAAATCCGATCAATTTGGCAAAAGCTTTATGTTTACATTTATTCATGGTGTTTGGTTTGGTTGTTTTGTAGAGAAAAATTGTTGTTTTTGTTTTTAGCTTTGCAAAACATGATTGAGTTTTGTAAAGGGAAGGAAAAAAAACAATATCATCAATGTTTGGTGCATTTTAGGTCAGGAGGCCAATATCTTCAGGCAGCCTGATTTGGTAGCACCAGGGATCTGTGGGGGCGATGGATAAAGTGCTAATTAGTAATTAGTTTTAAGTGACAGTCTACTGGAGTTAAAGGTTCAATCCTCAGTACAGGCGATAGTAAAAAATATAATAAAAATTAATTCTACCCAGTTATGGCTGACGGAACAAGAACAATCTACCCCCCTGTGGATTAAATAAAGCGTTCAGTTTAAAATTTTGTACAAATTCCTGAGTTTGACATAAAGATTACCGAGTTTGACAAGACACACCTGAAGAAGGTTGGATGTTACATCAGCCAGAAAGGTTTTGAGAATAGCAAACTTAGAACAATATAATACAAATAAATTTGTCATTTTATCAGTTAGTCTCAATTTCACTTTCTAGAAAGTTCTCGAATATCGTCTTCTTTTTTTTTTTATTAAAGTACTTGTATGGCAAAGACCAAACTTGAAAAACAATCAACGACTCAGAATCAGCATGCAAATAAATCGTGTCTTTGATGCAAGCCAGCTTAATGTACAAATGCCAAACATTTCCAAAGCCATGTTTCTATCTTCACCAAAGTAACTGGCGGTTCACGATTAAAGTTTGCCTAATCGCAGTCTTTGATGGAGGATGTGATCCAGAGGAAGAAAACATTGATCTATATGCACATCTTTTCACAACCGTACAAATTCTCGATATAAAAAATTCCCGAATTTGACAAGACTCATCTAAAAGAGATCGGAGGTTATACCGGCCGAAACGTTGCGAGAATAATATTCAAAATGAAAACAAATCTTCATTTCATCAGTTAGTGTGGATATCCCTTTCTAGAAGATTCTCGACTATCGTGTCTCTTTTCATCATATCGTATGGCAAAGACCAAACTTGAAAAACAATCAACCACTCAGAATCAGCGTGCCAAACATTTCCGAAGCCATGTTTCTATCTTCACCAAAGTAACCGGCGGTTCACGATTAAAGTTTGCCTAATCGCAGTCTTTGATGGAGGATGTGATCCAGAGGAAGAAAACATTGATCTATATGCACATCTTTTCACAGAACCATCTCCTCCTCCCCCGTCTTCACAGAGAGTTACTCAATACATTCAAATAAAACAATCTCGCTATTTGTTCGCTTTTTACAATCGCCTGCCTTTAAAAACAACTATTGACTTTGGCGCCAATGTAAATCTTATTAAGCAAATATCAGTCACCAAAGTTCGACTTCCCAAATTACATTTCACACCGATGGTGCTACGTCCATGGGAGTATTTTAAGTTTCACGCACTGGGCTGAGCAGATCACATGTATTTTATTATATTAATGGGTCACTGCTTATTAAGGTATGAAGGCCACTCGAGGATAAGGGTTAAGGAGATTGTCAGTTGGCGATGAACAACATCTTTGAGAGGATTAAAAATAATGAATTAAATAGTCAGAATTTGATTATTTAAGTGGGCGACTCAACAAGAATTTGTTAACATTGGACTTAAAAACGTCCATGTTTAAAAAAATTTTTTTTTTTTAACATAGTTCACCCCAAACAAGGCAGGCCGCCACTGTAGACGTAAGGGGCTACTGATAAAAAAAAGGGACCAACCTAAATTGGGATCTGTGCAACGAGATGTCTGTTTACATCAGTTTTAAATTTCTGCATGTCAGTACTGTCGGGGAAACAGGAGGCAGGGAGGGAGTTCCAGAGGCCAGCAGTACGAGGAAAGAAGCTATTTGAGTAGATGGCTCTCTGGCATCTGGGGACCTTCACAGTGAATGAATCGGATTTAGTTGATTGTCGAGTTGGTCTAGTGAATTTACGTCGAGGGGGCACCAGAGTAGCCAATTCATCATGTTGTACTCAGCTGGGAAGCAGTCCTGCGGTATCGTATTTCTTGGAAAGAAACTAATGTACATATTTCTGTACTAGCTGTATTTACGCGACGTTGTCCGGAGATGTATTTACTTGTGATTAGTTTTGCTTTTCTTCTATGCTGCTTTTTTTTTTTTTTATATTACCTCGTATCAAAATTCCGAAACATTTCCAATCAACGTATGGATGAATACAGAGTTACATCCCCATTTTTAAAATGGCGTCCATTTGAAAATAATTCTGAACCGGAAAAAGTATTTTCTGGAAGGGATTAAGAAGAATAAAGTGCAATTCGATTTAGCAACATGCTGAAATTAAATCTGACGAACCAGAATCAAATATTGATTTTGTAGGAAGAAAACTATCGATGACAAAGAAACAATAAAGAGAATGACTTTACTTTATATCTTAGATGATCTGATGGTTCTTCTACTACTACTAATAATAATTCTACTATTAATAATACATTTAAAGGCTCTTGGTGTTTGATTAACAGATGTGCACTGAATTTTGCATGAATAGCTCTTGAAATACTAAGTATATCATAGGGGTCAATATTAACACTGCTGCTAATAATTATAAACACTTATAGGGTAAAATTGCACCAAATTTGGTATGAAAAACCTTTAGGATGTCGTGTATAATACCATAAAGAATACTATTTATGATGCTTTGCTTAAAATACAATCCCAATCCAGAATGCAACGTAAAGTTTCGGGACCATTTCCATTGTCTTCCCCGGTAAATTTTACATAAGAATACACTTTTAGATATTATGTAGATTCTTTTACCTTTCTTTCTATAGGGAATATACAAACATCACATACGCATGCAGATATTGAGTTTTATATATAGAGATTAACCCTTTTTGTGTAATGCTGAATCGAGTTATTTTAGTAACATTTTTATGTTTCAAATCCTTAAATAATTTCAGATATCAATAGATTCTATTTTGCATACAAATGTGGTAAATTGTTTTGTAGATGTATATTTTGTAATTACTAAACTCTAATTTATTTATTTATTTATTTATTTGCAGACTACTTTACCAAAAGATTGGAGCCTGAATATCGCTCTGGTACTGGTGGCTACGGGTTGACTCCACACTCTACAGAGCTCCCAAATTTAGACCTCACCACCGGTTGCACTTTAAGATCATTCTCAAAATCGCAAGATGAATGTGACCAGCTAGTAACGACTAAGAGTTACTTCCCTTGGACCGTAGTGTTAAAAGATGTAGCTAATCCAAGATGGCCGAATAAACCAAGTTAATATCTTATTGTTCGTTCGACTAAGTATGTACTCATGAAACACAATGATGAAAAAGAAGCAAATGCGAACCATTTTCTTGTATTATCTGAATTTTCAATAATATTTAAAGTAAATCTTATACTAGAGAGATCGAGATGGACGTTTTTGTTTTAAAGCAATATATAACACATTTCTCTCTCTCTCTCTTTCTATTTAGCTTCACTTTTCTCTTGTCCAAGAATCAGATGTTTTTTGATATTTTGCAAGCTCACCCTCCAGTCCTCATTATTCAGAGTGCCAACTGTTTCCAAATTCAACTCTGTACAGTCTTTTTCAATCGCTTGCTTCCAATTCTTCCATGGCCAGCCAACCTTCCTGCGATTCAATACATCTATGCTCTACTACGGTTTACTCATGAAAATGAACGTTCCACATCATCATACCAGAGTAACCGATTCATCCTTAGGATAACCTCTATGCTGAGCAAATGTAATGTTTTCAGCAAATTCTCTGACCTAATGTGTTGGGTTCAGTCAGATTTTACATTGCAGATCCATCTAATCATAGATCTGTCATTGCGTTGAAGTCGGGCGAGAGAGGACTAGGTGAGGGTTGAGCATTCATTGTCATATAACATGACACTCCTTACACTTACATTTACAAATACTCATTATTCAGTTTGGAAAAAAATCTTAAACCGGCATTATTTCCCTACAAACTTGATACCTCTATGCTCATAAGTTTAAATAACTTCATAACACGTCAAAACTCTGCTAAGAAATTGTTTATTTCTGTTGTTTTAAGCTGAGGATTATCTGCCAAAATCGTTTCTTGAGATTACTTCGAGGATAACCAAGTTTTCTTTCAAATTAATCAATATTATTTATTTATTTATTTATTTATTAATTTGCAAAACGATGTGAAGGAGGCAAATATACTGTATAACCTGAATTTTAAACAATATTTTAAATAAATATTTTAATAGAAGGATCAGGATGGATGTTTTTGTTTGAAAATTATATATAACACTCAAATTTGAATAATAAGTCTGTGAAAATCTGCCTCTCAATGCCGGTTTAAGCATTTCTTTCAAAATTATTTCCCTACCAACTTATGGAGTTAGAGGCATTAAGTTTAAATGATTTCATAAACAAGTTTTGAGCAGAGTTTTGACTTGTTATTTTTTCGTTTTGTGAGCTGAGGATTATCTGACAAAATAGATCTTAGTTTCTTGAGATTACTTCTAGGATAACCAAAATTCAGTTCATTTTTGGCTCAAATTTATCAATCGTTAGTTATTTTCTCCGACTCTCTGTTTTAAACAAAATCTTATTCACGTTATGAAAACAACAATTATGCTTAGAAACATTTTCCTTACTAATTCTAAATCCTAGTTTCAATTATGTTATAAGACATTGTAATGTTAAATCTAAATTGTGTTGTATCATAGAATCATGATACAAAACAGTCCAACAGTGGCTTTGTTGCTGCTGGGCTGAGGTATGCTTCTGTTCAGTCTTAGGAGGTCCACCTTCCCAGGCTTTACCTTCTCTCGGAGAAAGGGGTTAGTTTATTGCTAATCGCCTGAGGCGTCCCTTTTCGGTGAATGCTGACGGGCCTGCTGAGGCATTTTTTGTAGGTCAGAGTGTGCGTATCCTAGTGTGTTGGCTTCTCAAAACTACACCTGACCTTGTGTCTAACCTCTTGGAAAAGAGGTAAATAATCATCATATTCAGTTTAACGTCCGTTTTACATGCTGGCATGTGTTGGACGGCTTTTCGAAATTGACTTCCAAACTAAACTATCTCTGGCCAGGTCTTTAAATTACATAGTCTGAAATGCGACTGATTTTCTCCGGAATTTATTTCCCTAGTTGAGGCAAGATTTCTTATAGGCCGGATGCTCTTCCTGATGCCAATCCAGTGAAGTGATGGAAACTAATGTTTTTATCAAGACACAATCTCTAAGTGATTGACTACGAAGGTTAAAGAGCGCTTCACCTGCCTAAATAATATGCTTGGCTAATAATGAGGCAAAAAAATGTTAGATAGATCGAAAAATAATCTATTTCCTTGCTGTATAAAAAGTTTAAGATTTGAAAATATGTAAACCATTTTACTTAAACTTCAAAAGAGAGAAAGATCTTGTAGAATTCTTTAAGGTGGTTTGGTATTGAGCGACGACTTAAATACTTTTAAAAGAAAAAATGATGTTCGGATTAAATTTGAAATCAATGATTTGTGATGTTTGCTCCCCCTTTTTTTTCCCAAGAAAACAACTGCTTAAAATCTAACAGAAAATAATCTTTATTGATTTTGTAAAATTCAGGCTAATTTCTGTTACCTTATTCAACTATTTAAAATATTTTTTCCTTTCTTTTATGAGGCAGCTAGACAATATTTTTTAATGTAAAAGATGGATCGCTTTTTATCAGGGTTGCAGAGTCGGAAGATTTTGGCCCGACTCAGACTCCAAGGAATAAAAAAAAAAAATACAACTCTGACTCCTTATTTTAAAGTCTCTGATTATTACTGAATACTGGGAGTCGGGTTAAAAAATCCCACTTAGACTTGTAAGAATGTTAGTTATGCCGATTCTGATTCCAGAAGGAGAAGTCCTCAGTCATAAAGGACAAGGACTGCTGTAGATGAACGTTTAAAGACTCCAAGCATGATCTTATCTTATGTATATTTATTTACTCCTCTGCAGGAGTTAGGCACAAGGCCAGTTTTATCTTACTCCCACAAGTAAGATGTGACCACAGCTTGGGTCGAGTAAGTGGGGTTTGAAAAGCCAGCGCCCGAGAAAGTGAGCACTCTGGCCATTAAAAATTGCCTGGGCAGCCCCGTCGGCATTCCCCGGTAGGGGCGCCTCAAGCAGTAAGCAATAAACTTACTCCTCCCCAAAGAGGGGAGGCGAAGCCTGGGAGGGTGGACCTCCTAGAACTGCACAGGACAAACCCACAGACAGGTGGAATCAAGCCCCGAAGGACCAGACGACATCCGTCTATAGGGTGCAGTATCCATCGGAACAGATACTACACTTACTTCCTAGCCTGTGCCAGGTAAGAATCTTACGTATCTTATGTATAGCACAGCTTGTGATATGTAGAATATAACTTAAGACTGTCAGTGAAGATCAAAGGTCACAATTAGATATGTGAGAAATTAAATAATATTGATGTTTCATGAGCCTCTGTACAAGGAAAAGATTATTATGCGTTCCTAGGTCTACCGAGGAAAAGGTTATTATCACCATACATATGCTGGTTGGTGTAAGAACTTCATGAAACTTACAGGCTTCTTCTTATTATTAGGAAGCAGGTCTATGTGCAGTAATGTCACCATCTTCAGAAATTGTCCATGTACTGATGCCAGTAACCAGAGGCTAAAGACGAGTTTTGTTTACATACCAAGAAGTTTTGTTGTCTTTCAAAGTGACAAGGATCTGTTCAACAAGCTGACTGAGTGTGGAAAGTTGGAATGCAATTCTTTATATAGGTTTTAGGAACAGGTGACTGGCTCCCAGGTGACCGTACCAACATGTAGAAATTTAAATGTAATGTAAACAAACTCGCCCCAGGTTGTCCCCCCTCTATAAATCTGGCCGCTATCACAGTAGCCCTCTACACTTCAGCTGCAATATGCCTCATGTGAAAAATCTACAGACTATCCCAGCACCTTCGACTTCCGGAGTTTGGAGATTGAGTCCAGCAGAGGAAACAACCATGAAACAAGCAAATGGCAGATTGAATTGGATTGCTACACAGACTTTGCTGCGTTGATGTCAGCGAGTTCCCTTCCTTTATGAGAAAAAGTAGAGTGGAATGCCTAAGACAGGTCAATAAGAATATAAAGAAGGCTAAGATGGAGTCTTTGCAGTTTTGCATTCCCAATCTTGGCAATCTACACGAGCTTCGTATAGTGGCTTACAGTGATGCGTCTTTTGGCAATTTGGAAAATGGTGGCTTTCAAGGTGGCTACATTATTTTTTGTTGTGGTCAGCAACAACAAACACTTTCAACTCCATTGACATTCAAGGAAAATTAGCCCG
>OY744528.1:26886368-26916368 GCA_963556195.1 Sepiola atlantica
AGTCCAAATTTTTGTTTGTAGAATACTTCGTTAAATTGGAAATATGTTATGTCAGTGATGAGTCTAATTATTTCTATAAAAGTGTTGGGGGGAAAAGGTAGGTCGGTTTTTGTTTTCTTTATATGTGTGTGAAGTAAGTGTAGGCATTTTTTTACAGGTACGTTAGTGTAGAGCGAAGTTACATCTAGGCTGTGTATATTTTTATTTTCTACGTTGATGTTTTTTATTCTGCTAAGAAGGTCGCCTGAATTTTTTATGTGGGAGAAAGGCTTCATTCAAGGCATAATCTCAACTACCACCACTCTCCCTAATGACCCCGTCTTACCCAAGAGATACATAGACACTCTTAAACACCTAGCTAACAACAACAACATACTCATATCACCATCTGACAAAGGAGGGGGCATAGTAATCATGGACAAAAATTCATATATCAAAAAAATATCTACTCTATTATCCGACGAAAACACATACACTAAAACTGACCAAAAAACTATAGATAAAAACATAGAACATTTTAACAAATCTTTCAAACACCTAATTAAGAACAACAAAAAATGGGCATCAAACATTGAGTATCACCCTATCATTCCCACATTATACGGGCTCCCCAAAACCCACAAACCTGACACCCTCATGCGTCCAATTGTATCAAGCATAGGTAGCACCACACACAAAATCGCACGGGCCATAGCTAACATCCTCACTCCACTAATGGGTACCATCAGTCCCTCCCACATAAAAAATTCAGGCGACCTTCTTAGCAGAATAAAAAACATCAACGTAGAAAATAAAAATATACACAGCCTAGATGTAACTTCGCTCTACACTAACGTACCTGTAAAAAAATGCCTACACTTACTTCACACACATATAAAGAAAACAAAAACCGACCTACCTTTTCCCCCCAACACTTTTATAGAAATAATTAGACTCATCACTGACATAACATATTTCCAATTTAACGAAGTATTCTACAAACAAAAATTTGGACTCCCCATGGGCAACCCCCTTAGCGGTGTATTGGCCTGCCTCTTTTTAGAATTCTTAGAATCCGGTCCTTTCAAATATAGACTACCTCCTAACATCGAATACTTTAGATACATAGATGATATTTTAATTTTCCTCCCCACAGACACACAAATCATTCATGTTAAGGATAAACTCAACACAGTAGAACCCTCCATAAAATTCACCCATGAGACTGAAATAAACGGCTCTATTCCCTTCCTTGATACTCTTATAATTAAGTCCAACAATAAACTAGAATTTAAGGTACACCGCAAAAACACTCACAAAAATGACTACATACATTTCTACTCCCACCATCATAGCAAGATCAAAACAGGTATAATTATAGGCTTCTTCCTACGCGCCCTTAGAATATGTAGCCCCCCACACATAGATGAAGAAATAAAATACATTTTTAATTCCCTAAAAACATTGCAATACCCCACACATTTCATATTAAATGCCAAGAAAAAAGCCTTCCAAATATTCTCCAGAAACACCACACAAAAAAATCAAACCCCTAACACCTCTCTCATAGACAGACCCCTTCTCCTACCCACACATTCCAATAACACATCCATATGCAACACGCTCAACAAACTAGGCATTCCAATAGTACAAACCACTTCTCAATCCATAAAACAAACTTTAAACACATCCAGACATTTCCAAAAAACACCCACATCCCATGCCGGCTTATACACTGTCCCTTGCAATGACTGCCATCAATTCTACGTGGGAGAAACACAACGTGAATTAAAGAAACGATTAAATGAACATAAAAGGGATATAAAAAACAACAACCCTCTTAGTGCACTTTTCTCCCATGCTCTAGAATATGGTCATGCATTCAAATTTGAACAAGCCAAAATCACTAAACACATCCACAACAAATCTCGGCGAAGATTATTGGAAACTGCACTCATCACATCCTCCACTACTATCAAGCAGCGAAATGGTTTCTTTAACCTATCACCCTTAATAAGCAAGATCATCCTCACAGAACAAAGTCTTTTGCCTGATCATGGCTAACTTTTATTTTCATCTCTAACCTTATGACACTCTTCCATTCACCCACACCCTTCCCTTTTCTCCCTGAATCTTCTCTTATTTTTCCTCATTTTTTTCCCTCACATTTTTAATACTACAGTCCAAATAAACTTTCTCATGTTCCAAATATTTCAAATATATTCCTCACCCACCCTTTCAATCACCCCCCTCCCCCACCCACTCCAATCCCTCACTCATTGCTATCATTTTCCAAATATTTCAAATATTTCACACCCTATCACGACAAATCCTCCCTCTTCCCCCCTCTCATCCATTTTCTCCCATACCTTTTCTTAAATTCCCTCATTTTCTTCAAACGCTCTCTAAGACTATAACTTTCGCCCATCCACCAAAATCACAGCCCCCCCCCCTCCCTCTCTACCCATCCCCATTTCCCTGCATACACCCCACACACACAAACATTCCAACTCACTCTTCCCCTTCAATCTCGACCACAGCCATCTGGTCAAACACCCCCTCCCCCTTTTCCTCCAATCTCTCTCTGCCATCCATTTTACCCCTGCTCATCCCCCACCTCTTTCTCTCATCGCCAGCCACAGTAGTCCTTGCTCCCTCCACCCTTCCCCTTTTTTCTCCCACTCATTTTTCATTCTCTAACAAGTACGGACGTCCAGCTAGACGCTGCCATTATTTTTCATTTTATTTTATTTTTCTTCCCAACATGTCTACCCTACATGTATCCGTGCTTGCATGATATCTTTTCCCTATATCATCATCCTGATGAAGTCTTATAAATAAAGACGAAACGTTGATGTACACATAAAAAAACATCCAGTTTTTGGTTTTCCTTTTTCATTTTACCATCACGTCGGATTACCTTCATCCTTCTATTCCCACATATATATATGTATATATATGCATATATATATCTATATTTATGTATATATATATATATATATATATATATATATGTCTATATGTTTATATATATATATGTCTATATATATATATATGTCTATATGTTTATATATATATATGTCTATATATATACATATATACATACATACATACATATGTATATATATATATGTATACATGTATATATATATATATTCATATATATATATATACATGTATATGTATACATGTATATATGTTAACTTCCCTAGTAAGTTAGAATGACCCTAAAAAGTAGGATCCCATTTTTTTTAAGCGAGGGTTGTAATTTAGCTGAGGGTGTGTACTTACAAATTTATCAAAGTTTGTTGTTAAAATTTTGAAATTCTCCAAGTAAAAATCTTTTTTAACTATCTCCTAATTAATTGCTGCCTGGGGCTGGTTAGGTTTTGCTAGTATATATATATATATATATATATATGTATATATATATATATATATATATATATATATATATAGAATATATATAAGAGACAAACAAAACATATTTTAAAAAATGAACATGCTAATGTCTATTTTTTCTTTGTTCAACTTAGAGTCAATTAACCCTTAACTCCGGACTTTTCAAAAAACAGTATTTTTTGTAAGGGGGTAAAACATCTCGTAATATAATAAGATGCTTTAAATACTATTTGAAATTTTTTTAAAGTTTGAATGTGTTTGAAAAAAGGTGTTCCAAAAAAATATTTTTTTACAACAAAATCCCTTTCTGAAAAATGTTTAAAGAATTAACGTTCAATTTCCAACTTTTAAATGTAACAATCCTGTTGCATATCTACCATGAGAAAAAATGTCTTGTTCAAATCACAAATTCAAAAATTTCAACATGCTCCAGACGGCTTCCCATGTTAAGGATTAAAAGTAGCTTAAATATGCCTCTGTATTAAAAGCGACCGTTAGGCAAAAGTTCACAAAGTCGGAAGTGAACCAGCCAGAACAACGAACAGCCGAAAAAAAAAACGAATCTGGAAATAAAATGAAAAACGAACTCTAAATATTCTTGAAGATATGATTATATATTTTTATAATAAGTTAAACACTCTAGGCCCCGCTTATTAAGTGTTCTCAACGGCTTGCTAGATGGCCGCCGAATTTGCCATTAAGACGTTAATTTACTCTCTCATTTCCGACTACTGAGTTAAATATTACTTTCGTATCGAGGTTCGAACCGTGTGACTGGTATGGATTGTCTCCTACTATACTGATGATTGCAGATTTGGCATGAAACACGTGTATATGGGTTAATTTGAAAAAATATTATTTATAAATAATTATTCAAAGCTCTCGCTAGATTGAGCACTTTAAGTAAGTTGACAACAGGCTATTATTTACAGCATAATGCAACACTCTAGACCTCGCCTATTGAGTGCTCTTGACGGCTTGTCGAATTTGCCATTAAGATGTTCATTTACTCTCCCATTTCTAGACAATGCGTGGTGGGCACATCGGTACATGCTCTGACTGCTGAGTTAAATATTACTTTCGTATCTGGGTTCGAACCGTGTGACTGGTATGGATTGTCTCCTATACTGATGATTGCAGGGTTGGCATGAAACACATGTGTATATGGGTTGATTAAAAAAATATTATTTATGGATAATTATTTACTCTCTCATTTCCAGACAATGCGTTGCAATAATACCTTCCTTCCTGTGTTTGTGTATAGAATCTACTATTTACCTGCATCTCATTCAAATACAAAATATCCTCACCTCTACGTACATACGTTGACATGCGGATTTAAATGTTAGTATTATTTCATAACTAATTATTTCTAAATAAAGAACAATAATTACAACTTATAGATTCGATTAAAATACTTATATGAGTTTCAGAAGTGGGATCAGGGGTTTCTTAGTTTTCTCAATATTTGGGCAATGCTTGAGTACGGGTCTCGCTAGTATTACATATCTTTGAAACGAGATTTATACAACGTATTTCACTTGTTTTGTTTTTAATTGTTTTGGTTTTGAGGCAGTTCTCATCTTTCTCATGATTTTCCTTTTGACCTCATCTTCATTTTGAAGTAAACAATTTTTTACCAAAACAAATTTGGTTTTCAATGAGCAAAGTCCATTGAACTTTCTAAGCCAGCTTAGAGACAAATTATTTCGCCAATGGTTTATTGTCCTCTCACCCAGAATTAGAGAAATTACTAAATGAATTATGGCGAAAAATTCAAATGTCCAAATCCATTCTTTCTTCCTGTTTCTGTTAGTGAATAGTGAAGACCTTACCCCCTCCATTCCTCATCACTTCAACACGCCCCACCCCCGGACCTTAGTTATGGTTCAACAATCAAAGGCGAGAGCAGTATCTGAGGCCATCGTTGTAGCCTCAAGGTTATTGAGTCACGCGAATCTTCAATTACTGCAAAAGAATATTGCCAAAAGGTTTCTTGAAAACAAGAATACAAATGTTCATCAGAAAGAGAAAAACAAAATGCTTACGGCTTTTTGTGATCGCAGAAATGCTGAATATAAATATGATATAACTCGTACAGAACATGACGAAGATGATAGAATTATTTATATATGCACCAGACGAGAACTGTTTAAAAGTTAATTCTTTGTTTTATTTTAATTCAAATTTTTGATCTGCTATAAGGTCATTCAATGTCTTACATATAAATAAACATATATTGATCTTGAGCAAAGCTGAGAAATGTATTTTCAATACTGAGATAAAGTGGTCTTTGTGAGTGGTAAGACACAAATATAAAGAATAAATTGGATGAAAACGCTTCTGGATAGATCAACAAATATAATTATTTATTATATAATTACAACTGGAAAAAGTTGTTGTACATTTTATTGGAATCCATTAATCTCCACTATATAATACCATGTTCTAATCGGATTTTTTTCAATAACTGCATTGATACATTCACGTCAACAATGACTTCCTGTACATTATTGAAACATTTTTTGGACTATTTTTGCTTTAAGCATAATTTAAAATTCTGTTGTAAATTTTTCAAATTAATACTTACCAATAATTAGCAAATTATTTGTTTTTTTTCTTTCTGAGAATAAAAGTAATTCTTTAGAAATCCATGGATTAAAGGTTATCCTCATATTTTAATATATATCTTGTTTAAACACCTGATGATTTTAATAAACTTTTAAAGTATGTATCTTTACTTTTGTTTCATTATTTCAACATTTCTATAACAATGCTTTATCCCCAATATCGAGCATATCTTTATCATGATAGGATCTAATATAAAATAATTATCTTTATATCATTAATATATATATATATATATATATATATATATATATATATATATATATTTATTTGAGATGAGGATTGATAATTTGTATTATTTCGATTATTCGGACTACTGTTCTCGTCTTGAGTGTTATCACCACAACGTTTCGGCTGCTGTAACCTCCGACCTTCTTCATGTGTATCTTTTCGAATTCGGGAATATTTCTGTCAAACTCAGGAATCTGGATGAAATCTCGAACAGAACCTTTTATTTAATCCACGGGGTAGCATACTCTCGTTCCGTCAGCCATGACTGGGAGAAGTCTTCAGTAATTCACAATTTTTCGTATCGCCAGCACCGAGGATTGAACCTTCAAACTTCAGATGACTATCACTTAGAACTGAAATTTACTTAGTACTATATCCACCGAATGTGATTGCTACCGAATGTGATGATGATGATGATGTATCTTAATTTCATGTTGCAATTGAAGATTTTGAATGCGAAACATGATAAACGCCATTTTCAGAATTGTTAAATTACCGCTAGGAAAAGTCTCGCATTTCATCACCGTAACCGGCTCCAAATGATTTTGTTAAACTAATGTGATATTTGCCTAATATTCTTGCTTTTAATCAAGATACGCTTTTACGGTTGAATTTTAGACTTGAAATATTCGTCTGTCAATTTATCGTGTTTTACATTTGAACTTTTCAAATGTTCTGTAAGCTCTTATCGTTGATCTCGATGCAACAAAATTAAATTTGATTTTGATGAAAATTCAATTATCACCATTTGCTTAGCAGCAGTTACAATTAACATGTCAGATGACACTTATTCTTCTCCGAAGATGAATGCATCACGTGATGCAATTTCATTAAGTGAATTATCTCCAGATTGGGCTATGGTCTAGGATGGCGTCCCTGCAACATAATGCGATACAAAAATTGGGTTAAAATGTAGTATAGCGTTGGCAACATAATGCGATACAAAAATTGGGTTCTTCTTAAGCTTACATGCATAAAACTAATTAGATTTTAACTCGAAGTTGTTCAAAATTTACTAATATTTAGCACAAACATCAATAAGAAACAGTATTTATCGCCTATACACAATTCTTGTATCGCATTATGTTTATTTACTCCTCTGCAGGAGTTAGGCACAAGGCCAGTTTTATCTTACTCCCACAAGTAAGATGTGACCACAGGTCGGGTCGAGTAAGTGGGGGTTGAAAAGCCAGCGCCCGAGAAAGTGAGCACTCTGGCCATTAAAAATTGCCTGGGCAACCCCGTCGACATTCCCCGGTAGGGGCGCCTCAGGCAGTAAGCAATAAACTTACTCCTCCCCAAAGAGGGGAGGCGAAGTCTGGGAGGGTGGACCTCCTAGAACTGCACAGGACAAACCCACAGACAGGTGGAATCAAGCCCCGAAGGACAAGACGACACCCGTCTATAGGGTGCAGTATCCATCGGAACAGATACTACACTTACTTCCTAACGTGCCAGATGTTTATTTACTCCTCGCGGAGTTAGGCACAAGGCCAGTTTTATCTTACTCCCACAAGTAAGATGTGACCACAGCTTGGGTCGAGTAAGTGGGGTTAAAAGCCAGCGCCTGAGAGGTGAGCACTCTGGCCATTTAAAAATTGCCTGGGCAGCCCCGTCGGCATTCCCCAGTAGGGGCGCCTCAGACAGTAAGCAATAAACCCACTCCTCCCCAAAGAGAGGAGGCGAAGCCTGGGAGGGTGGACCTCCTAGAACTGCACAGGACAGACGTGCAGCATCCATCGGAACAGATACTACACTTTGATCTTAGCCAAAATTTATTTAGATGGATGCATCCTGGAAAACATTAACTCCTAGAGTTAAAATTACATTCCCAGAATGCATACCACCTTAGGCATAAAAGCCCGCTGTGGAAGGGGGGGAAGGTGGGGGTCGGGGGTCATTGTGACATTTCTAACATATTTTTAAAACATTTTTTATTTGACAAAAAGTTTTTCAAAAAAGACAAAACAAAGACATTTTTTATTTGACAAAGAACAAAATGCACAATGACAAAAACCTACTCTACCCTAAGCTAGACATTCACACTAAAAAAAAAAAAAAAAAAAAAAAAAAAAAACTCGCAGTCACTCTATGGCTTAACCCTACTTAAAATATCCCCAAAATGATACATGAAAACATGAAATAACGTGGGAGTGGGATGACACATTAAAAACACCCAAAAAGAAAGAAAAATAAAGAACCAAATAAAATGATAAGGGGTGGTTAGTAGGACCCTCCCTACCCTTTTGCTAATTTTGGACCGTCCACTGTTTTCCGGCTCGAGGCCGAAAACAAGCAGGTCGACCCCTAATTGGGAGTGGGAATAAAGTAGGGGCGTTCTGAAAATAAATTAATCGGGCTCTGGGTACGGGAATGGATGGCGTCTTCCAAGATAATAAAGCCAAGGGTTTCATCAGCCGGGGACAAAATAAATATGTGGAGTGGGCATCTCTGGAAGCTCTCTAGTGCCAGCAAAAAACAAAATCGGGACAGGACATCACTTATTCCTACTAGCTTATAGTTTGACTAGGCTAATAAAAAATAATTTTGTTTTATACTGGGCTGGGTTCCGTATGACCCAGTACCGTCTGCGCCATGCTAAGGCGGGAAAACGTATTCAAACCTGGACCCTCGTCGAATGCACAAACTAGTGTTGTGCACCCATCTTCTATTGAACTCCATGCGATGTAGTCGTTTCCAATCGCATCTGATTTTCACTTTAAGCTGATGCTTAAAGTAAACAACCAGATCACGATCCGAAACAGACCCAACCCCATGAACCTCATCTAGACGTGTAACCCACGTCACTAACCTAGCTACGGCTAGGATCGCCAGAAAAACCATTCTTTTCTCCCTAGACCATGGCGGTGCAACGTTGTTGATAACGTATGCTACATCAAGTACCATCGGCTGCTCGGCGTCGATGCGAGCCGTTACCTCTCTGACATACTCCCAGAGACGACGAACTTTGCTGCAAGTGAAGAAGGCGTGCTCGGCCGTTTCTTCCTCATTGTCCTCACAGCGCGGGCATAAGGGAACGTCCCTTATGCCATCCCTGCGTAATCTGCCATAGAGGGGCAGTGCATTTCGAACCAATCGCCAGGTCAGAGAATACTCAGAATTGTTGAGATAACTCTGGCCTGGCGCCCAACTCCACTGGGAGCGAGCCTCTTCACTCGACAATCCAAGCCGCCTCCCAAGCGGATCCGAAGCGGACCCCTCCACTAGATCCCGATATAGTCTCTTCCTAGACCGGGCAAGGTCACTGGACCCCGGCAACGCCTTAAGCGCGGCTCGGCATTCGGCGACGAACATGGACTCCCCTCTCGATCTACGTCGACCTTCGACCGAGTGGTCGGGTATGAGGTTGGGAAAGGCGTCCTCAACCGCAGGGACCCACGGGGCGTCCTCCGTCAGAGTACGACTCAGGAAAGCCAGTCTCTCGGCATGTCGATGACTTGCCAAGTCAGGCATCCCCAAGCCCCCATCGCACGGACGTTGCGTACAGACCTGTCTGCGGACGTATGCTTTCCGCCCGTTCCACAGAAGTGAAAAGAGCAAGCGCGTGAAAGCAAGAAGGCGGTCCGCGGGCAGAGGGAGTACAGACAGTCGGTAAAGTATGAGAGGAAAGACGTAAGTGGCGCACGCCTCAGATCTCCCCTTCAAGGAAAGTTTCCTTCGAATCCAAGCCCTTACAGACGATTCGACCTTTGCCTGTACTTCCGACCAATTTTTCTCCAGCTGGAGACCCGGTCCGAACCAAACGCCAAGGATCCGAACCGGGCCATCGGTCCAGCTGAAGTCACCTGGAAGTGCGGTCTCTCCGCTCCAGGCAGCCAACCGCAGGCCGTTGGACTTGCTGCGGTTGACAATGGCCCCTGTAACATCTTCGTAACGAGCGAGCGCCTTAATCACCGCTTCTATGTCTTCACGGCTGGACACAAAAACGGTGACATCATCGGCATACGCGGAAACCCTGGCTCGCGCATAGTGAGGAGGGATAGCGATTCCGCGCAGGACTGGTGTAGCCGCCCCGTCCCTTAATTTGCGAAGGAAGGGCTCCAACGCCAGGACATAAAGCAGGGGCGACAGCGGACAACCCTGACGCACCGAACGAGAAACCACGAACGATTCCGACAGCCTACCGTTTACTTGCACCGCTACCGTCGGCAGACGATACAGAATGGAGATCCACTTGCGGAAGTCCGGATTAAAACCGGCAGCCTCTAGAACAGATTCCAAGAAACCATGGTCGACCCTATCGAAAGCCTTGGACTGATCTAAATTGATCAGCGCGGCTTCAGTGTCGTCTTCTATACCCTCTAGGATCGTGCGAACCATATGCAAATTGTTTTGAATTGACCTCCCCTTCACAGCATAGTTCTGCTCAGGTTCGATCAAGTCAGCAATAACAACCTGCAAACGATTCGCAAGAACACGGGCCAAAATCTTTAACTCTGTGTTTAGCAGAGTTATGGGCCTGTAATCATCTAAATTCCCCCCACCAGGTTGGCCCCCCTTCTTCAACAATGTGACCACTCCTTTGGTAACCTGCCCAGGGATCGAGCCCTGAGCAAACCAGTGGTTAAACACATCCTTCAGAAGAGGAACAAACATGGGCGACAGCCTCAAGTAAACTTCGTATGGCAGACCATCGAGTCCTGGAGATTTGTTGTAGCCGACCTGCTTCAACGCAGTAATGATCTCACCCTCTGTAACGTCCCCATCACAGCTAGCTGCTCGGGCCGCCTCTAGGCGGGGCGAGTCAGCCAAATAGCTGTCAAACTCCTGGCCGCGGAGTCTGGGTAGTTGGGTGAAGCGATCCTCCAAATGCTCGCGGAACCCCTCGCAAATCTCACGAGTAGATACCAGGGTATGTCCTTCCAGGTTATTCACCTTCCGAATGTACCCATCCGAGCCACGACGTAAAGCAGCCTTACGCTCAACAGCGTCAACGTTCACAGCTTCGTTAGAGACTTTCTTTAACCTAGCTCGAATTACTTGACCTTCATATCGCTCGCTAGCCAAGCGATTGAGGTCCCCCTTAATTAAGGCTATCTCTAGGGGATCCCCCCCAGCCACCGCCCGGGTCATCTTATCATCCACACGCTTCTGTGTCCTAGCCCTATCTTGAGCGAGGCGCTGGCTATAGCGGACACAAAAGCGTCTAACATAAACCTTAGTTTTAACCCACCAACTACTCCCGATAACCGCCCCCACTAAAGCCCGCTGAAGTAGTAACGTTAGCTTGTCCCGGAAGTCGGGTATCTCCAGTAAGGAGGTATTCAACTTCCAGTACCCAGCTAACCTAGGCCTATCGCTTAAACTCAAACGGGCCATAACCAATTTATGGTCCGAGTGACCTAACCAAGTGAACGTGGGACAAGATAAGAAATCTATGTCGCCTCTTCTAACTAACATTCTGTCCAAGTAAGTACTCGGACAGAAGGCCGCGCTAGTATGCCACGTCCACATCTCCCGCCCTGGGTGATCAACGCGAAATCTGTCGACAAGATCGCATGAGGCGATCAGGTCAGACAGACTGCTATCACACCTATCCGACCCTCTATTACCCCCGACCTTATCTATCTTGGGGTCAAGGACGGCGTTCCAATCCCCCATTAATACTACACGCTCCGGACCCCCGAGAAACGTCTCCAACCGTCGAAAAAAGGAAACCCTCTCACCAGTAGAGTTGGGCGCATAAACCGCAACGATCCGAAACTCACTGTTTTCAACGGCAACATCGACTACGACCAGCCGACCCACCGCATCCGTATGAACAACACTCACTGTCGCAGACAGAGTGCGTCTCACTAGCAAAGAGACACCACAACTACGGACATTGCCATATGCTGAGATGACGTCATAGTCGTCAGTCAGCACATCACAATCCCCATACGAAACGAAGTGGGTCTCCTCGATCGCAGCTATATCTACCTTAAGGTCCACGAGATCCCTCAGCACGCGAACAGCCTTGCTTCGAGATCTCATGCCCCTCACATTCAATGTGGCCAGGTTTAAAGCCATTATCCCTTACTTATATGTCGCAAATGGGCCTAAAGTCCTCGGGAGTGAGGACGCCGAAGGCCTGACCAAGACTGCCGGTCAGCAGTTCGGACGAAATCCGTCCGTCTCGAGCCAGACCTCCCACGTCCAGGGGAAAGGTTAATTTAAGTGCCCGAAATAATGAGGGGTGAACGTAAATCGGGACCCTCCCCGGACATTTCGACGCTAATTTTTTTAAAAATGGGTGCTCCTCATCTACTAGTCTCACACCTGGTATGGCGTCCCTTGCCGCCTCCAACATTCTCCAGAGGGCCTTTGCCCTACTACCTTTATCTTGTCGGACGAAGGTAGTTATCAGGGGGATGTTATTAAAGTTACGGGGATCCTGTACCTTCTTCCCTTTCACATGTGTAAAGGCCTCCAATTGCTGTAGATATTTCCGCTGCCGGACATTCAAATCGGATTGAACCAGTGAGGCGTCCGCCTCACAGATTCTTTCCCCAGGCAGGAACCGAAACTTTTTTGACCTTTCTTGTCTAGGAGGAGGTGAGGGGGTTGTTTCAATGGGAGTCACTTCAGGCTTCTCCGTACCCTTTTTCTCCACCTCTTGTGTCCTTTTCACGATTTTCTCTTGGGTTTCTACCCTAGGTTCTTCAACCATTGCCACGGGTTCTTCAACCATTGCCACGGGTTCTTCACTCACTGAAGGGGTATTGTAGAGGGGAGGGGTACATTGCTCAACCAAATCTGTCGGGACTGGGGATTGGGGTTCTGCGGGTTGAGCAATTATTTCGTCTTTTTTATCTTTGGTTTCACGGATTTTTTTCGGTTTTGGGTCTTTCGCCTTAGATGTCTGGGCTTCGTCTCCTTCCACTGTCATCCTTTCCCCTTCCTCTTGTCTTTCTCCATCAGATTCCGATGACGAGGGGTCACTAAGCTTTCTTTTTACGGCTGATGATGGGGCTATCTCAGGCCTTGGAGACACCTTCTTTCCTTTCTTGATCACCACCGTACTCCATTTTTCCTGGCCTTCTTCCTGCTGTTCTGTCTGGTCTACTACCTCCTTTTCAGCTACGGGTATGGGGGCCTTCGGAGTCGCTACTATTTTTTGTACCGGAGCCACAGGTGTTTTAGGTTTCTCCGGGTTTCTTTTTGGGCACACCTTTGCCATATGACCTGGCGTCTGGCAGTGCCAGCAATAAGGTCTACGCCCTTCCACAATTAGGGACATCACCCATCCCTCGCAGTTTAGTTGAGCCGGGATTCTGAGGAAGTTCTTATGATCTACCCTTATTTTTATCTTGTAATCCCCATTACCGATGTTTCGAGGCCCACGCACTGGGATTACCCCCTCGACGTCACCATACTGTGACATGATTGCCCCCATGTGATCAGGGCTAATGCAGCATGGGACGCCGAGGATTGTGACTACAGTTCGCCTTTTTTCCAGATACTCTGGTTTTATCTTCATATTCTTCCAAGTAAAATTTCCCTTGGCCACCTTTTCAGCCTCCGCTTGATTGGGGAGCAAAATATCCCACATCGCATATGATTTTTTAACGATATAGGTTGCTGGGATATTTAACTCCACCAACATATCCATCATTCGTTCCTTAGTAACTGTGATGAGGCCTTTTAATTTCAGGTCTGTTGTAACCAAGGATACGATTCGCAGTCTTAAAGTTTCCAGCGTCCCCGGAATGAGTTTGATCTGGTTTCCCTCCGTGAGACTTGCGTACTTTTCTTGGAAGAGAGCCCGATACTCTTGGGGAGTTTTCTGCGCTTGTGGGCCCCATCCTGTTGTTTTGGTCATTGCAGAGATGTTCTTCTTTTGAAGTTTCTGGCCAGCAATAATTTTAGTATCTTGGCTTTTCAATGTAGGCCACGCCTTTGTAGCAAGTTTTGGGGCCCCCTTTTTAACTTTTGCTAGAAGTTGACTTTGAATTTTTTCTGGACCCTCTCCCTCTGTTGAATCTGAGTCTGACTCATCTGAGGAGCACCCTAAAAATATTTTTGGGTTGTAATTCTTTTCGGCTATGTTTAGGTCCAAAGAATTACACTTCCTTAACTGTGGATTCTTAGGCATGATAAACGTGGTTTTTTTCATCTCAGCGAAAAATTCCTTCTGGGAGATAAGTACTTTGGGGATAGAACTTTGCTGATCAAAGTCCCCAAAGATGATAGAATCTGGGACGTCATCGGGTGTGTCCATCCCCTCGACTGAAGAAAGCAGGTCGCACTCGGGTGTACGACCCCCTGACGCTACTGGAGTGCCGCTCGGTGCGACACTCCCCAACACAGACAATGAGGTGCCCTGCGAGGCCACACCTGATGGGGCGCACTCGGGTGTGCAACCCCCCTCCAATACGACTGGAGTGCCGCTCGGTGCGACACTCCCCGACACAGGCAATGGGGCGCACTCGGGTGTGCAACCCCCCTCCATTACGACTGGGGCGCACTCGGGTGTGCAACCCCCCTCCAACACGACTGGGGTGCACTCGGGTGTGCAACCCCCCTCCGTCTCAACTGGGGTGCACTCGGGTGTGCAACCCCCCTTCACGGGCACCATCATCAGATCGCACTCAGGAGTACGACTGACCAGGTCTAAAAGGGTGCCCTCGGCGGTCACACCCTGGTCGTTGCTCACCTCCGTGGCAACTCGAGCTTTTGAAGCCTGGCTGGCTTCCATCTATAAACGGGTCTGAATGAGGCACGACACCCGCCGATTCGGAGACGAGGAGACCTTCACCGTTTTACGGGTTCGTCAGTCTCCCCGAAACCTGCCAGCTGCTTAAGTCAGCCCAACAGTCAGGGAAAAGAAGAAAAGAAAAAAGTCCCAAGAGGGGACAAAAAAGTGACAAAAGCCCCAAAAGGGGGCTTGGTCAAAGAAAAACGCTTTAAACCTTGCCAAAAGGCCCGGTAGCGGATCACTGGTCTTTGGTAGATGAAATTGCAGCAACTGAGAACAGATACTACACTTTGATCTTAGCCAAAAGGCCGAGGCGTTATTTAACACCCACCCACAATGGGAGTATGTGACACAAGGTCGGAAAGTGGGATTTGAAAAGCCAGCGCCCGAGAAGGTGAGCGCTCTGGCCATTAAAAATTGCCTGGGCAGCCCCGTCGGCATTCCCCGGTAGGGGCGCCTCAGACAGTAAGCAATAAACTTACTCCTCCCCAAAGAGGGGAGGCGAAGCCTGGGAGGGTGGACCTCCTAGAACTGCACAGGACAGACCCATAGACCGGCGTAAATCAAGCCCCGAAGGGCAAGACAATACCGATCTATGAAGTGCAGTATCCATCGGAACAGATACTACACTTTGATCTTAGCCAAAAGGCCGAGGACCTTCTGAATGCGATACTACTTTTAAACAAAAACTTTGTGTATAGGCAGTGAAAATGGTTTTATGTTGTTATTTTTTAAAAAAATATTATTAAATGAGGAAGCATTCCGAGTAAAAATCAATGTATTCTTACATGGTAATAGAGAAAGAGAAAACGTTTTAATAAATGTTTCGTCTAACACAAACAATGTCGGCCATCGTTAGGCTGTACTTCCGGTCTGTTCGCGTCCATTTTGTAGCTGTTCTGACTTCATTATTGTAGCATATTAACACATTTCAAACATGTTTTTTCTTCCGATTACATGGGTAATAATACGTTGATTTTTACTTGAAATGGTTCCTCACTAAATATTATTTAACAACACCACAACATAAAACGAATTTCATCGCCTATACACAATTATTTTTATCGCATTATGTTGCGGGTCGCCCCTCTAGACCATTGCCCCAGACCGTTCAAGCAAACAACCTCAAAGTGTTAAAGAATTTGTTAATTTAATTTGCTTTATCTATATATTGATAAAAAGGGCAGATGTCTGTATGTTCAACTGGGACTCCAAAACTGTCATCTAGTACAAAAATCGCTAACAGGTGGTCTATGGACCACTGGTTGTTCGCTCCAAATTTTTGATAGTCTGCAGAAAAATTGAGACATAATTCTTTTTCTTCTTTTCATTTAATGTCACTTTTCCTTTGTTCAGGGGTCAGACGTTTTCTGACATTATGCAAGCTCACTTTCCACTTTTCACGGTTCAGCAGGTCAGCCGTCTCCAAATTCCGGTGCAATCTTGTCTAATCACTTGCTGCCAAGTTTTTCTTGGCCGGCCACCTTTCCTGCGATTCAAGTAAGACATTCATGCTTTTGCAACGGTTTATCCAGGAGGATGAACGTTTCACATAAACAGTTTTTTTTATGGTTGTCGTTCCAGACAAGGCATGAAGCCACTTGATGTAAGGAGCGAAATAAAATACTAATTCAAATAACAAATATTATGTTCTTATTATTAAATAATCGATCACTCTGTTGGATTTTTTTGTACCAAACAAAACCAAGAATTTATATATATATATATATATATGAGGGGCGTTCAATAAATAATGCCCCTGACCAACTTCTAGTTGTCTGATCTAGATGAAATTTTGCATGTGTAATGATTTATATCTCTATGGGTTATGTTGCAAAAAGCAGCTCTGAACTAATTGTGGTTTCTAATTTACAGTTGTTTGAACTGAGTCAGGTGTGAAATGGAACCAGTTGAGTGTCGCGCAGTGATCCCGTTTTTGTATTTGAAAGGACGCACACCAAAGAAGACTTTTGATGAAATGAAAGAAACTTATGGTGATGATGCCCCATCATATGACCTTGTAAAATGCTGGCATTGTGAATTCAAACATGAGGCTGCCATTTTGGAAGATCGACGCATTACTATTCGCCAAATAGCCCAAGAGGTCTAGATTAGTACAGGGTCTGTGGAAACTATCATTCATGACCATTTGCATATGCATAAGGTGTCTGCCAGATGGATTCCCAGGTTGCTCACACCTTTCCTGAGGCAAGAATGCATCGAGTGCTCGAGGATGAATTTGGAGATATGCCAAGAAGATAAGTCAAAGTTTTTCAAAAGACTGATTACACAGGATGAAACTTGGGTCTATCACTATGATCCAGAGACCAAAGTCCAGTCAATGCAGTGGAAGCACTTTGACTCACCACCTCCAAAGAAGGCAAGAGTGCAGCCCTCCGCTGGCAAGGTCATGCTCACAGTCTTCTGGGACCAGGACGGAGTAGTGATGACAGATTTCCTGGCAAAGGGTAGCACAATTACAGGAGCCTATTACGCTTCACTTTTGATGAAATTAAGAGAAGCTATCAAAATCAAGAGGCGAGGCAAGATCAGCAAAGGTATCCTCTTCCTGCAGGACAATGCTCCGGTCCACAACTCGCATATCGCCAGATCAGAAGCATGGGCGTGTGGCTATGAAATCCTTCCTCATCCCCCTTACTCTCCTGAACTTGCACCCTCTGCCTTTCATATCTTCCCAGCCATGTAGTTGTTTTTAAAAGTTAAACGTTTCTCAGATTATGCAGCCTTGATATCTGAAGTTACAACGTGGTTGAAGGACCAACCGGGTGTGTTCTACAAAAATGGTGTCCAGAGCTGCATCAAACGATGGGAGAAATGCATAACTCTGGATGGTTCCTATGTAGAGAAAGACTAATAACTGTGTCAAGTTTCATTAATCTACTGCTATGGGAAATGGGTCAGGGGCATTACTTATTGAACGTCCTTCGTATATATATATATATATATATATATACATTTTTATTTGTGGTAGGTATGTTCGTGAGAGATGTTTCGAAGTTATTCCTTTCCATGTTTGTGTTTAATAGTTGTAGAGTGCTCGACAATGATGGAGCTATATATATATATATATATTCGTGCACTTTTCATATTCCAGTTTAATATAATATTAGTGTCTACGTTCTCATAATAGTCCATTGACAAATTACATTGAGTAGGAGTTGAGATATTGAAGGAGACATTTTGAGTTCTGGCTTATTGTCATTTGAATACGGATGTAGTGAATGACTTGTAAAGTCTTTTGTTGGACTCATTTGATGAAACGTATTGATTATGGTATGAGAATGGATTATGACCATTGGTTTCTTCAAAGCGTCTGAAATGCTTGGTGATTATTAATTAAGCAAATGTGACTTTTCCCAATAGTCGATGGAATTAAGTCAAACAAATCAGAAAACACACACACACACACGCACGCACTAGTGAAATAATGAAAGTTTAAACAGCTTTGCTAGATAATATATATGAGGCCTTTCTAAAACGTATCCGACCTTAAGCCAGAAAAAAATATTTCAAATAAGTAACGGGGTTGGGACCCTAATGCCCTTCAAATTAAGACCCTTGTGCTTGCACACACTTAGCCCACATAAACATACAGTGAATGTTTTTCTTGCTTTAAATGTTGTTTCATTCATTTTTTGGTATAAAAATAAACATACAGTGAATGTTTTTCTTGCTGTAAATGTTGTTTCATTCATTTTTTGGTATAAAAATAAACATACAGTGAATGTTTTTCTTGCTTTAAATGTTGTTTCATTATTTTTTGGTATAAAAATAAACATACAATTAATGGTTTTATTTGCTTTAAATGTTGTTTCATTATTTTTTTTCTGTTTTTGATTTCGATGCCACTTAGCTTTCATTCGGCATTTTCTTGCTGTTTACGTATTTCTGCATCGGCAAAAGTCGGTTTTGTCTGGTTCAAAAGCTGTACCAGTACTTCATATTCAAACGAACAAGAAAAGCCGTCATCTTGAAAAGAACATTGTCAGAAGCTATTGCTGAAGAATCATTATATAGTATGAACTTTATTATCCTTGAATTCCTACGTCATGTTAATATCTGCCGTGGAAAAAGGGTAAGCATATATTTAAAAAAAATTTTTTTGTCACATTCTTCTTTGCATTTCATATCCAGAAACTCCTTTCCCTCAGTTAAGTCTTATTTTATTTTTATTTCAATTGTTTCCAGATCCTTGTCTTGAAAATATCAATGTAAATTATTCTCTTTGTTACATAGTAGTTGGTGTGTTAATGGAAAAATTTGGAGGTCAGGGGTCAGAGATTGGGTGGGGGCATGGAACGGAAGTTACACAAACCACATGATTTTCAGGCGGGACCCTCTTCCTCATCCTTAGCCAGTGAGACTTGAATGAGGAAGGACATGAAGGCGGTGAAGAATGGCCTTATGTACTCAGATCTTAAAAAAAAACTTATTATTTTAATTAAACCCAAACAAGGCAAGCTGCCGCTGAGACGTAAGGGGCTACTGTGAATTTGGGGTCATACCTACAAGGGCATCCTAAGTAGGGAGTTGAGCAGTGAGATGTTTGTTTACATTACATTTAAATTTCTGCATGTTAATGCAGTCAGATAAGCAGAGGGTAAGGAGGAAATTCCAACGGCTAGCAGTTCAAGAAAAAAAAGCTATTAGAGTAGAAAGCCTTCGGGCATCTGGGGACCTCTACAGTGAAGGGATGGGATTTTGCTGATTGTCAGGTCGGTCGGGGGTATTTACGTTGAAGGGGCAGCAGTGCAGCAAGTTTGTTGGAGCATATTCCATGAAAATACTTGTAAAATAAGCACAGGGATGCAACATTGCAGCGATAGGACAGGGGCTAGAGCTTGTTGGATAGTGCGGAACCTGTTAGATTAGAGGCCCTTTTTTTGGACCCTGTCTAATATGGAGAGACTAGTGGTTATTATACCAGCACAGACGTGACAACAGTACTCCATGCATGGGCGAATGGTGGCTTTGTAGAGATGTACTGGCAGGTGAGAGAAGTTTTCTAGCAGTCGGAGGAGCCCACCTTCCTTGCAGCAGCCTTGGCAATGTCTTCTATGTATTTGTTCCAATTTATGTTACCTGCGAATGTTAGGTCGAGAAGTTTGAATGATGGACTTTCAAGTATTAGCCATGGAAATCGGTCTATCTCATCTCTCTCTCACACACACACACAAAGTTTCTGTTTCTGTCCTTTTTAATAAATCATTTTATAAACTAAATAACAAGTGCCGGCGTGGTTTGTATCAATGGAGGAAGAAGCAACCTGGGTTCACAGAGATGATGGTGGTGACAGCGACGAGACAATCATCTTGCGTGCGTAAAGTACATTATACACGCATCGGTAAGGATGTATATAACATTTGTGTATCACACATGCATGCAACGTTTCTGTTCTGTCCTTTTGAGTAAACGTGTTTATAAACTAACCAACAAGTGTTGGCATGGTTTTGTATAAACGGACGAAAAAGCAGCCTGGATTCACAACGACGATGGCGGTGACGAGACACTCATTTCACGTGCGTAAAAGACTTAATACACTCATCGGTAAGGGTGTATATAACATTTGTATGCAACCGCTGCTCTGAATGTGATAGGTGGCAGGATACATTTTTAATTATCTAGAATGGAACAATCACTGACAATATTTTTTTTTAGAGTGACATCATTTTACTTGACTAAAGAGTTCCTTGTCAATCAGAACTCTCTCCACACCCTTGTTCGCGGAAACCAGTCAGATTTGTTGTAAAAAACCCAAGTTAATCGGCACTGGGAAGCTAATGGTCAAATAACCTGCAGGCCAACAGCTAGTAATGGTGGTTGCCATTGACTGCCTGAGGATGTATGTAAACCGCTATGAGTGACTTTTGTTCTTTCTCTCTTTTGTGTTGTCATGAGAAAGAAAGGCACATAAATGAGATGCATGTTCTCGATGCCGATGATTCAAGAGTTTTGTTGGGTTTTGAAAGGCAGTGAAAAAATAAATAATATTTTGAGAAAAGATGTTTTGTCCACTTTTTAATGGAGTGTTCAATTTTCAACTGCAATAGTCACTCGTCTTGACGCCAAGATAATTAATTCTCTACAGAGAATTAATGACTAGTGCCTAATGAAATTAGTTATTATCTGTTCAGACAGGCATCAGACAACATGCTCTTGAGGATCTAAATAGAACCTGGTCTCAAAACGATGGGAAATATGACTATCGACCAGAACGGAGGATAGTACCACTAAAAAACGTTCTTATTAAAGACAAAATTGCACACGTGTTATGGGTTGATTGAGTGCAGTATTTAGTGTTTCACTGGGTCCTTTTAGATTTTTATGCTGCTAGATGTGCAACCACTGTCCTTGACGCCTTTTTGCACACTGACATAATAGGTAAGGCTATGTTCAGCTGACTGAGTATTTTATGTCAATGGCATGTGTGTGTGTTGTTTTAAGAAGATATCTGGGAAATAAAAGGCTAAAGAGATGATAGGACAGTAGATCCACCACTGCAAATACGCACGTATTTGCTGTTCACATAGAGAAAGGCAAAGGTCAACAGTAGTCAAGAAAATGAATGTCTATTCAGGTTTCAAACGAGCAAAAAAAACAAAAAAACAACAGAAAAGCTGTCATTTCGGTTCAGTAACAAGAATGTGAATGCCTTCATCTACTTTTGTAGGGCAAATAGGATAAAAAGAAAATCCAAGAAAGTCTTGGATAGAAAACCAAATAATGGGACTGCATTTATTTGGAGCAGATGTGTTACAATGGGGAAGGTGAAAAAAGGATTGAAGACACACTGAAAGAGAGAAGAGAAAGAGAAAGAGAGGACAATGTGCAAATAGACAGATGAAGATGAAAAGCGATAGAGAGAGAAAGAGAGAGAGGGGATGAAATAGAAAGATGGTATGAAAGTGAAAAGGTGATGCCATTTAGTAGACATCAGGAAAATGTCTGAGAAAGAGAGGGGGAGACCTGAAAAAGTTTTGAATGGTGGGTGGAATTGCAAATAAGTGCCACATATCCAATATCATTGGCAAAGACTGATGAATGTAATTCAGAGTTAAGAATTGAACAAATAATCATTAGCCAATGAAATGGCTGCGTTTGTTACCAATATGCACAAATCTGTTCACATGGGAATAATGCCGAAACACATTTAACTTGAACTTAAATATGTAACCAAACATTAGGAAATTACCTTCTTATTATTGTCATTATAATTATTTAAATAAATAAAACGAAGATGTCTCTTCGTTATTTATTTAAAATTGTAGAAATATAATTCTTTTTAAGACAATAAATATTCTGTCTTCTTTCCTGAATCTCTATGTGCCGAATTTCTGTGTGGCAAGGAGGTGAACGAGACGAAAGATCTTGACCTTCTGGTCGATTCATCCTTCAAGCTATCTAACTATTGCATTCAGGCTGCAAAAAAAACAAAAAAAACAAGGTGCACCCTAGTTCTCATTCGACGCTTTTTCTGCAAACTCACTCCTGAAATATTTCTCCCTTGTCAGACCACTATTAGAGTGTGCTATCCGGGCCTCTGCTCCATATCTAATACGTGATATCCAGTATCTGAAGAGAGTTCAAAGACTGGCTAGTCAGATTTTGCAGGGTCTATGGGATCTGCCCTATAAAAGCCGACTCAAGAAACTTAACCTTTTCTATCTTGAGTGCTGACGATTACGCGGTGATCTCTTTCTGACCTACAATCTCCTGAATGGTCATTACGATATACCGAAGGACCTATTGTTCAATTTTGCAACAGAAAGAGGTATACACAGACCCCACAAGAAACTATTTCATTGCCGATTTCGATTGAACCGGAGGAAGGCCGCCTTCTCAATCAGGATTCTTGGACCTTCGAATAGACTTCCAAGAGAGGTAATAAATGCACCAACAACAGCAATTCAAGGTGAATTTGGACAAGTGCTAGGCTACTGTATCCTCTGTGTTAATTACTACCACCCTTTCCTTAGATGGCAACTGAAAGATGCTTGCTTTATTTTTTACTAAATTAATTGAATTAAATTATTATTATTATTAATAACCACAGACTATTGATATGTTCTCCTTTCTCCACTTTCAGATTCGTTTTTTTCCTGATGTATGTATTTTACCTTTTTACAGGTGGTAAATGTCACATTAATCAAGATTACTTTTTTATTTAAGCATTGAACTAAATAGTTTGTATGAAGTAAAGAAATATAGTCATAAAGTTACTTTAATGTTCAAAAGTTTAATTGTTTTCAAAATGAATAGATAGATTGTTCCTTAACCTTGTGTCTAGTAGGAATTATCGATCATGTGTTCATCATGCCTAGAATTCAATAATTGTACGACACGTTTAATTATTATCCTAGTTTGTTTTCTATCTTTATTAGTTCAAAATTAATGGGATTGACCATTCTTTAATCTAGTGTTTAGTATGAATAATCGATGATGCATAGAATTTGAAAATGTTATCAGAAAATGCATAAATAAAGAAATCAATAACTAAGAATTGGAAGATTTAACCCTTTTATCACTGAGATAATCAAATTAATGTTTCTTTGCGATGAAAAATTCAGAATTCAGTCATATACTTTTTAATAAATATTACTTTATCCTAATGGAACATTACACCAAACATAAAAACGTATGCGAAACAACATTTAAGAAAATACTTTGAGATAATTCTAAGAATAAAAATTTGGTTATTTCCCCCAAGTTAGAATTTTATTTAGCGTATTTACCAGGGTTATGTCAAGAAGCACCAAAGTTGGTCTATATATTAGCAAAGAATGCTTATAAACCAACTTTGGTTATTCTTGACATAACCCTGGTAGTATTTACCATTACCTAAATAAAATTCTAATTTGAGGAAATACTCACTTGTGATGGTGCAAAAAAAAACGGTAACCAAATTTGACGTAAAACGATCCAGTAGGTTTTTTTTATTATTTAAGATATTCAGTTTTTTCCTTTGAGTCAGTATTTGATTTGAAAGACGCCATTTTGTTAATTCATTTATATATAAATCCTAATAAACACGACACCTAGCGAGATAAACGAGTACTTATTCCGATTACTGCCCCTTTATAATTAATTTTACTAATGTCTGTCTCTCCATTATTCTACTCTCTATTGCAATTCTTTCTTTCTTTCTCATACAGATGTGTAGGTTGTTCTTTCCATTCGGTGACAACCTTGTATAGTGTACCTTTTTATCAAAGATACAACAATAACAAACATCGTAACATATAAAGCGTTAGACTTTGGAGGAGGGGGTATCTGTAGAATCAAATTGACACAAATATTTGATAGGAAAATTCTTGCTTGAATGAAGTAACATTTATATAAATGGTTAATGTAGTTTGCTTGAAGCATTGTATATAAAGGTATTTTATAGAAAACAATGCAATGCAGGGGTGTAACGGATAGACACAAACTGAAGTAAATTAAGACATATAACGGTGGAATGAGTTATGCAGTTTCCACCTTTTTATTAATACAATATATATATATATATATATATATATAAATCTTACTTACGCCAATGTCGTTTGATAGAAATTCCATATAATATGATATTTCGGGAACATTTATCTTCGTCAGATGTGTATTCAACCTTAATTCAAACCTGCACAAGAAAACCGTTGCTAGCGAGGGCTATTCGGCAGAAATTGAAATCAAATGAAAATTTTGTTTTTAAATTTTGATTGAAATTGTTCAGTGTGTATATAAAGGTAATTTATAGAAGGCAATACAATGCAGAGGTGTAACGGATAGACACAAACTGAAGTAAATTAACACATATAACGTTGGAATGAGTTATGCAGTTTCCATCTTCTTATTAATACAATATATATATATATATATATATATATATATATATATATATATATATATATATATTATCCTACAATCTTACTTGCCTCATTGTGGTCTGATGGAAGTTCCGTATAACATGATATTTCGGGAACATTTCTCTTCATTAGATGTGTGTTCAACCTTAAGTCAAACGTGCATAAGAAGGTTGTTGCTAGCGAGGGCTATTCGGCAGGAATTAAAATGGATTCGAAATCAAATTAAAATTTATATTTTTATTAGCTTCAGATCTATAGTTATTTATACTTGGATTATCCACTCATGAACTAACAGCCAATCCGAACCCAGAGAATAGACTTGTCCATCTTAACATCATGGAATGTTTCAGTATGCTTATAAACAAACTTTCTGTCTCAGTTTATCTAGTTCTAGCTCAACTGGTCAGACAGCTGAGCACTCGTTTGCTAGTTGAACATCAGCTAGATGATTAACGGAGAGGATTTAAAATAAAAAGGTTTAAAAGTGATAAATTTCTTTTCTCTTAGGCAAAAAAAATGCAATCAAAATCAAAATAGAAATTAATGAATATAAATAAGAACATTTTCATTTGTGTTTTTATACAGATTTAAAAAAAGACTATTATCATCTTGGATGCTATTATTGCAACGTTTCGGTCGATGTAACCTCCAACCTCCTTCTAGGTGCATCTTGTCGAACTCTGGGAATCTTTATGGTGAACTCAAGAATTCGTATTGAATTTCGAACAGAACCCTTTATTTAATCCATGGGACTAGATTGCTCTAGTTCCATCAGCTATGCCCGGTTGGAAGTCTTAAGTAATTTTGTAATTGAGGATTGAACCCCCAGATGACTGTCACTTAGAACTGATTATCACTTAGCATTTATATCCATTGTGTCACGGGTTCTTTTCAAAATTCTGTACAGATTCCCGAGTTCGACAAGACGCACCTGAAGAAGGTTAGAGGTTACAGCGATTGGACTCTGGGGAGTAATGGCAACTATGGTGTTACTCTATACTCCTCAAATCTGCTAAATTGTGTCCTCATGTCCGAATCTAATTTTCATGTCCTGGGTACGATATTAAAGATCTATGAGAATGGGACGTTTCTCTTAGTAAAAAAAAAATTTTTCACGGAATAACAAGAACATAAGTCAATCGTGAGACTGCATATCGCCGCCTGACAACGTAAGGATGGGCTAAAGTCTTAACAAGTTGTAATTACGTCAAACTTGACCGAACTTTTCCAGGTCAAATGTCAAGGTCATATAAAATGCAGAACTTTATTGGTTACAATATGGGTCAAGTGGTGAGTTTCTAAAATGAACAGAACCAAAGTTATCACAAAAAGTATGACTTTTGCCTTTGTTACATTGCTGCTTACCTGGGTGCACCCGGGTTTCATCTTGTTGTTAAAGCTCGTGCTAGTAATCTTGGTGTTGATAAAAAACATGTGGATGCTGTTGTTGAGTTATTTTATGAGCTTTATTTTAACAGACAAGACAGCAAAATTGAATGCGTGTGTAGTCGGTAGTAGAGAGAGAGAGAGCGATAGAGAGAGAGAGAAACAGGACAAAGGAATTACTAGGAGAGATTTACTTGAGTCATTCTAGGCCCGCTACACCCTCTCCCCCGGCCTGTCTTGCTGGCAGCAGCAGTCGTTTCTTACATCTGTGTCGGCCGAGAGTCTGGAATGAAAGAGATCGAGTCAGCCTCGAACAGAAGTGACGTAACTTCTGACTGCCGTTTCCTCTCCCCACACCTTTTTGGGCGTCTCGTCGATCTGGCACCTTTCAATATCTAACACATTTTCTATAACTTTGTCCTTTGACCTAGACAACCATAAGTAAATAAGTTCTAAGTTAAACCATGACCGATATTTTAACCAAGTTTGTCGACGATTGGTCAAGCTATTTTGAAGCTAGATTTTACACAAATAAACACAGTGGCAGATTCAATAGAATACATAACCTCCTTAGAAGAAGGTAAATATACAGAAGAAATAAGTTTGGGATTGCTTCATGATAAACGCATGAATTTGTCTTCATTTTTTTTAAGCTGAAGGTGTAGAGAAGATACAATTTCTTCTTTTACTTCATAATGAGGCAATTTTCTTTTACTTCAAGGTATTTTTTTACTTTTCTTGATTTCATTATGATCATATTGTATTTGTTCTCATGGTGATTATATAGATAAATAAACACGTGTCTATATTTAGAGCAGGAAAATGATGATGCAAAGGGAATAGAATAGGAAAAATCCAAAAAGAAGTGCATTCAGACAGATCAGACAAAAGAAAAAGAAAACCAGTTAATATTGATGATAGATTGTTGAAAATGTTTATACTATTGCGACTCATATTTTTTGAGCTACATAAAAGTAAACAGAGAAGAAACTCATGCAGATATAGAAACAAACAAAAATAGATATGTCTTGCCTAATTTATTTCTACTTATGAGGATCTTTTAGATTTATAAACTAAGAGAGAGAGAGTGAGAGAGAGAGAGAGAGAGTGAGAGAGAGAGAGAGAGAGAGTAGTTATAGATAATTTGGGAATTCTACATTATAAGCAACTTAAAAAAAAAGAAAAAAGACGGACGGTTCTGTTTTGAAAATACACAGCCATTCCAAAGATCTGAAACCAACCAAACAAAATAAACCAACACCAAAATACGTTACTAAACATAAATGAATAGACAATCTCTCAGTCAACAATAATCATATCAGTGAAAGTGCTTGTAGGCAGGGTTGCGGAGTCGAAGTCGAAGGTTTTGGAAGGAGTCGGATTCTGACTCATAGGAATGCTAGGAGTCGGAGTCGGATTATTTAACCTTCGAAGAACAAACAGACATGGCTGTAAACAAGCAGAGAATGAAAAACATGATTTTGGTAGTAGCGTTATCAGCAGTGGCCTGTCTCCTTCAAATGACGCGCGATAAATGGGATTGATGGCTTGGACGTACAGTTCATGGCTATTTTAGCTAGGAAGCTTGTCAGGGTCAAAATATGTTATAGCCAAGCATGGCTGCAGCAGGTAGGGGGACGGCGTGTGCGGAAGTATGAGTCTGCCGTTTATTCTATATATATATATATATATATATATATATATATATATATATATATTTACACACCAGTGATATTGAATATGAAAGACAACTTATGTCTGGATATCCTTGTGTGGATCCTTTCCATTTGCCGAATCAGGGTCTTTGTTTCAGTGGCAATTGGCTGATGAATTTGCCATAACTGTAGGTGTCCCACGTACTTTCAAGCCCATCCGGGTCGATTTTCAGGTGAATCAGGTAAATATATAATTCTTAAATGTTCATAGTTCTAAATTTAGTTCTGTATTAAAAATATGATTCCTATTAATATTGACATTTACACCATGGTCTTTACCTGATTCCCGTGAAAGGCCTGAAAGTAATTGGAACACATACGGCTATAGTAGATTCATCAGCGAATTCTCCACCAAAACAAAGACCCTGATTCGGCAAATGGAAAGGATCTACACAAGGATATGCAGACATAAGTTGTCTTTCATATTCAATAGCATTTGTATGTGTATATATATATATACATATATATATATATATGTGTGTGTGTGTGTGTGTTATTAATACATTTCTTTGCTAATTAAAAAAAAATGAAAATACACATTTTCTTAATGTTTAAACAAAAACAAATTTGAACAAGAATGGATATCCAGATATAAGTTGTGTGTCATATTCAACAACATCGTATTACAGAGAAAATGCTGCCTTAATATATATATATATATATATATATATATATATATATATATATATATATAATGTTATGTATTATGCTTCGTTTTCGTTGATGCTAATGTCTATCCGAGTAATATTACTTAACAAACGATTTATTTAGTCCGCTGGGCTGGAAATTAACAAAGATTACCACAAAATAAAAAATAAAATTCGTACAAGCTTCAGATAAAGGTGTCATATCTAAATATAAATACATATATATATATATATATATATATATATATATATATATATATATATATATATAGGGTGTTGTAGCAAAATTCAACACTTGACAAAAACAAAAGAAATAGGTAATAAAAACAAAGTTGTATATGCAAAGATCCGACAGTTTATTTAGCAACAGTCAGAGTTACATGCCACAGTATTTTTTTATGTCACCGCTGTTGACAGAAACAACTTCTCAAGGCCAGTATGAAATGAGTCACATGCTTTGGCAATCATGTCCTTATCTATAACAGAAAACGCCTTCACGATGGCAGCCTTCAGAGAGTCAACAGTGTTGTGGGCGTGTTTGTTGGTATTGGCCTCGATCATGCCCCAAAAGAAATAGTCAAGGGGGTTGCAGTCGGGTGAGGAGGACGGTCACAAGTTCGGCGTCCAGTGGTAAGGAACATTGTTGAGCAGCCACGTCTGGGTCGTCTTAGACGTGTATACAGGAGCGGAGTCCTACTGAAAGACGTAGGGGCTTCTAGCAGTGATCTTGTCCATCCAGGGCTTCACCACACTTTTCAGCACTTCCTGTTATTTTGTTTACTTTTTGTCAAGTGTCGGATTTTGCTGCAATGTGTGTGTATATATATATATATATATATATATATATATATATATATATATATATATATATATATATGTGCTGACTGTAAGCTCGACGGTTGAATTTCAATCCCAGCTTGAGGCATTAACTGGTCTAGCCGCACTGAAGAGCTATGATACAGCGAAACAGTCTGTATGTGGATGAATATATATATATATATATATTTCTCTCTCTATATATATATTAATATTTTTATTTATACAGACATGTACAAAAAGACGCTACACTGGCATGTCGATGTTATCGATCATTAGTTATTAGAAACTAAGTTCTCTTCAAACAGAAATATCTGATCTTTTACTTAGATGTTCATATGAAAATATTACTATAAATAGCTCTATTTACTATTGAGCACTATTATATTAGTCTGATTGAAATTTTTTGGATTTTTATTCTGTGGATGTTTATTTACCTGGATTACTATATATATATATATATATACAAGGCAATATATAAAATTGACTCAGAAATTTGCATTTACATAGCTGTCTGCATTACTTTATGGCTTTTAGAAAGCACCTTCCCTTCAGGGCACAGATTTGGAATAGGGTAATTCTGGAAATTTTATTATGTTATTTTGGCCATTAGTCTGTCGCATAAATTCAGA
>OY744528.1:26921368-27043868 GCA_963556195.1 Sepiola atlantica
AGATGAGATGTAGGATATAGTATTACACAAATCTTGCAGTTACTTTTATGCAGAAACTGTCAGCCATTTTTAACAGACACGCAAACCTATTCTAAATATATATAGATGTTTTTTTTTGCATGGAAGTCAATGATCTTCTGACTGATTATAATGATAAATTTATTTTCTACATTAAAAAAAAATCCATATGTTATTGCTTGAATTTTATCCTTTTCCACTTTTCTCCATATCAATCATCTGACCTTTTTATTTTTAGTCTATGAGGAAGAGATTCACTCGGTAAATATCAGGGTTTTTTTTTTTTTAAATTATTGTTTCTTTTTTTCTGCTTACTGACATTATGGAGAAACCTTGGTATTTCCGTTGACATACAATGTACAGGTTTTGGCTTCACTGCCTGGTGTTTTGTTTTACATGCAAGTCTTTTATCTGCATAACTGAAACAAGTGGGTTGAAGTTTCTGTGTTTTAAAAGATTTATGACTTATGCTTTTAACTTGATACATCCGCCTCACCAGTCACGAGCGCATGCAAACACATAATGTCAGCCCATATCGAGAATGATATTTAGCATTTAAGTTGGTAGTTTTGTTTTACGGCATATCAACCCTTTTTTGCATTATTTAATGCCAAATACAGCCATTTTGGTAAAAGATTTCACGCTTCGAATTTCTAATAAAGTACTAAATTTCTTTTCTTTTTCTGAAAACGAAAGATGTTCTCATGAAATGATCGCTTACAGGTAAGCAGTTTTATATACTTGACTTGTTTACCTGATTATTTAAGTTCAATCTTTTGTTTTACGGCATATCAACCCTTTTTTGCATTATTTAATGCCAGATACAGCCATTTTGGTAAAAAATTTCACGCTTCAAATTTCTAATAAAATACTAAATTTCTTTTCTTTTTTTTGGAAAACGAAAAATGTTCTTATTTCATCAATCATTATTATAGTTTATTTATATTTTAGTAGATGTTTATCACTTAGCGTCACAGTCAACCACGTAATAACTTCAGTCATAACTAATAAATGTCAGTTTACTAAAGATACTTTCACATCTAACTACAAATCGAAAATAAAAGAAAACATACATCACCATCATCATATTAAGTTTAATGTCTAGTTTACATGCTGGCATGTGTTGGACGACTTTTAAAAATTGACTTCCAAACTAACCTATCTCTGGCCAGATCTTTATTAATGCCTCTTTCTCTCAAGTCGACTTTTATCACTTTATCTCATGCTTTCCTTGGCTTTCTCCTGTGAACTGGACCAACTATCTTAACTGTTCTATATCTACTGAACACAGAACCCGTAGTCATTCTTTCAATGTGGCCATACCATCGAAGTCTCCTGTTCTGTACACATCTCCCTTTACTATCCAGATTTAATCTTCCTCTGAGGTCATCAGATCTGTTTTTAAGACTTACATTACAAATCAATACTTATCACTTCCTTGCATGTTTTTCTTGACCTTTCCCTGCCAATTGACCTTTCTACCTCGACTGTTCTACATCTACTGACCTAAGAACTTTCATCCATTTTTTGAACATGGCAATATCAACAAAATCTCCTTTTCTGCACACATTTCCCTATAGTGTCCAGATTTAATCTTCCTCTGAGGTCATCAGATCTAAACCTGTTTTTAAGACTCACGTTACACATCTATCATATCATTCTCATATCATTTATCTCCATGCAACGCATGTCCTCAACCTCCACTGGCCAGGTTTCACTTCTATACATAATTTCACTGTGTTCAGAAGACACAAGATAAGTAAACAAATACATTAAATTATGACAATACTTTATTTAACAAATCTAAAAAAAAAAATACTCTGTTATCAGTCTTCCCTTAAATTCAATTTTCTTATCTACGATTTTTGACATAATATGGAGAAATACATTGAAAGGAGATTGTGTACATCAGGAGCAATAAACTTGGTTCGTATAAATTATATTAAGATGATAAGAATTCAAGCTGTAAGGTTAATATTTGCACCAGCAAAGTATTTTTAAAAACATTTGGACACAAAAGAAAAATGAGAAGTGTTTTTATAAATAAAAATTGATATTATTTAGTGAGTTAGTGTGTTTGCTTTAATTATTATAACTAATACGACCTGTGGAAAGTCCACGGTTAGTAAAAGAAAAAAAGGTTTTCATTTAATAATTGTATCTGCTTATGCTTTATTTTTGCATTACTTTTAATTAAATTTTTTAAACCTCTATCGATAGACAAACAAATTAATTTAATTGTTTTAAAAACACATAAATTAAGAGCAGGTGAAGCGATCTTAAGCCTTGGAATGCAATCACCTAGAGATAGTGTCTCGATAAAAGCACTGGTCTTCATTATGGAATCGATGCTTAGGGCTCAACTGTACGATTAGTTGAGCAGCAAGATAAGTCAGAGTGCCAAGCACATCAAAATGCCGGTTTATAATAAGGCTAGAATGTTCCATTATGCTCAGAAGGGCAAGTCCATTCTCTGTGTTCTGATTGGCTGAGATTCCTAAGTGGCCATTCTAGTGTATAAATGTTCATTCATTCAAATAAGTATTCTTCTATGAGATGGATGCTAGTTGAGGCCTTTATGCCGCTAAGTGTTAGTTTGATTCTATATCACTAGGTGCCAGGAAAGTTATTCGATCTATAAAAAATCTTTCCTCAACTAAGGAAATGACTTCCAAAGAAAATCTGTCACCTTCAGGTTATGTCGTTTTAATAATGACCTGGTCAGAGATAGAGTAGTTTGGTAGAAGTCAACTTCTAAAAGCCGTCCAACACATGCCAGCATGTCAAACAGACGTTAAAGGAAGGAGGAGGAGGAGGATCTTTACGTTTCATGTTTTCACATCTTTTCAAGAAATTTTATCTGATCTGAAGGATTATTTCTTTCAGAAACATTCACCACCAAAAACGTATGAAGTAAATGAGGTCTGAATGGCAGACAGTGATATACTTGACACTTCAAGGGTGGTGGTGGTGGGTAGTGAGCAGTCAAGCAAAATCAAAGATGAAATGTTGTCTGTCACTAAATTCATGGTTGAAAAGTTGAAAATAATTTGAGAGGCAGACACAAAAAAAAATGTCCATTTTGAGCAGACCGTTTGCTTTTTCTTTGCTTCTCAGAGAATTTACTGAGAGAGATTTTTCTTTCTAAAAGAAAAAAATAGAAAATAATAAATATCTATTGCTAATGGAGATTTGGTATCTGTCTTTCTGAAACCGAAACTATACTATTCTATTAATATTGTACTTTTGTACTTCTATTACTTATGGAGATTTTGTATCTGTCTGTCTACAACCGAAACTATACTATTCTATTAATATTGTACTATTGCACTTCTATTACTTATGGAGATTTTGTATCTGTCTGTCTAAAACCGAAACTATACTATTCTATTAATATTGTACTATTGCACTTCTATTACTTATGGAGATTTTGTATCTGTCTGTCTAAAACCGAAACTATACTATTCTATTAATATTGTACTTTTGTACTTCTATTACTTATGGAGATTTTGTATCTGTCTGTCTACAACCGAAACTATACTATTCTATTAATATTGTACTATTGTACTTCTATTACTAATGGAGATTTTGTATCTGTCTGTCTGAAACTATACTATTACTTCTATTACTAATGGAGATTTTGTATCTGTCTGTCTGAAAGCGAAACTATACTATTCTATTAATATTGTACTATTGTACTTCTATTACTATTGGAGATTTTATATCTGTCTGTCTGAAACCGAAACTATACCATTATTTCTTTTAATTCCTTTACTATTGTATTATCTTTGAATTCCCAATCAAGAGGAGGCAATGTAGTATCTGTTCTGTTGTCATGAGACCATCTTCCCAAACATTACCTCCTCTTTGAGGAGTAGCATACGTCAACAAGAGATTGTCCCAATAGGCTGTTCATGATCTGGCTCAACACTTACATTTATATATTAGCAAAATAATGGTGTAAAAAGAAGGAAAGAATCTGCTCGGAGATAATGTTACGTCGAGTGTGGAAAGGGGTGCAGTACGGGTTGTAAAAGCAAAGCTTGTGAGAGAGTGAAAAAAATATGGCGAATGCGGGAAGATTTTATGTACGAAAAACCAAAGAATGTTTAAAAAACACTTTTCTTAGTTTAACGTCACTAAGATAATGGTTTTATAGATTTTTTTAATAATTTCTAATTTTTTTTCTTTTTTCGTATCGATGTATCAATCTTGCTTAAAAAGAAGCAAACTGTCATATTTTGCGAAACAGTTTTTTTTTTTGTATTATTTAGATTATTCATACTACTGTTCTCATCTTGGATATTATTATCACAACGTTTCGGCCGATGTAATCTCCATCATATTTGAAAATGACTGCCTAAGAACCATGGTCGGCAAAACCCGTCTGGATCACTGTAGGAAAAGCCAAATTAAAGAAACTCTTGGGTTTTGACATGACATCATTAAGATTATTAAAAAAAGAAGAATGAACTGGTTTGGTTACGTAGTCAGAAGAGTTCCTGAAAGCAATGTATACTGAGAATTCAAGGAAGAATTTCCTGGTCAAAGACACCCATTTGCAGCTATGTAGAGCTTTCTCTGCTAATGGTGGAAAGATTGGTAAAACACTGATCAAAATGGAAGGATTGTCTATCCAGAAAGTATGTGAAGATCCTTTTGAGGATTTTGCAATTAAGTCAAAATATCTTCCAGATGTTAATGAGTGACAAGAAGAGGTCTTCCAACTGTGATAGAAAAACTCCTCCTCTAAACACGACTAATCAATAATAAAATATCGATCAGGATTAATTATGTATTCAATGACATTGATTCGAAATCCTTTTTTTTTGTAAGAACATGGCCCAATGTTTGTCATAAATAACTGGCAAAACACAATCGAATATTTATCTTTTATTAAGCGTTTACATATGATTACTTTGGCTGACTCTATTTTATATATGTGATAATGTTATCCACATTTGTGTGCATATCAAATTTCCTAACCCTTCCAGAAATGAAAATATCCATAAGAATTGAATGACTTGATTTATAAAGCTTGAATTTCGGTCAAATTCATCAAGGAAATTGAACTCATAAAATAAACACTGATGTGAATACCAACAAATATTGACTCATAGAAATGTGATTCTTTCAATAATTCCTACCCAAAACAAGAACCATTCATCTGCAGAGAGTCACATGACGAGTCACATGACGAAAAATATATGAGATAT
This sequence comes from Sepiola atlantica, assembly GCA_963556195.1. Lineage (NCBI taxonomy): Eukaryota > Metazoa > Mollusca > Cephalopoda > Sepiida > Sepiolidae > Sepiola > Sepiola atlantica. Next base: position 26,926,603 of record OY744528.1, read on the forward strand.
ATTTAGAAAAGAAACATATTGATTTAATAAATGTTGTCTTTTAAATTTCCCAATAGTTTTGTATTCGCTATGCAAATATATATTATATGTCTCGTTTAAAATTGCATAGAAGAGTGGTTTTATTATATAATCAAGTGAAATTGATTGATTAAGGAGAATCAAGTTTATCGATCTTTGCTTGAGACTTTTCTGTGGTCACTGTGTTACAAGGGAAAATGATGATTGATAAACACTCAACGGGTTACATAATTTACTAGCTTGCTATCGCTTTGCAATATAAAACATTTCATTCGTAAGTTTCTTGTAAACACAAGACAAAAACATTCGCTTTTATTCACGTAAATAGATAAAAAGTAACATTTTCGTTATTTTGATGCAAATTTATTTATCTTTTAAATAAAACCGAAAAGCAATGAAAAGAAAGAAGAGATACAATTCACCTGAGCAATTGCGTATGTCTGTGAGTGAGAGAAAGAGAGAAAGAGAAAGAGCAAGCAAGCAAGCAAGCAAGCAAGCAGTCACCCCCCTCTCAAGCCAGTGATGTTAATTCAATTTAAATTACCTCCCTTGAAAATCCAAAAACAAATATTTTAAGAAACGTTTTTGTAATTTATCATTTTTAAAAAAAATTAAATCGTCTTAATTAATTACTGTTAATATCGATAAAACTATTGCACATATATAGGTATAAATAGGACAATAAAATGCCAAATGAAGAACACCAAATATTAATGTATCATTTAAAAACTAGTTATGCAAATTAGGTATTCTAATGACTCTCTTCGGGCTTTTCCTCTGTACTATATATACGGTATTTCAAAATGCTCTGTTGTATTATTGATATAAATAACAGTAACCCGTTTTGATGGTAATATGGGAATGATAAATGAAAAAACTTTGACATTATTGATTTAGATACACATACCTAACTTATATATATATATATATATATATATATATATATGAATGAACTGATCATTATTAATTTTGCTAACTACTGGGTATATACAAGAAAATAGGACAATAAAAATTACAAATGAATAACACTGAATAATAATTTAATTGGGGCTTTAGAGGTGTATACAAATTACCCCTTAGTTACCATTACTGGCCTGGACTTGTAGTACATGTCATAGCCTCATCTATGGGTTAAATAGAAACAGAAGAGACGTTGCTAGTCTCCCTCTACTCTATCGTTATTTTCATGTAAGGTGCTCGACTGAGCTCCAATCTCAGGTTCCTCCTTATAAGAAATTCAAATCAAGAACTCGTTTGGCTACTACAACAACAAGAACTTTCCTTTCTTCCTCTGAGTGCCTAGCGTTACAGAGAATTTCCATGAACAGAGCTTCTTAGCTTCTCGTCTGTGGAACACATTACCACGAGACTGCTTCCCTGCAGACGACAACATGGTCATCTTCAAATCCAATATGGATAGATTCCTGTCATGAACCGTCTCCACGAGTCTCAGAACTTGACCCACTACATTTAATCATTCTCAATCATCTCATAATGTTCTACATCTTTCAACTGACAATCATTCTATCTCATTAACCCGTATGTTGGAAACTCGCTTACCTTTCGGTATAGCTTTTTGCTCGACGCCATTGTGACAACGCATGTGAGTGCCTGACTGGCCCGCCGTGATCGCTGCTGTCATCATCACCATCGCTGTCATAAACAAAAGTATGCGAATGATGTGGATGGGTTTCAACTGTTTATTCTGACATAACACACTTGACAGAATTTCTGTGTGGAGTAAGGAAGGGAGAGAGACCCCAAGGTGAACTTGAGAAAGATATTATATCACTTCGGCCACCTGTTCATTGTCCCGCTGATCCGACTCTGCTGGTGACAGGAACAAGAAGAGATCGACAAAACCTCCCACCGTCGTGACGTCACTTCCGACTTCCGTTTTGGCCCCCACCCTTTATTTCAGGGAGCCCTCCTACTCGCTGAAACCTCCACTATCTAACACTTGTCCTTGAGTGGATCTTGGTCTCTATTAATGGTGATCAATTTAGTAAAAAAACAACAAAAAATATTGTTTACAGAGAATTTGTTTTGTAGGCGAATATTTCATAACGACAGTTAACATGGCGTAAGACCAATCGAATCCAATAGAAGAAGTGAGAAAAACAGTCAAGATAGTTGTGAAGAGAATGAAAGAAATTAAAAAAACTTTTTTTTACTAATGAGTCACCGCTGATCAAGGCCCAGGGGCCACTCGAGGATAAGGGTTAAAGAAATTATGAAGTAGACGATGGTTGCCGCTACAAGAAAGTTAAAAAAAATGGGTGGAATGGGCAGAATATTACTTTAGAGGAATTTATCGAAAAAGAGGAAGGCTCAACAAATATTTGTTTACAGTAGACTTTAAGGCAACCATGTTGCAGGGTTTAAAAATTTTTTTTTAATGGAAATCGCTCCAGATAAGGCATGAAGTCATGTGATGTAAGGAGCTAGAAAAGATAATTCGTCAAGGTGAAAAACTAGCTAACGATAAGTGTTTGATGGATAGATTTCTAACTCAGAAAACAGCAATTATTCCCCCTTTGTCAGAAACATCGCTCATGGAATGTGAGGACCAGCATCATGGTATTTTGTTCCACAGATTGAATGTTCTAGGAAAGAAACTTTATTCATGTAAGTTCTGTTTAGTTTTTGGTACAGACAGAGAGAGAAAAGAAAGTTCTTTGCTGTGGTTGTAGCTAGGCGAGTTCTTGCTGTGAATGTTTTACAAAGGAGGGGACTATGGATTGGAGCTCAGTCGAGCACCTATCATGAATATAACGATATAGTAAAGAAAGAGGTTAGCAACATCTCTTCTGTGTGAAAGAGACTGTAGTGACGAGAAGGGAACATTCCCCCACTAGATTTCGAACTTCCATATTTTATCTTTTTCATCTCTCATATTTTCTTCTCACTTTCTTTCATTTACTCTTCGCTTTTCCTTTTCTTCTTCTTCACCTTCGAATCGGAGGTCACCGGTTTATTAAAACCGGCTGTGTTCGGTCATTTCTTTCTCCAATCAGTTAAATTAGCCAATTGTTTTATTGCGTTTTTCATTTTGGAAGCTGCAAATTTATAGATTTAATTATTGGACCATATTTAGCCCATGTTAAAACAAAGAGACTGTTCTTTTTAATCAATTCAACTCCAAGGAACATTTGTCTGGCACAATTGACTTCTGGTCAAAAGATGTTATTAAACATTTTTTTTTTTTATCATACATCAAACATAATTTGTGCTTCAGTTGTGACTATTAGTTAGATCTGTGCAAATTATACGCCATTATTATTTCCTTTTCATCTGTGCTGGAGTTATCGTTCTATTTCTTTTCACCATCAACTTATTAATAGTATCTTTATTTGCAATAGACATAACTATATTTCACACAAAAAGGTCAGATCAGAGTGTGAGAGTAAAAAGTCCTCCAACTTCCTATATGTATGACCAATCTTTAAAAACATATTGAGCAGGACTAAATATTAAAATCAAAGAAAGCAAGGTAAATTAAAATTTCGTTTTCTAACAACATGAACCAATATGTGGCAGAAATCACTAACTGAAACGATTTATGTATGTGGCTTTTGTCATTGAAGCTATCGAGCATCTATTAATGAGGGTGGACTGACTTTACTTTATATATAAGATAAATATTAAGAGAAAAATGTCTAATATTTCTGAAAATGTTTCCAAGTTATATTTAGTTTACAGCATAAAATACGATAATGATTAAAAACTACGATTCAAAACATAAACGGATATCAACTGCTTGAAATATTAGGTTCCAAAACTAAAACAAAATCTAGTGACATCAGATATAAATTACTTTACATCTAGACGAGTCCATGCTTCGAAATAAGTAACAGGTGATAGCGGTCGCACTAGCATAGGAAGAAAGCTATTATTAATTGAACTATTCTAACCAAATTACATGTACATTTCCCAAAATCCTAAAAATACAATTCGTTTTGAGCTTCTTCATAACAATGATCCCAAATCTAAACTTGTATCTGAATTCTTGATTGATTCAGTTTAATGGTTTTTCTTGTTTTTTTTTTATGGGTAGGAGGAAGGTAAATAGCTACGGGTTTATGGAATCGCCTAAACGCTATAATATGGGACCGACAGTGTCTTCATTTTATTTCAATCACAAAAAAAATCCGAGAATTATCAAACTTTAATGAAATTTTCATGTACTTCTTATAAAACATAATTTCACGAATATATGCTGACAATTTAACATCAGAAAGTTTGACAGAATGAAGTTGGGAACATCGCTTAGTACCGTTTCTTTATTTGTTGCTAACATATAAAGTTATCTTGTGAGATTGTTAAAGTTGAACCTGAATCGCATTTAAGCTGACATATTAAACTTTGATTCTGACTAGCCAATTTTCTTTTGTTATTGTTGTACCATGCTATTGACACAATAATAACATACTTTACTAGAGTTTATTAAAAAAAAATATGTAATCCCGCTCGGACAATTGGTAATATGAAACCATTTTTCAATTATGACTGAAAAAATTCAAGAAGAATAACTCCTATTTTTATTGAATAATATAAAAAAAGTTGCCTCCCTTGCAATTAAAATTCGATTTCTTTTTCTGTAGAAATTTAAAAATGTGCAAACAAATAAAAATTAAAAACTAAAATGATTTTACTTTATCCTGGGCAACGCCGGGTAGTTAAAGCTAGTTTAATATATAGAGTTGCTTTGAACAGTGACAACATTTAAGCCAGAGGGCATCAAATAATACAGCATGGAGTTTTGTTGACACATCTGGGCTTATGTATCAACCACTCGCTTCTCCCTCTTGGACAGGGTGCCAAAATGAATTTCTAACCTCATAGGTCTCACACTGTCTGCCAAGCTCCAGCCTCTGTCGCATCGCCGCAGTGTTGCATCCCTGTGTTTGTTTTACAAGTACTTCCACGAAATGTGGTCGGATGTACTTACTTCAATTGTATCCCGTCAACGGTAATAACCCTGACCAACCTGATTAGCAGCAAAATCCCACCCCTTCACTTTAGAGGTTTCTAGAGTTTCTCCTTTAATAGCTTTTTTCCTCAGGCTGCTTACCTTTATAATCGCCTCCCTGCTCCTTGTTTTTTCCAATCGTACCTACATGCAGACATTTAAATGTAATATAGAACAAACATCTTGATGCCCAACTTGTTACCAAGGTTTCTGCCCTATAAATCTGGCCACTATCACAGTAGCCCCTTATGATTAAGTTGCAATATGTCTTGCTTAAGGATGAACAACAGTTAAAAAAAAAAGAAAGAAAGTCTGCCATAACTATTATTTCCGAAGTCCCCCTGCAGGCTTAGCCCACTCCGGTGAGAGTGTTCGGAAATCGGTAGTGTAGGCTCTTGTTTAAATTACAGTGTTTTCATCATTGAATGTGAAGTTCCCATTGAATTCTGGAAATTTCTTTCGATTTATTGATTTTGGATTTCTCGATAGTTTCTTTGAATAAAACGCAGAGAAAGCAAATATGTCAAGTATTTCAAAGTAAGAATTTCTATTGCAGCAACATGTCTTTCGCTCAAAGGAACTTTCAATATTTATCTCCATCAAATTAACTTGAACAGGCATTACGTATGCAAACTTGTTTATCACTTTGTCCAGATATTTCCAATGGATGGCTGTAGCGATTTCAAAAAAGAAATATAAAACAAAGAAAAATCAATTTCCGGATCCTTCACAAAACGCAAATCAAATCTTTTTTTCTTTTTTTACCATTTCAAATTTGATTGTATTTTTTCTGTTTATTCCTGTGGATTGTTGGTTTTGTATAGAGCTATAAAATCAACAAAGGTAAATAAAAAAATACTTGTTATTGGTACCAGGGTTGCGTAGTTGAAAGGTATAAGGTCCGATTCCGACTCCAAGAATTAAAAAATATCTGACTTCCTATTTTAAATGAAAAAAAATAAAAAATAAACACATGTGTCTTATAAAAAACAATATCCAATGTTATTTGTTTATATCAAAGAATAAAAAAAACTAATAACAGTTTTATTAGTCTTATTTAAAAAAAAGGATTATGTGTGCATTTTAATTTAATTTAGTTCATTTAAATTCATGTCATGTCAGCATAGCGAACCAGCCTTTTGCAGGGAACAGGAAAAGGATGCACCAATGCACTGCACATTTTCTAGTTTAACATCATCTGCAATATAATTATGCTATTCGGTAATATTCAAAGTACAGATATTACATTACAAAGATTCTTTTGTTTGCTTACTTTCAAACAAGACACTTACTGTAAAAGAGACTACTGATAAACTTCAAACGAAGTGATAAAAAAAACACCTTTTCAGTGAATCTTAATTGCTTTATTCACAACTCCTACATAGCGATCTAATGTGTGTACCCGGGTTCCATAAAATATTTCGAGGTAAGACCTCAATATCAAATGGTGGGTGTTCCAAATCTCTACAAACTGGTGTGGGCTTAAGTGCCGGTAATATTGTTTTACATATTTCTATTTCTTGCATTGTGATAGACTTCTATGACTCCTCTATATACATATTACACACAATGATTTCAAGCCCATAAAAACGACAAGATCTGCTGGTCTATTCTCGACTATTAAATGAACTAAAAACCATCACCTGTCTACACCAGAAAATGAGCAGAAACAATTGTATTGATAAAAATGTTTTGTGAGACAAATTCGGAACATTTATTAAATTATTATATCACCTGTCAAAGACACTACACCAGATTGGAAGATACTATGAAGTTTATTTGATACGGGAGAAAATACAATGAGGAAACATGAGCATATCTTTGCAGGCAAACATATTGGCGAGAAACTGAAGATAAGAACTTTCAATGTCTATATTAATAATCAAATCAAATCGAAATGGTATTCACCCGAGGTGGGTTGAACCGGCTTCCTGCTGTGTTGAGGCTGAAAGGGAGAACCTCCAGACTGCAGTTTGTCGTTCGAAGAGGCAGCGGGTGGCGTGCTGTTTTTGCAAACAACACTGGACGCTTACGTAAAATATGAATTTTGGGAGAATAGGTTTAAGGCTCCCAAAATAACAATATCTGTTAATTGAGTTATCCCCCCCCCCACACCCTTTGCAGATTGGCTGTTTGGAGTCTCTAAAGTTATGTAGCTCTGGTTGGTAGTCAATTTGCATAGGTGGTGAGTTTATTAGTATAAAAACTGTACTTTTTGGATTGAAGAGGTGAGTTGATATTGGGAGAGATCATAGAGGAGTGCAGAGCGAGTGAACGTTGGGTTGCCTTTGAAACCCTTGTTTTTTATTTTTTATTTTTTTCACTGGCGGATATATTAAAAGTTGGAAGTTTCATGGGAATATAAAAGTCACAAGCAGTTCCCAGTTGCATGTATATCTCAGTCAGGGGAGATGACAATGTTAGGTTTTTGCAGTTCTTGCAAGGAGGTGTCAATGTCCTCCTACATACAGCGCCTGGTATTCCCAAAGGGTCACCAGTGAAAAGGCTCAACGTTGCTTACTTAATTTTGGTGATCTAACGAGAACCGGTGTGTCAACGTGATTATACCGTATATTGATAGTACATTAATTTACAACCCTGAAATATGGGTGGCCAACAAGACACTGACAGGATAGACAAATACACCACGCAATAAACTTCAAGTGGACAAATAAAATATCAAATGAAGAACTACACAAGAAAACGAAGCATAAAAATGTAAGAACAAAACAATCAAGAAAAGAGGTTTAAATTTCGTGGGGCGTTAAAAGAACGTCTAACCCCAACTGATATGAAGAAAGGTCGACCGAAAGCAACGTGGATTATAAGACTATTGTAAATGATTTGAACTGCGGTGGCTTTGCTATCAACACCACACATCTTGAGGAAATGATCCACACACTAGTAAACATCACACAAGACAGAAGATTGTGGAGAAACACGATGAGGAGCATGCTCAGATCAAAGGTCTTCGATAGAATTTGGCACAGAGGTTAGCTATGGAATATCTGAAAATGTATCAAGCATGCATGGCGGCACCGGGGGGGGGGGGGCAGAGGGGCTGAAGCCCCCTCACTTTTTGACTTGGGCCCCCCACCCCACTTTACGGTTATCAATAATTAAGTTGATATGCATGTGTTTAACCGCCCCCCCCTTTTTAGGAGAAGCCCCCCCTCCCACTTTCATAACTGTCCCGCCGGCCCTGTCAAGTAATCTTTTACCTATTTGACTCACTGTTTCTAATTCTCTTGTGACGGCAATCATCGTACAACCAGTAATTTTTTTACCCTTACCTTTGAGTGGCCTCCCGAGCATTGATAAGCAGTGCTCCATCAGTATAAAAAAAAAACTTAAAAAAACAACTAGTAATCATCATAGAAGACAGAAGATTGTGGAGAAACACGGTGAGGAGCACACTCATACAATAGAGAATTGCAAAAGAGAAAAGATGATGATTTTATTGTTTTCTTTAAAAGCAATACTTTCTAAAGTTAAATTAAGTTAATTTATTTCATTTAATTCATTCATTTTAATTAGTGTCGTGCAAGCGTAATGAGGCAGCCTTCTGCAGGGAGCAGGAAAAACATGCTCCAATGCACGGTAAATTTTCTAGTTTAACATCATCTGAAATATAATTATGTTATTCGCTGATATTCAAAGTGCAGAGATCTTTTGTTTCTTGCTTTCATTGTTTTCTTAAAATACATTTTGCAATAATTTCTTAAATTTTCTTTTCAAATCTAAAATGTAGATTAAAACCTGTTTTACTTTCTAATTGATTGCATAATGAGACCAAATTACATGTGTAAATCTATGTTGTATTCTAATCTACTTATAATATAACCAAGAGGTTCTCTGTCAGATAATATTTGTTAAGGCAAGAAATATATCTGTTGTCTGTTTGTCTGTCTCCAGCTAAAAGTCAGAAACTACACAAGACACACCCATAAAGCGGGTATGTTCTTTTTGAGCATTGCCTCAGATAGAATATGGATACATTTTTTTTTTGTAATATTAATTATTTTTGAGGTGACCAAGAGCAAAATTAGTCAATGGGGGGGGGGGGCATTTAGAGCGATTTTTTTCCATCGACCTTTGGTGTTAAACTCGAACTAAAATACCTTTTCTTGGCCTTTAGGCTAGCATCAATGTATAGTATCTGTTCTGTCCTCTCTTGGAGGAAGTGAAATTCTTCATGACAGGAGAGGAAGTAGAGGAGGGGAAGTGAGGAGAAGGGATGGGGATGGGGAGATAGAGAGTTGGGAGGGATAAAACAAGAGAAGTTTTAACTCTTCTATTTTGTTATTCATGCCCCCCGGGCAACGCCGGGTAGCCATGCCAGTCTTTTTATAAAGAAGGAAAGAAATCTTGAAAAGATGAAGATCAAAACCTTGTTCTTTTCCAATGTTCCTTTCAGTTAAAGATGGCGGATTTGTGTCGACTGGGAGCGGTGTTATCCTTTTATGCATTTGATGAGAAGGGGTCGCCTTAAGAAAGTAATGCCTATAAAAGACTGTGGTTTTCCCTTTTGCTCAGCCATCTAATTTACGATTTAGAATGTCTCCGTTTTATTACATTTCTTGGGGTGAATTTATGACTTCATCACTTCACCCAGGAACTGTAATAGAACAAAGACATTCTGTGAATATTTTCCTAGAAGCGAGATTTCTCTATCAATTAGCAGAGAGAATGGTTTTATGGTTTTCTAATTGATGGAATTGAGAGTTCAACCTTTAAAAAGCAGAGAAGCAAAAATAAATTTAAAAAAACAAGACCTAATTATTATGACTCTCACTTTAATTATAATAACTATAATTATATTATTGCATGCATATTTAGAGCCTCATAAGATACCAGGTGGCCATCACTGTAGACTGGGGGGGGGGGCGGTTTAATGGATACTGTTGCTGACTATGGAATCAGCTATGCTGAGTTCAAATCTTTGCAGATCGATTCTGGTCGATTATGCACTAATGCTAAAGGCAGAAATCCGCAATAGCAACTTGTGTTCAAGTAACTGTTCACAACTGGTACCATGTTTTGGAATTAACCTATTCCATGAATCAAATCAGAAACTGAGCTATTTTACCATCTTTATCATTCCCACCCTAACTCCCTTCATCTCTCTGTTTGTCTGTCTGTCTGTCTCTCTCTCCCCTCCCTACAGAGATTTAAATTTATTATACAGTGAGCACTATATATATTCCCCAGAATTACAGATCTTCTCATTGTTTTTGGCCACTTTAATCTTTTCTCTCTTGATAAAACCCATGAAACAGCTGGTGAAACGTTGAGTTTTAGGTCTTCCACTATTTCTATTTTAACTCAAATATATATATATATATATATATATATATATATATATATATATATATACTAGGGAATACTTCTGTCAGGACAGGTAAAATAATAATTATTTCCAATATTTCAGTTTATTTGATGTCTAATATCTCTATTATTAATAGTCAGACTTTCAGAATTAAAGCTCAATAGATGTTAACTCCAGAGTTATATATATATATATATATATATATATATATATATATATAGATATATATATTTATATACTGTATATATAGATAGATAAATAGAAATATATATATATATATATATATATAGTGGGACTGGTTCCAATGGTTTTCTGTACACTGATGATTCTTCAAGGATGATGTGTATACGTATGTAGATGATATTTAAATACTTATTATTAAATAATTATATATATATATATATATATATATATATATATATATATATATATATACATCTATATTTGGTGTATGTATATGGGCATATATATTTATATGTCTAAATGGATATACGTTTATATGCTTATATGTATATATGTAGATGTCAAACGTGGACACCTTCCCTACGCCTGATCGTGTTTCTCATCCAATCCCACCCCATCACTGCTTACCTAATTCTATTACACGACCCTGATATCTTAACCCTCCCGTTTTTCTCATCTCAAGGCTAATATAAAAAGATTCATTTAAACATATCTCATGTCCTCTCCTCCCCTTTTCATAATTTAAATTAATTCTAGTTGCTACCAACGTTCCTCCCCACTCCTTCCACAATTATTGTAATATCTCTCCCACTACCTAATGTCTTAAAACTCCAACTACCATTTCCACTGCCACCATCTATTTGTATCTCATAATTTGAGTTTTTTTCTAAGCAAACACAAATTTTAAACCTACACCCGCCACCACCTATTTGTTTCAAACATTTTGTACTTGTGTTTTGTTTTTCTTCAGACAATCATCCTGAGGAAGTCTTGTAATAAAGACGAAACGTTGATGAATACATAAATAATATTTTTTGGTTTTCCTTTTTCAATTTCCATTACGTTGGAACACTTTTTCCATTCTTTATCTTATATATATACATATATATATATGTATATATATATGTATATTCTGACAAAGTTCGTTGAATACTCGAGTCAGTCTTTCTATATGTGCCTCCCTTCGCATAACTAGAACTTAAATTCCCTTCTTGATGTGGTAATGTCTCGTGGCCGTATAATTATAACGCTAGCTTGCGGAGTCTAGGTTGATTCTGTAGCAGGGGTTCGAACCTTGCGACCGTCTGAGATTATCATTCCCTACACTGATGAGAGCGAAAGCTTGAAACGCTGGCGTATGTAGGTAATAATAATTTAATATTATTTACTCAAAATTTATATTGTTATATATATATATATATATATATATATATATATATATAATGAACATCACTATGCTCTTTATGATTCATAGATTTTCCAGGCTAGTATTTTTTATTTCCAATTGTTACCATTCTTTCCTGCTTCCCTCGTGGTTTGTTTAGCTATAAGTACAATATGGTTGATCGTTTTTCTTTGCTTACAAACATCAGGATTTACTCTTTTTCTTGATACAAACTGACAACCTGATTGAATCAATTTTTGAGATTCAATCTGAACGAAATCGTAATCTGTCAAGACGGTTCAGTGAATGCATAATTTTATGATTTACTTGCAAACATAAGCTCCAAATTGAAGCCTATGTTTGCAAGCCAGAGGCTTCAATGAAAGAATTAAGTTTCAGCTGAACAAGCTACAGCTTTTAAAACTGTATAATCCTATTTAATATTGTTCAGTGTATGTGTAATGGGGTTATGCTCTGCAAGAAATTGCAAACATATATTTAGCATATTTTATCGTGTAATGTAATGATTTTAAAAGACAGTTTCAAAAATATAAACAAATATCTAAAAATGTTAAAATTACATTTTTTGCTTTTTTTTTTAGTTTCATATTCCAATCTAACACTTGATTAGTTTTTGTTTGTTTTACGGAATATTAACTATCAACAGGTTAGGGTTAATGCCAAATCGAATTGTTGGATAGGATCCGGTACTCTTATAGAGAATGCACCGCATTTCTGTGACTTCGCGTCGTTAACGTTCAAGCAGGTCTCGGAAGTGCCCGAGAGTTGACGAGGCGAAAATTGCCAAACGATAAAATTGAAGACTGGCAGACGATAAATTCAGACGAAGAAAATAGAAGTAAAATACATATATAAAAATAAAGAACGAACAAACGATAGCTAAACAAGTGTTATTAATTAGATGTTTATTTTTTTTTTGTCAAAGGAACCATTGTTAATCAAATGTTTTTAAATAAAATGTTTTTTTTTGTGCACCGAAAAGTTTCAAAAGATGATTTGTTTTATATAATAAACAACGAAACCACTATTTTTAACAAATTTCTTGTTTGTCCTTTTTTCATTGTTTTTCTAATGTTTTTTTTTTTAACATTTTCTGGGTTAGGGTTTAGGGTTAGTCCTTCACTAGAAGTGACCGTTGCTGACAGAACTCAATGAGTCCTTCAGGAGATTCAACGCGCTGACACAGGTCGTATGAATTCATTTTTTTTAAATGCGCTGTAGATCGTAGAAATTAATTTCTTCGAAAAATTATCGTCCGCTTGCTTGGAACATATTGTCTAATGCCTGCTGCACCCTGATTGGTTAATAGTTTTGTCAACTCTCGGGCGCTTTCCGAGACCTGCCCGAACATTGACGATGCGCAGTCACGGAAACGTGGTGTGTTCTCTATAAGAGTACCTATAATCCTATAGGTGGGATAATTTTGTATATATTTTTTATATTTAAGATAGCTTAAGTTACATTTTATTGAAGATTTTATTACTTTAATTAAGTTTAAGATGTTGCTCTGGTTAGTGTTGTTTTAATATTTTTATCTTGCTTATCAGCCTATTTAGAGCTATTTAATGCCGAATCCACTCGTTTTAATAATTTTTCTTTTCAAATATTTATTCCTGGAGTTTGCTTTTATTACTGATTTAGGACGAAAGTTATATTACTGATCACAGTTTCATGTTATTCTCGGGGCGGATTCTATTTAATCCATAGATGGGATCCTGACAGATACTACTACTCCATGCATGAGCGGACCTAAGAGCAGTGGTAACTAAGGGGGTGCTTGACACTTCCCAAATCGGGCTTCACCATTGGGTGTAGCTTAATGTTATTCCCAGAACATATACTTTTTTTTTTTTTACAGTTTATTATATATTTTGATAGTCCTCAAGAATTATAAAACCCTCTCCATGTTGACGTTTTACAAATGTATCTTTTATGCTATCAGCATAAAAAATCAGTTGTCTAGTGCTTCACCGATACATGCAGTTTAATGAAATTCCCAGGACATATCTAACATTTTATCGACATAAAGTTTATGTCTCATATACTAAGACATAAATTACTTAAATCAGAACTTCTTTGCATCTGGGCGAGTTTATGATTGCATATAGGGAGCAACAGGTGATGACAGTCGTACTAAAGTAGGGAGAAAGCTATTATTATAACTGTAGTTGTCTTTATTTTTGCGTGTATAGGTTCACCTCTGTTGCCCATCTCTTTCCGGTTGCCTCTAATACAGATATGTAAGCTCATGGTTTTCTGAGGGTCATGTGGGTCTATTTATGTTGTTGTGACGGCCACACATGACTAATTGAAGTAACAAAGATATTCTGCATTAAGTTTTATCAAACTTATAAACATACAATACACACACAAATTATTTAGCTACATTCACGAATGTAAAAACCCCATCACCTCACTTGGTTGGCATCAGGCAGTCTTCTGTGCGTCATAAGTTATCTGCTTGAATCTGTGATAAATCAAGAAGTTGTAAATCACATCAGCAAAAACAGCCTTTTCATGACAAGCAATATGGATTTCGTTCTGGGAAGCCAACAGCAGCTGACGTGCTGACTGTAATATGATACAAGATCAGTACATCTATTGACGAAGGATTCATTTCTAGAGCAATAGCCTTTGATAGGGTTTGGCATAATGGTCTACTTCATAAGCAAGCTTGCTAGTTATGGAATATCTGGAATGTCCTTTCAACCATCAAGTCCTTTCTCTGATAGGTTTATAAAAGTAGTCGTTGATAAATAGAAGTCTAAAGCACATCGTATCGATGCCAGCGTGCCTCAAGGATCAATTCTGCACCCAACGCTCTTCCTGATCTTCATCAATGATCTCCAAAATCACATTCTAAGATCATTCATCGACATTTATACAGATAATAATATAGCAACACTTCAAAGAACATTAATGATCAAGATCTTTCTGATTCTTGCTTCTCTGACCTGGAGCACGTCGTGAAATCGGGAAAAAGTGGTTGGTTACTTTTAATATGTCTAAGACCAAGCTTCTCTCTTTTCACCACCAACGCTCTGATCCTCACTTTGCCCTAATTGGAATAAATGTCTCTCAAATTGAGGAATCCCCCCTGCTTTGACAAGCTTCTGGGACTAACCTTCACCCCAGACTTGAAACAGATTGAAAATAATGAATAGAATGAAAAAAATTTGATTACTTATGAGGGCGGTTTATGACAAGTATTTGTTGACATTGGATTTGAAGATGGCCATGTTGTAATATGTCAGGAAGCAGTGTTGTGGTAATGTGTTCCACAGGTGGTAAGTTCTGGGAAATAAACCTTGTTGATGGAAATTCCACCTGACGCTATTCACACAAAGGAAGAAAAAAAGTTATTTTCTGTTGTTGTAAAAGACGAGTTCTTGCTGTGAATATCTTACAAGGAGGAACGTGGGAATCGAGCTCAGTCGAGTATCTTCCATGCTTGATAAAAGAATCTTGTCGGATTTGCAAAGTCAGACCCAAATAATCTTTAAGCTGACAAATCAAACTTTGTTTCTGTTATGCCAATTTTCATTTGTTATTGTTAAACGATGTTAGCGTCAAATTCGGTTTTACGGCCTATTCTATTAGAGTGTTAGCTCATGGGCTGGGAGACAAGGGTTCAATCCTCGGTAGGGTCATACCAAAGACTTTAAAAAAATGATTATTTCCCCTTGTTAAACACTCAGCATTATAAGGTGAGGGATCAAGGGTAAGTGGAGTAATCCTGGGAAAGGAGTGTCGCCCTCCCCTACATCTGGACGTAGTAGCTAATAAAAAGGGAGCCTTCGGGTCGCCCTTGACTATGGTTGACCACTTTATTTTTTTAGTGACATCATAATAATTTACTTTGCTACAATTTATTTTAAAATAACTTAGTCTGGCCCAGACAATCTGACAATATGAAACATTCCTAACTGATCACTGAAAAATTAAAATCAGCTAGGGGAATAACTCTTATTATATTCTTCAAGCAAAATATGATTTTTCTCCCTTACAACAAGAATTTCTTTCTTTTTCTGTATAAGTTATTTTTAAATATGCAAATAAAATAAAAATTAAAACTAAATGACTACATTGCATCCCGGACAACTTCTGTAGACCCAGCTAGTAATCGATAAAAACAAGTATATTTTCAAATTAAAGGCAACCAATTCTTGTAGGAAATCTATTTTAGAGCCCTTACCCTTAAAAAGTATAACAAAACTCCCAAAGGTCCTATAATCGTGACCAGAGCAATTAATTACAACTATCTGACCAGAAAAGAATTCCCTGTCCCTTTTTCACAAAATGAAAAACTCTGAAGTCAAATGCTGACCCCAAAAAGCTATATGATCAAACTATAGAAAAAAGGCGGACAACAAACCAAGAAATATAATGAAAAAAAAAAGAAAACGATTAAAACAGAAATTTTCCAAACATTATATATCTTTCTTCTTTTTTGTGTGTAAAAATCTTATTCTTCCTGTTATTGCTAACATTCCTGTGATAATCATTCTTATAAATATTCAACATTTGTCAACCTGATTTTTATATGTCTATAAAAAACATGGAACCTACAATAGAAACCATTTCTAGTGACAGATTTTATGGGAGGCTTGGAACCGGCACCCATGTTTTATTCTATTTTAGTCAAAAGTCTTCAAGCTGTATCGTAAACATTTCTTTTATTAGTGTTTTATTATCATAAAAAATACTTTATTTTTTTTACATATTTTGTTTGAATTTGATAAAAAATTTGAATGCATTCATTATTCCTGCTTATTTTAAGATCCCAACCCTGTATACTTCAACTAGAGGGAAAGACAACCACATTCATATGAACATTCAAGAATATATATATATATATATATATATATATATATATATATATATATATATATATATATATATATATATATTATTCAATAAAATAGGCAGCATTTTTTCATTGAAGCAAACATTGTTAAAAATAACAGAATTCTTTTGTTTAATTATACCTTTTTTATTTTATAAATTTTTCTAATGATCTTTTTTGTGTTAAAAAAATCAATGTTCCATATGTATTACAAAAAAATTATTCATTCATTTATATATATATATATATATATATATATATATATATATATATGGAACATGTATTTATTATAGAGTGTTTATAAAAATATTATTTAAATGAAACATCGGGATGAACGCGTTTACACAGTGTTCTGTTGGGTATATATAATGTATTTGAAAATACTTAAATGTATAATTGAATTAAATAAGTATAACGTGTTTTGATATAAACATAGTTAGGTTAAATGGAAAAATATTTCGCATTTATTCATTTATATATATATATATATATATATATATATGATGCTCTTCCCAGGTAAAATCAATTAACGGAACAGACCAGTTTTGTGCCATGTTTATGTCTCCTTACGAAGATTAAAATCAAGATATAATGGATCCAATTCAATGCAAATCTGATATATTTAAATTTCCAAATGTGAGGTTGTGTCCATATTATGCCCCCTAAAAACCCTTTAAAATACTCAAAAGAATCTGAAATTTGGGAAATATTTATTAATTTATGTCTAATACCTATTGTTAACATATCACAAAAATCGGAGGTATCTCCACTTCTACGAAAGGCTTCTATTTCCTTTTTACCACCTTTGCATAAAAACTTAATTAAACTAAATATAGCCCACATCTGAATCACTTATACCTAGCAGCTGTTTAAAAAATTCATAATGATCGGCTAATTAGTTTAGAAATTAATCCTGTACATACAAACATATTAAAATACCCAACTTTATATATATATATATATATATATATATATATGAAACAAAGAAAGGTACGTCTTAAGACATTCGTTGATCCGAACGAAACCGGTAAAATCTCTCATTTTATTTTTTATTTCTTCCTGTGTTTAATTGTCTTTTTTTCTTTCTGTCTTTCATGCATTCTGTCTCTACGAGATTTCATTTCATGATATATCATGTATTTTATCTTCACATATATATATATATATATATATTATTCAATAAAATCTTTTAGTCATGTATATTATATATATATATATATATATATATATATATAAATATATATATATATATATATATATATATATATATATATATAAACACACACATAGAGAAGTGACACTTTTCTATTTTGTTGTCCCCCCCCCCCTCCGGGCAACGCCGGATAGCCATGTTAGTTTGAAATAAAATATTGTTCAATCAGACAGAAGAATATTTGTTATATATCAAGGGCCGGGTTTGAATGGAAAAGTTTGAGTAACACTTAAGGGTCAGAGGTGGCCTTCAGAACGGAAGTCGACGAAACTATGTGACTTCCGGGCAGATATTTTCTGGCTCTTGGCTGGCAACACTTCAAGTAGACAAAACGTATCCAGGGCACCGTTTTCAATGGGGGGGCGCAATGTAGCTAGGTGTAGCAAGACGATCTGTCTGTCTTTCTCATGCGTCTGCAAGTAACCCATCGCTTTTTTCCGTGACTGTTCTTCTCTTTTTTTCTTTTTTTTTTCTTCGTTTTTTTAAAAATAAATTAACATCGGCGTCAACAGACGATCCTGAACTTGGATATACGATTTACATAGTGTTACATAATGAGGTCCGTGTTTGAAGTTTTAGTGACACCTAAGGGTCAGAGGCTACCTCAAAACGGAAGTCAACTAGACCACGTAGCTTACAGACAAAGATTTTCTGAAGGCAGGTTGCCAGCGACTTTATAATGGTTTATATACAGATTGGAAAGTGAAAGCGTAACAAACAAATGCTTGCTAAATATAGCGTATTTTAGTTTAGTCTCGTATAAGAAAATGCAAAGAAAAGGAAGAAATCTGTATGATCACCTTAGTTTGCTCTTTTTCCTTTTTTTTACTGTTGAGTCACCATTTCTCAAGGCCAAGAGCTACTCGAGGATAAAGGATTAATGAAATCGAATTACTGTCAGCCAAAAGACGAGGAACAATGAACTAAGTTTGATATTTTATCGGGCAATTTATGACAAGACGATCACGTTGTAATCTGAAGAGAAAACAGTCTTGTAGTATGTGTTCCAAAGATGAGAAGATCTTGCAATAAACACCAGTAACCTCTGTGATTTTTTTCTTGTGACTGGTATAAAAGAACGTTTTATTTAAAAGAGAAATCTTTTAAATAAAACGTTCTTTTATAAATTAACATCGATGTCCGAGTGGTTTTGTCAACAGACGATCCTGAACTTGGATATATGATTTACAAAGTGTAACATAATTAGGTTCGTGTTTTAAGTTTGAGTGACATCTAAGGGCCAGAGGCGTGGCCACCGAGAGTTACTACAGGGCGGTTGGCTAGAAAATGACGTCACTTCATTGCGTGTCAAAACAATGGCCGTCGTAATAACAATAAGAAGGCATTTCGACTTCTCCATTCACTAAATAATCCATCAAAATTCAGGAAATCAACCAATTTTAATGAGATTTTCAGTATTTATTAATCAATGATTACGGAATATAATAAATCCATTACTTTATTATAAAGCTTGGTGCAAATGTATTATTTCTTGTAAACAAAAAACACCTTTACTAAAGTTATCTAAAATATCAAAACATGTTGACCATACGATATTGTAAATATTTAAAACAAAGCATTAGAAAACTTTAAAAATTGCATGTAAAAAAAGAAAAGAAAGGAACACGATTCGATTTATCCTGAAACTGATCTTTATTCAATATAAATTTAAAGAAAATAATAATTCACGATCAAATACTGCAAAAAACTGAATTATGTATTATCATTATTTAAACCTCTAACCCAATCAACCGTAAGTAATTCAGACTTTGAAATTTGTTTAAAAATTATACAAAAAAAAAAGTTCAATGTTTTCATAATCAAAATAATACAATTTACCTCAGCCATGAATGAAATAGAAACTTGTATTCAATAAATCGCATACAATGAACCGTTCCCAATATCTATTCGGTTACAGTATCAAATAAGTCAAAAAGTGTTGATGTGCCGTAAAACAATAACCTTTCCAATCTTAGGGTTCGGGTTATGAATAAGACTGACCGAGATTATAATCAACAAAAATACAGGGTTTTTTTTTCTTCTCCTTCATAAAAGAAAGAAGAATAAGACAGACACAAAGATTGGTAAGGTTCACATTAAAAGAGGGAGCAAAGAGCTTTGTCGAAGTCAAAGAGAGATGTAGAAATTGCCTGGAAGCAATCGTGCATATCTGCAGATTGCTTTTATTAACTGTAAAGCAGTTACAAGGTGAGGAATCTCTTCTTATCAAAAGATGTTTGTTTTTTTTGCAGAAGGAAAAGAAAAGAAAAGATGGCGCTGCTTCAGTTGAAGTCAGATTTAGGGAAAGCAAGACAAATGAATAACAAAAACGAAGACGTATAATTTAGATTATTCGGATTACTGTTCTCATCTTGAGTGTTATTCTCACAACGTTTCGGCCGATGTAACCTTCGACTTTCTTCAGGTGCATCTCGTCGAACTCGAGAATATTTCTGTCGCAAGGATCCATGACGTAACGAATAAAGTACTAAGTAAAATTCGGTTCTAGGTGCAGTCTTCTGAAGGTTGAAGGTTCAATCCTCAGTGCGGGCAATACTAGGAATTGCGAATTACTGAAGACTTCTACCCGGTCACGGCTGACGGAACGAGAGCATGCTACTCCCGTGGATTAAATAAAAGGGTTCTGTTCGAAATTCTGTGCAGATTCCCGAGTTCGACAGAAAGATTCCTGAGTTCAACAAGTTACACCTGAAGAAGATCAGAGGTTAAAACGGTTGAAACGTTATGAGAATAACACTCAAGATGAGAACAGTAGTCTGAATACTGCCCATAATACAAATTATCAATCCTCATCTCAAAAATTCAGAAACAAAAACGAAGATACCTTGAAAGAATGGATCAGTTTCTTTTTATTCAAATAAAATGTTTCAGAATTTTTAAAATGAGAAATGATAATTTGGATTATTCGGACTACTGTTCTCATCTTGGATGTTATTCTCACAACGTTTTGGCCGATGTAACTTTTGACTTTCTTCAGGTGCATCTCGTCGAACTTGGGAGGCTTCATATCAAATCCTGGAATCCGTACGGAATTTAGAACGGAACCCTAGTTCTTGTTCTGCCAACCATGACCAGGTAGAAGTCTTAAGTAATTCTTAATTATATTCTTAGTATTCTAGTATACTGATGATTGATGGTTTGGTTGTTTTGTTTTACGGCATATCAACCCTTTTCAGGTTATTTAATGCCGAATGCAGTCATTTTGGTGAAAGTTTTTATGCTTCAAGTTGTTTATATCTTCAAGTATTTATTGATGGTGTTTGGTTTGGTTGTTTTGTTTTACGGCATGTCAACCCTTTTCGGGTTATTAAATGCCGAATGCAGTCATTTTGGTGAAAGTACTGATGATTGAACCATCGACCATGGTACAATGGATAAAAGTGCTAAGTACTAATCAGTTCTAAGTGACCGTCTTCTGGATGTTGTAAGGTTCAATCCTCACTACAGGTGGTACTAAGAATATAATTAACAATTACTTAGACTTCTACTCGATCATGGCTGATAGAATGAGCACAATCTACCACAGTGGATTAAATGAATGGTTCAGTTTAAAATTCCATACAGATTTCCGAGTTTGACAAGACACGTCCGAAGAATGGCGGAGGTTACATCGGTCAAAACGTTGTGAGAATAACCTCCAAGATCAGTCCGAATAATCCAAGTACTACAAAATAAATTGATGCTCTTTTAGTTTTGTTTCTACCTTCATGCATTTTGAATAATTCCATTCTGAACATATCACATATTTACGCAAGACTACACTTGAATAATCCTAGTTTGCATCAAGCAAGAGCTTCCCGTCTGTTGAACACATTAGTGTGGGACTACTTCTCTGCTAATTACAACTTGGTCGTTTTCAAATTCGTGTCATAAACCACCCTATAAGTAATCAATGGCAGTTCATACTATTGGTTAATGTTAGTACTCCCATAATTCCACATCCTTCGACTGGCAATCATTTCATCGCATTAACCCTTATCCCTAAGTCGCTCTTGGCCTTGATAAGTGGTGACCCCAAAAGAAAAAAAATGTCATATTCTGGCAAAAAGTGAATGATGTTTTTTTTTTTTATAGATTAGCAAAGAGATTTCTTAAAATTAAAGCCAGTGTAGATATGATTCGTAGTTTAATTTGTTGGGATAAGAAGGTTATTTTACTTTCTAGATCTGTGATCCACACACTTTTACCCCCTTTGCATGAAACTAAATTGAACTAAATATAGCCCAAATTACCCATCCTTACACCTCGCAGCTGTGTTCCAACATTCATAATGATCAGTTAATTAGTTTAGGAGTGAATCCTGTACATACACATATATATATAAACATATACACATACCTAACTTTATATAAATAGAGATGGCAAAATGTCTTTAACCCTTATCCTCGAGTGGCTCCCGGACCTTGATAAGCGATGCCCCATTAATAAAAAACAAAATTAATAATAGAAATGTAAGTTCGTGATCCGAGGCAGGAGCAATGCGATATAGGTACCGGAAGGTGGAACAGATGAACAAAAATAAATGAGAGGAGAAAATATGAATGGAATCTCAAATCAATTTATTAATATTTCACGGTTTAAATACCAAAACAGTAAATAGAAAAAAGGTTTACTGTCAAGCAATTTAAAAGGTCCGAAATAAACTTTAATTTTCGAGAGTGGAACCTCTTATTATCAAAAGGAATCAAAAATATGACCGAGTGGTCGAAAAGGCGAGATAAAATCCCCATCCCCAAAATACAAATATTAATTATTTGTATGTCTATAATATGCTTACATTTTATATTGAGCTCTAAATAAAGTAACTCAGTTTCTATACGAACATAACAGAACGGTAATCTAATTATCGATTTCTGAAATATCATTTCATTAAAGAATTCATTACATTAATTATAATTAAAATAATTAGGTCTAAATTAAAAAAAATATGATGGAATGTTTTTAATCAATGATTTCGTAATGAATTAATATGAAATAACATTTAATTAAGCTTGCGATAATAAGAAAATGTATGGAGACAATTCAGTGCAGATATTACTCATAAATTATTATTCCGAATCTTGAGATGAAAATCTAAATTCTAGGTTTTTTTAATGAACTTTTTTTGTTAATGAGTCAACATTTATCAAGGCCAAAAGCCATTCGAGGATAAGGGTTAATGAGATGGGATGATTCTCAGTTGAAAGATGAAGAATATGATAAGAGGATTGAATATGATGAATGAAACGAAAAAACAAACTATTTTAATAAATTATTAATTTAACAAAACCTTTCATTATCGATAATGAAAGATTGACGACTCCTACCAGAATGTGATTTCATTTTTATAATTTGGTCCCACAACTCTAAAACAATATTAACCTATTAGTGCCCTATTTTTTTAACTTGAATTTATTTACCAAAAATCTTTTGTAAATAAAATATTATATTTGAGCAAAATTACTTTCAAAGATTTACTTGACTTCATAAGATAGTTTGGGTATTTCTCTCTCTCTCTCTCTCTCTCTCTATATATATATATATATATATATATATATATATATATATACATATATATATATATATATATATATATATATATATATATATATATATATAGTACATGTATTATATTAGTTTCTGTAGATGTTAATCCGTTGAAACTCCAGTGTTTATAGAAAGTGCTCAATAACAAGTAGAGCTGTTCTTCAGTATAAAGTTTTATTCATACAAACATTATTGGTTACATATGTACATACATGTTTCGGCTGTACTCTTCACAGAAGATTTTGGTCAGATTTGTGTCTTTAAACATGTCTTTTAGATATTTAAGTTGTAGTATTTCCTTTGGCTTTGTTGTAGATCCTGACAGTCTATTAATATATGTTTGACTGTAAAAGGTTCTTGACATGATATACACATTGGAGACTCTTCACCTTTCAATAAATGTTTGTGGGTAATATATGCATGTCCTATACGAAGTCTGGCTACTATAACCTCTTCTCTTCTTGCCTTTCTGTAGCCTACGGGCTACTCACCAATAGTTGGCCAAATCTTGTGTAATTTATTACTTTTGCATTACTCCCAAGATTCTTCCCATTTTTCCATGATCAATTTTTTTTATAGTTGGTCTGAGATCGGTGTGCGGCATTTTTATACTTGATAGATTAATAAATAAAACATTTTAGATGAATTTTTTTTGAACATGAAGTCTATGATGTTGGTCAGATTTGTGTCTTTAAACAGGTCGTTTGACTTTATTATAGATCCAGACAGTCTATTAATATATGTTTGACTGTAAAAGGTTCTTGACCTGATATACACATTGGAGACTCTTCACTTTTCAATAAACGTCTATAGGTAATATATGTATCTTTCTTCTTGAAAAGGCAAACCTGAGGGAGTAAAAAGGGAAGAAGGAGTTGGTTTTGCTATCAGAACAAGGATCACATCCCAGTTAGAGCAACCTTGTGGAATTAGTGATCGAATCATGTTACTAAGATACCTTTACCTGAAGACATCTTTGAGCGATGGAGAGAACATTTTAGGGATTTATTTGATAATCCATCTAAAATAGATGAACTGGTTATTGATAGTCTCCCTAAAAAGGAGATCGTCTAGGAGATAATGATTGATCCTAGCATTGATGAGACAAAAAAAGGGACCATTAAAGAAATTAACATGGGAAAAGCACGAGGACTAGATGAGGTACCTGTCGAATTATTGTTGTTTGGAGGTGATATCCATGCACTCATCCTTGCTGTTTGGCATGGTAATGCTGTCCTGTAAGATTTCATCGATGCTATAATGATTTTGCTTTATAAAGAAAAGGGTTTAAAATTTGAGTGTGGCGATTATAGAGGCATTAGCTTGCTTGAAGCAATGGGGAAGTTCTGTCAGAGATTCTGCTGAATCGTCTGATGAAATGGATTTGTCTCTCTGTCATCGGTTTTAGATCTGGCCGTGGCACAATGGACATGACATATTCTGTTCGCCAGCTAATAGAAAAATGTATGGAACAGTGTGCACCATTATACGAAGTTTTTATCGATCTAACAAAAGCCTTTGATACCATCAATCGCAGTGCATATTGGATGATTCCTGGAAACTAGGCTGTCTTGCAAGTTTTGTGAAGATGCTTCAGCAGTTACACCATAACATGAAAACCCGAGTGACCTTTAATGGGTCACTGTCTGATCCAATATCATTTGATAACGGTGTGAAACAAGGTGATATCCTTGCTTCCATATTATTCTCCATATATTTTGCTGTGATGCTGGTGCATGCTTTTAAGGATTGCGATATTATGATGAACATTCGTTTTCATACAGCAGGCAAACTTTTTAACGTTAGACGTCTCAACGCAAAGTCAAAAACCTTTCAGAACCTTGTTCTTGAACTTCTATATGCAGATGATGCAGACCATTTTTCACATACAGAAGAGAACATGCAACTGATTATGGACAAGTTATCCAGTGCATGTAAAGCTTTTGGACTTACTATCAGTCTCAAGAAAACTTATGTTATGCATTCCCCTCATATGTTGAACCTAACATCTTGGTTGATGGGAAGAAATTAAAGGTTACAGAAAGCTTTGTGTATCTTGCTGGTCCACTAAGTAGGGACTGTATGCTTGATGCTGAAATAAATCACAGAATAGCCAAAGTCGGTTTTGCTTTTGGTAAACTAGAGAAACATGTAATGTTAGATCGAGGAATTATATCAAAAACAAAGATTAGTGTTTACGAAGCATGCGTTATTTCTACTCTGCTCTTGACCTTTTGGCTAAGATCAAAGTGTAGTATCTGTTCTGATGGATACTACACCCCATAAACTGGTATTGTCTTGGCCTTCGGGGCTTGATTTATGCCGGTTTATGGGTCGGTCCTGTGCAGTTCTAGGTGGTCCACCCTCCCAGGCTTTGCCTCCCCTCTTTGGGGAGGAGTAAGTTTATTGCTTACTGCCTGAGGCACCCCTACCGGGGAATACCGACGGGGCTGCCCAGGCAATTTTTAATGGCCAGAGTGCTCACTTTCTCGAGCGCTGGCTTTTCAAACCCCTTTTTCCCGACCCGACCTTGGGTCACATCTTACTTGTGGGAGTAAGATAAAACTGGCCTTGTGCCTAACCTTCTGGAGAGGAGGTAAATAAATACTCTGCTATATGGATCAGAAACTTGGACAGCAAATAGAAGAACTCTAGGTCAGAGTTTCTGAAATAGCAGGTCAATGTCTGGCATCCGGTAGAAACTTGGACAGCAAATAGAAGGCACATCAAGCTATTAGAAAGATTTCATCAAAGTTGTATCCGGAGAATACTAAACATCGACTAGAAAACTTTCACACTTGACACGGTAGTCCTTAGAACGATCAAAGAGCACCAGAATAGAGATGAAAATCATTACAAAATCAGATGCGCTGAACAAGACACCTTGTTAGGATGGAGGACGAAAGATTTTCTAAACTGATGTTTTATGGCGAGATAGATAGATAGATAGAAGAACCCACAATATAAGCCAAGAAAAAGGTTTAAAGATGCCCTGAAAAAACAACTTGTAACTACTTGAGATGAATGTAGATAACTGGGAAGCACAATCGGAAAGCCGTCAAATATGGAGGAAAAACATCAGGGAAAGATGTAAGGATTTTGAAGAGCGACGTGTAGATCATGCTGTCTTACAGCGTGTTTTAAGAAAGCGGGATGAAAGTATAGTGTCAGAGAATATACAACAGGAACTGAAGTGCACTGTATGTAAAACATTTTTTTTTTATCAAAAGCTGGACTTGTAAACCATCTTAAATCACACAAACAAAGACAGGATGAACAGTTTCATGAGGAAGCTATACCAGCACAACCTCCAGTGCTAAAATATACTTGTGGTCTAATCTGCAAATCTAAAAGTGGCCTAACAAGACATTCGAAGATTTATAATGAAGCTAACGTGCAAGTACCCTTACCAGAAGGAAAGTTTTTGTGTCATATATGTGAACGTCCATGTAAGACTGGAGCTGGTTTAAAAAGCCACCTACGTGCACACGGCTGCACAACAACTAATTGAAGAGATGGCAAACTTCTGTCAAGCAATCATATATATATATATATATATAATTGAAATTCCCGAAACAGTTTTTCATGGTAAACAACTGATGATCCCTTAAAATAGTGTTAGAAATAGTGTTAGAAATAAACTAATATAATAACTGTAAAAAATAAATTGACTTACATGAGTGATTTTCCACTGGAAGACTTGGGACTATAAGTTTTGTTTTTTTTAAATTTTTTTTTTTTAATATAGTTTTAATGGTTGAGAAACTTCCGAGACTATATATATATATATATATATATATATATATATATATATAAATGTGATACTTAGAAGGCAATACAATGCAGAGGTATGACGGATATATATATATATATATATATATATTGTGTGTATTTAGGCAGCATTCTTTCATTTAAGCAAACATTGTTAAAAAATATTAAATATTTGAAGCTATCTCTATTAAAATCCAGCAACCTAAAATAAATAACATTATGTATGAAACGAGTAACAAGACTTTAAAATGTTTAACATAAATGCAATTAATCCTGTCACAAGATTTACATTTTAAACGTTCTGGTTTGTTGTTTTGACATCTAACGACTTCACATACAGCGTTCTCAGTAGTTTTATGAAATTATTTTTGTTTTTCCATTTTTTTGTTCATTTGTTTCTTGTCACCTGAAGATGATTCGACGAAGAATCGAAAGTGCTAGTGATACTTATAAAACATTCATTAATTTTTCTTAACATATTTTTTTTACTGCATAATATTAGAAATGGGTCTGTTTTATAAGTTTGATTGGAATGCTACTTTTCTTATGAGGATTCGAGGCGAAGCAAGAACACTTATAAACAATAAATAAATAAATAATTCGGCGAAGAGTCATAGACAAAAATAATATATTTATGCGATGTACTGCCGATTCGTTAACTCTGTTACTGGCGGGAGAACAACGTGGTCATTCGAACGTTCTTGGGTCCTTTTCCAAGGTCTGCCAGCTTGGATCTCTGCTTTTGCCCGTTCAGTTTTCCGTTTTTATTGGTGTTTCTCATTTCACACAGGCTTACTATATTTCGGGTTTAAATCGAGCAGAGTTCATTCTTATTGGTCGAAAATTCTGATTTAGTGACAACATGTGAAATCTCTTACTTGCTTTTGAAAGTGAAGAGGAAAGCGTACCCAAACGAACCGGAGAAAGAAAGAGGGTACCTATTCAAGCCAGTCACTTTTTTGGTGTTCGTACGAATCGCATCTCTCCTCAGCATACTTTTAAAGACCAATGAGAATTTCTGAAATGATTCCAGTTGATAAGCACTGCTCTAATTTATATTGTAGAAGGAAAATTATTGAACATCACTGATGACATTGTTGAATACATAATTCAAGGTTATGCTAAACTCTCAAATTATATTGTAAATATTCTCGCTAGGTAAATTACTTGATAAGTTTATAGAATTGAAAAGACTTATTATATATTCAGAAATTTAAATAATATCCAATTTCAAGTCTTGCAGAATCTTTGATGCAAAAATGTGATTACATTTAAGGAATTTGCATATTAAATTTATTTACATAAGAAGTTTAGGATAATGAGACTCGATGAATACAGAATCTTGTCAAGTCATCTCCAAACCGATGATGAGTAGGGTTAAGGTTAGGGTTAGGGTTAGGGTTAGGGTTAAGGTTAAGGTTAAGGTTAGGGTTAGGGTTAAGGTTAGGGTTAGGGTTAGGGTTAGGGTTAAGGTTAGGGTTAAGGTTAAGGTTAAGGTTAAGGTTAGGGTTAGGGTTAGGGTTAAGGTTAAGGTTAAGGTTAAGGTTAAGGTTAGGGTTAGGGTTAGGGTTAGGGTTAAGGTTAAGGTTAGGGTTAGGGTTAGGGTTAGGGTTAAGGTTAGGGTTAGGGTTAAGGTTAGGGTTAAGGTTAAGGTTAAGGTTAGGGTTAGGGTTAGGGTTAAGGTTAAGGTTAAGGTTAAGGTTAGGGTTAGGGTTAGGGTTAAGGTTAAGGTTAAGGTTAGGGTTAGGGTTAGGGTTAAGGTTAGGGTTAAGGTTAGGGTTAAGGTTAGGGTTAAGGTTAGGGTTAGGGTTAGGGTTAAGGTTAGGGTTAAGGTTAGGGTTAAGGTTAAGGTTAAGGTTAGGGTTAAGGTTAGGGTTAAGGTTAGGGTTAAGGTTAAGGTTAGGGTTAGGGTTAAGGTTAAGGTTAGGTTTTTTTAAACAACTCTACTTTAATCTACTTTTTCATAAACCTGAAATATTAAAGCAATTGCTCGATTATTAAAAACTAGCAGGAAGACTCGACGTTGCTCGGGATTGAATGAGGAACACTATGTCTTTTTTCACTATGTTCATAAAACCATATTACCTCCTTTTTTTTTTTTACTGTCCCCTGTTTCACCCCCTACAATATTTGGAAGAAACTGTCATTTTGGAAAACTTTCTGAATTAGTGTCTTATATGTATGGTTTTAAATTTCATTAAAATCAGATATATGTATCTGAAGTTTTAAAGGATGGGGGTACATAGAGATTCGGCATATTGAGGGGCATGTACAGATTCGGGACCACTTCCATTGCCTTCCCCAGAGAATTTTATACATGATTTAGATTTCATCAAAATAGGATATATTGGAAGTTTTAAGGAGGTTATGCCCTCATACCTCCATTAGTGTGGATCAGTTCCATTGTTTTTGTCAAAAAATTTTACATAAGAATACACTTTTAGATTTTATGTATTCTCTAACTTTTCTTTCTATAGGGAACCTCCCCTCCATACACACAAAGAGACATTGACATTTATATATAAAGATTTACGGAATTTTAATGGACAAAGGTTCTTTCCCGTCTGTGAAACACATTGCAACGTGACTGCTTCCCTGCTTATTGCAACTTGGTCTTCTTTAGGTCCAATTTAAAGTCCATTCCTTATTAAAAACCGAACTATAAGTTATAAATTCATACAATTGATCAATGTCAATGCTTCCATATTTTCCACATTTTTCAGCCGACAATCATTTCAGTCTCATTAACCCTTATCCTCGAGTGGCTCTTTGCTTTTATAAGCAGTGATTCAATAGTAAAAAAAACTTTTTAGACAAGGATTGATAACTTGTATTATTTGGATTATTCAGACTACTGTTCTCATCTTGGATGTTATTCTCACAACGTTTCGGCCCATGTAACCGCTGACCTTTTTCAGGTGTGTCTTGTCGAACGTGGGAATCTGTATGAATTTCGAATGGAACCTTTCATTTAATCCACAGGGATAGTTTGCTCTCGTTCCGGCAACCATGACCAAGTAGAAGTCGTCATGTAGCTGTGCTAATGTAACAAAATAAAAGAAAAAGACAATGCTTATTTGCTCAATGGTGTCAGTCTATTTGATGCGTTTCTCCTCGCCCACTCCTTAGAGGGGTAAATAACAACGTCTGTACATAGTCAGCTCACAGGCCAAAGAGGCAGATCTTTCTATCTTCTTCATCACGCCTCCTTTTGGACTTCCTGCCTGTGACAATATCCTGACACATACTCTTAATCTCTAATGCGTGTCTCATGCCTAGAACCATATACAGTTAAACATATACTAATGGATTGTCACAATCGCCAACAAAGCCAAAGAAAATACTATAATTCAAATAACCTGAAGAATCTGTTCGAAAATGCTAACCTGAGCAATGTCTTAGACTTTATAAAAAAAATTGAACTATTCAAAAAATAGTTTGAAGTTCAATACTTCAGACTATTTCTCTACAAAATAAAATATCAATGAAACTAACTAGAATAATTATCCCACCTATACGAATCTATCCTACAACTTTTGTCGACATAAATGAGTATTAAAATTAAATCAAAGTAAAATACGGAGTACCTTATTGGTAAGTCCCTACTCTGGCTAAGATGTGTACATTTTTTATTTGAAAATTATTAAATAAATACGTTTTATTATTATTATTATTATTATTATTATTATTATTATTATTATTGAGATGGATATGCCGTAAAACAAACTAAACCAAACCTTAATCTCTAACTTGATTTCTTAATGGAATTTTCCACTCTCCGCTTAATTTTAACCTTATGTGGAAAATACCGCTTTTAACACTATTTAAACATGTTACATAACGAGGGCAGTGGTTGAGTAGAAAGGTTTAAAGGTCAGAAGTCACCTCAGCAAAAATCGATGAAACCACATGATTTCCGACCTAGGTATTTCTCTCTCTTACCTGGCGAAATTTCAAAGAAGAAAAACGTATCCGGGTGCTGTCCCCAATGGAGAAAAAGAGTGCATGCACAATGTGACTAGATGTAGCGAAACGGGCTATCTGTCTATCTATCTATCTGTCTGTCTGTCTCACACACATGCACGCATACAAGTTGTCTTTCTGATGTTTTTCTGTGACTGTTTTTTTAAATAAACCTTTTATATGAACATTAGTCTCCGAGTGAGTTTACCAACAACCTCGGTTCACACTGATGACGACACCGGTGCATAATGGTTTATACAAGCATCGGTAAGTGAAAATGCAGCACACACAAAACGCTTCTAATATTGCTCCAACAAATCCTTGCAATGTTTTTTTTTCACATTCATGTAGCTTTGTAAAAAAAATAAAATAAAAATGCCTGTTATAGCCATCGAGTATGCTAATCATATTTGTGGTGTCTGTCCCGGCACAAATTCTCTTGACGATCCATCACCAGTTTCCCATTAAGACACTCTTTGCATGCAGCTTCTACTTAACCAGCGTGTATGGCGTACGACTTCCAGACGCAATTTATTTTTATTTTCCGAAGCCAACACCATTATTTTTCCGATGAAGGGGGAAATCACAGGAAGAATGGTTTCTGATTTGCTATGTGTCACCAGAAATGCGCTTCACTAGACTTTTTATGAGATAGATATTCGTTAAGTGTTGAGAAAAAAGAAGACAAAACGACTTCAGCTTTAAAAGTGGTCTCTCCAATTAAAAAGGAAGTTACTTATATTTTAATTGATTTTTTGTTTTAGATTTCAAGAATTTTCTATTAAATATTAGAATGTGTGTTTTGTGTTATGTATTTATAATGGCAATAAAATGTTTTGTGTTTTGTGTTATCTATTTATAATCGCAATAAAATGTTTTGTATTATCTAGTTTTAATGTTAATAAAATGTTTTGTGTTATCTATTTATAATGGCAATAAAATGTTTTGTGTTATCTATTTATAATGGCAATAAAATGTTTTGTGTTATCTATTTATAATGGCAATAAAATGTTTTGTGTTTTGTATTATCTAGTTTTAATGTTAATAAAATGTTTTGTGTTATCTATTTATAATGGCAATAAAATGTTTTGTGTTTTGTATTATCTAGTTTTAATGTTAGTAAAATGTTTTGTGTTATCTAGTTTTAATGTTAGTAAAATGTTTTGTGTTATCTATTTATAAATGGCAATAAAATGTTTTGTGTTATCTAGTTTTAATGTTAGTAAAATGTTTTGTGTTATCTATTTATAAATGGCAATAAAATGTTTTGTGTTATCTAGTTTTAATGTTAATAAAATGTTTTGTGTTATCTATTTATAATGGCAATAAAATGTTTTGTGTTTTGTATTATCTAGTTTTAATGTTAATAAAATGTTTTGTGTTTTCTATTTATAATGGCAATAAAAATGTTTTGTGTTTAGTATTATCAAGTTTTAATGTTAATAAAATGTTTTGTGTTATCTATTTATAATGTTAGTAAAATGTTTTGTGTTATCTAGTTTTAATGTTAGTAAAATGTTTTGTGTTATCTATTTATAAATGGCAATAAAATGTTTTGTGTTATCTAGTTTTAATGTTAGTAAAATGTTTTGTGTTATCTATTTATAAATGGCAATAAAATGTTTTGTGTTATCTAGTTTTAATGTTAATAAAATGTTTTGTGTTATCTATTTATAATGGCAATAAAATGTTTTGTGTTTTGTATTATCTAGTTTTAATGTTAATAAAATGTTTTGTGTTATCTATTTATAATGGCAATAAAATGTTTTGTGTTTTGTATTATCTAGTTTTAATGTTAGTAAAATGTTTTGTGTTATCTATTTATAAATGGCAATAAAATGTTTTGTGTTATCTAGTTTTAATGTTAGTAAAATGTTTTGTGTTATCTATTTATAAATGGCAATAAAATGTTTTGTGTTATCTAGTTTTAATGTTAATAAAATGTTTTGTGTTATCTATTTATAAATGGCAATAAAATGTTTTGTGTTATCTAGTTTTAATGTTAGTAAAATGTTTTGTGTTATCTATTTATAAATGGCAATAAAATGTTTTGTGTTATCTAGTTTTAATGTTAATAAAATGTTTTGTGTTATCTATTTATAATGGCAATAAAATGTTTTGTGTTTTGTATTATCTAGTTTTAATGTTAATAAAATGTTTTGTGTTATCTATTTATAATGGCAATAAAATGTTTTGTGTTATCTAGTTATAATGGCAATAAAATGTTTTGTGTTATCTATTTATAATGGCAATAAAATGTTTTGTGTAATCTATTTATAATGGCAATAAAATGATTTGTGTTTTGTATTATCTAGTTTTAATGTTAATAAAATGTTTTGTGTTTTCTATTTATAATGGCAATAAAAATGTTTTGTGTTTAGTATTATCTAGTTTTAATGTTAGTAAAATGTTTTGTGTTATCTATTTATAAATGGCAATAAAATGTTTTGTGTTATCTAGTTTTAATGTTAATAAAATGTTTTGTGTTATCTATTTATAATGGCAATAAAATGTTTTGTGTTTTGTATTATCTAGTTTTAATGTTAATAAAATGTTTTGTGTTATCTATTTATAATGGCAATAAAATGTTTTGTGTAATCTAGTTTTAATGTTAATAAAATGTTTTGTGTTATCTATTTATAATGGCAATAAAATGTTTTGTGTTATCTATTTATAATGGCAATAAAATGTTTTGTGTTATCTAGTTTTAATGTTAGTAAAATGTTTTGTGTTATCTATTTATAATGGCAATAAAATGTTTTGTGTTATCTAGTTATAATGGCAATAAAATGTTTTGTGTTTTGTATTATC
Source organism: Sepiola atlantica (assembly GCA_963556195.1). Classification (NCBI taxonomy): domain Eukaryota; kingdom Metazoa; phylum Mollusca; class Cephalopoda; order Sepiida; family Sepiolidae; genus Sepiola; species Sepiola atlantica. The sequence continues at coordinate 26,960,442 of OY744528.1, forward strand.
TAGTTTTAATGTTAATAAAATGTTTTGTGTTATCTATTTATAATGGCAATAAAATGTTTTGTGTTATCTAGTTTTAATGTTAATAAAATGTTTTGTGTTATCTATTTATAATGGCAATAAAATGTTTTGTGTTATCTATTTATAATGGCAATAAAATGATTTGTGTTTTGTATTATCTAGTTTTAATGTTAATAAAATGTTTTGTGTTATCTATTTATAATGGCAATAAAATGTTTTGTGTTATCTAGTTTTAATGTTAGTAAAATGTTTTGTGTTATCTATTTATAAATGGCAATAAAATGTTTTGTGTTATCTATTTATAATGGCAATAAAATGTTTTGTGTTATCTATTTATAATGGCAATAAAATGTTTTGTGTTATCTAGTTTTAATGTTAATAAAATGTTTTGTGTTATCTATTTATAATGGCAATAAAATGTTTTGTGTTTTGTGGTTTGTGTTATCTATTTATATTGTCAATAAAATGGTTTGTGTTATCTATTTATATTGTCAATAAAATGGTTTGTGTTATCTAGTTATAATAGCAATAAAAATTCAGGCCAAAAGCAAATGTAGATTTTCATGTTATTTATAATCTCAAACTCAGAACATATCTGGTGTGTAAAACACACACGCACACACATATATATATATATTTCAGGTGCTGAGACCTGCATCTGTGGCGCTGAGATGAGACTTATTCCATACACAACTAGAAGCGGTACAGTTGTGTGGCGATGCCCAAATTTGACATGTAGGAAGAAGGTGTCCATTAGATGAGGAAATAACCCTAACCCTAACCATTTTTTATTTATTTATTTGATGTTTAATTGATTTCAAAAAGTTTTTTTTTTAAGTTTGAATTATCTCCCCCTTTCATACTTTTGCCGGCCTCGGCCACGTCTCTAAAGAAGCACATACTTTTTTTAATATTTTTTATTTTAAGAGGAAATAAATAAAAAAATTATATTTAATGTAATTTATTACGGGAGTTAATTTTATTTATCTATTTAGAGTCATGAGACTATTATTACCCCCCCCCCCCGGGTTTCTATGAAAGACAGAGAAAAGAAGATAACTCTATTTTAGGGGATTCTTTCTTTATTTGAGGAATTTCGATCTACTTGCCCCTGTGTGCCTAGTGTCAGGCGAAATTTCCATGAACAGAGTTTCTTTCCAAGAACTTCACACCAGTGGAACACATTACTACGAGATTACTTCTCTGCAGACTATAACATGGATGTCTTCAGGTCAAATATCAAACAATAGTTGATATTAACTGTCTCCATGACAAGTATTTGTTGACATCGGATTTGAAGATGTCCATGTTGTAGTGTGCACGGAACCAGTCCTGTGGTAATGTGTTCTACAGATGGGATGTTCTTGTAAAGAAATTCTGTTCATGCAAATCCCGTTTTATGTTAGACACATCGAAGGAGAACGCAAATTTCATTTTATTTTACTGCAGCTTGCAAAAATTGTTACAGGGTCGTTTTTAAAAATTAATGTACATAGCAAAGTGACATGTTTTTTTAAATACCTGCATTCGATTTTTATTAGCTGCTAAAATAGTTTCACTCTGAAAGTGAGGGCTCACAAAAAGCTTTGGCTGAATTAAAAGGAAAGTGTCAACATCATTAAAAAGTCAAATTTCTAAAAGAACCGACATCAAGAATCAAAATGAAACCAACAAAAATAAAACAAACAAAAAAACTGCGGATTATTTATGACAGCATGTATTATATTGCTGGCAAACAGAATTAAACCAATTGTAAATATGATCAATATCAATGAATTGATCCAAACAGAAATCTGGCTCTTGATATTTGATTCAAGATTCAGTGCAGCTTAGTGAATACGATTGTTAGATTTCATCTTGTCATTTCAGTTTTGATCTGCCATAAAAGAACAATTTTATTGGGAAAGGCGAATGATGGGGAAAAAGAAAGAAAAATATTATCTTTGGCCAAAGAGGATGAATGTTCGATATAAAATCGTAGAGATAAGAGATTAGAGATGACAGCATCTTTTCATGTTTCAAAATATTTCGATTTCCGGATCAACTATTATTTTGAATTACGGCATATCAGCCCCTTTTGCGTTATTTAATGCCGACTCCAAAGGTAAAATGATTTTATGCTTGAGATTCATAATATTTTTAAACAGTTAACAGATTCGGTCATGTATGTAGATCATTTGCAGATCAATTTCTTTTATATGTGTATATTCTGTGAGTAAACAGTCTGAAATTGATTAGTAATTTTTGATCCATAGGACAGTTTGGTTTATTGAACTGATAAACCCACCGCCTTCAAAGAGAAGATTATGATTTCAACTCTTACGTCATTAAATAAGTCCTTTATAGTACCAACATTGTAATATTTTTGTGGCATGGTAGCAAAATCGACACATTCTAACATAAAGTGTTTCAATGTGTATAGGACTTGACAAGTCGCACACGAATCAAGCAGATCATGTGTTTCTTTTGGTAAGATTCGCCTGCTTTTTATTCAATGTTTTAATCAAAAAATGTTTATCTGTAAAGTTTAATCTTCGGTCATTAACTTTCACTGGTGTTTAATTGTAACACTATGATAGGCGTTTTTAGAGCGTTCATTTGGAGAGATTACTAGCATTTAATAACGTACTCTCAAAATATATATATAATAATAATACATATGCTAATGCAATTTCATATTCGTAAGTACCTTATCACTCTCCATGCCCTTTTTAAACAATGAGATTGCCTGATCGCCAAAAATGCAATGCACAAAAAGTAATTTTTGAAAATTAAATTTCATCTGATTTTGTTGTGTCGAAACTCGACCTAAAATACATTTTCTTCTCCTTCAGGTTAAGATCAAAGTGTAGTATCTGTTCTGTACAAAGATGGTGCTATCATATTGTGGGGTCAGCGTTCACACTGAACGTCCATAAAATATAAATATGTCACAAACTCCTACAAGTGTTCTTGAGATAGATTTCCATAACCAGAAATACTTTGTAAACTACATTAACGAAAGTACTTAGAAAAGTATGTTACAGTTTGAACAAAGGTGATATAATAATATCCAGGGGTGGGTCTACAATCGTGCTGGATTTTCATAAAATGCACAGCGGCAAATGAAAGATATAACTGTGGAATTTTCATGGATACCGTGAGTTACTATTACGGTCGTTGCTTAAAAAGAAGATGAAGAAGCAACTTTTCATTTGATGGACAAATTATGCCGAGAGTGTTGAAATCAAATTCAAGGAACTATTATAGTTAACAATATTTATGTTTGATGAATCTCAGCTATTCATGAAAGAAGAGGAAGACAAGTGAAAGGACCTTACGAGGATAACGTTGGAATAAATACATAAAAGATACCGCCAAGTCTGTTGCAAAGAAGGTGGACTCCCTCTACCGGTCTAGAAAACTCTGAGCATGAACGTGGAGAACTTGGAAAGAATGAATCACACTTTGTGGAAGTGGTCAGTGTCGAGCATCACAGACACATTTTAAGTTGACCAAGTGTGTGGTTCTTGTGACAAAGCCTGTCTGTCCAGAGCTAGTCTACTGAGCCACATGAGATCCCATGGCAGGAACCAATTATTCAAGTGTCCAGGAGTAGAATATACCTATCTGCGTTCCCACAACCGTACATTGTAATCTTGTAGGGATGGCCTTCTTCTATAAAGAAGCGGCAGTCACAAAAAAAACTGAAGAGGAGGAGAGTAGGAGGGGGGGGGGAGGTAAGCATATAAGTAAATGCTTCAATTATCCTTTTGTTTACTGTGCCTTTAACACATAACCGTAATACCTACATACATACCGGTAGTTTGTTTACTTGGCTCCAACAGCAGAAAAGTTTAGCCAGAATGGGTCTCGTCTGCATTCCTTGGTGAGGGTGCCTCAGGCAATCGACCATAAACCACCATAAAGGAGTTTTTCTAATGTTCTACCCAACTGCATGACAATTTCTACAAAGTATTATATGCACATTATATGCACATCATGAAACACAGTCAGTGTATCTTCTTCATTCAGCAGTTAAATCCCTGCCAGCTGCCCTGAAAACCACTTTGCTGCTGGAGCCAAGATGGGATGGGATGGTGGTGGGATTGAACCTTCTAGACTGAGGTAATTTTATTTTGTCCCAATCCAGAATATCCCTTTTTGGGGAGCTGGATTTTCCCCACATTAAAAAAACCGATATTGTGTCTAACTCTGCCCTCGTGGGGAGACAAGTTAATAGGGACACTACTAAATTTTGAATATCCCAGATTAATATCCTACGTTTAATGGTATAAAAGAAGTCATGAGAATAATATTGTTATTTTTATTTTTATTTAGATATTTATTTCTTGATTATTGCAATGCAATGATTTATTTAGTTTATAAAATTTTTCTTAGTTATTTTAGTTTATTTAGTAATAAATATTTATTTAGTTTATTTAGTAATAAATATTTATTTAGTAATAAATATTTATTTAGTTAGTTTATTTCTTAATTATTGCAATGAAATGATTTACTTAGTTTTAAAAAAATTTCTTAGTTATTTTAGTTCATTTAGTAATAAATATTTATTTAGTTTATTTAGTAATAAATATTTATTTAGTTTATTTATTTAGTTTATTTATTTAGTTTATTTAGTTTATTTAGTAATAAATATTTATTTAGTTTATTTAGTAATAAATATTTATTTAGTTTATTTAGTTTATTTAGTAATAAATATTTATTTAGTTTATTTATTTAGTTTATTTAGTTTTTTAGTTTATTTAGTAATAAATATTTATTTAGTTTATTTATTTAGTTTATTTGGTTTATTTAGTTTATTTAGTAATAAATATTTATTTAGTTTATTTAGTTTTTTAGTTTATTTAGTAATAAATATTTATTTAGTTTATTTGGTTTATTTAGTTTATTTAGTAATAAATATTTATTTAGTTTATTTATTTAGTTTATTTAGTAATAAATATTGATTTAGTATATTTAGTTTATTTAGTTTATTTAGTTTATTTAGTAATAAATATTTATTTAGTTTATTTATTTAGTTTATTTAGTTTATTTAGTAATAAATATTTATTTAGTTTATTTATTTAGTTTATTTAGTTTATTTAGTAATAAATATTTATTTAGTTTATTTATTTAGTAATAAATATTTATTTAGTTAATTTATTTAGTTTATTTAGTAATAAATATTTATTTAGTTTATTAAGTTTATTTAGTAATAAATATTTATTTAGTTTATTTATTTAGTAATAAATATTTATTTAGTTAATTTATTTAGTTTATTTAGTAATAAATATTTATTTAGTTTATTTATTTAGTAATAAATATTTATTTAGTTAATTTATTTAGTTTATTATGTAATAAATATTTATTTAGTTTATTTATTTAGTTTATTTATTTAGTTTATTTAGTTTATTTAGTAATAAATATTTATTTAGTTAAGTTATTTAGTTTATTTAGTAATAAATATTTATTTATTTAGTTTATTTAGTAATAAATATTTATTTAGTTTATTTATTTAGTTTATTTATTTAGTAATAAATATTTATTTAGTTTTTTTAGTTTATTTAGTAATAAATATTTATTTAGTTTATTTATTTAGTAATAAATATTTATTTAGTTAAGTTATTTAGTTTATTTAGTAATAAATATTTATTTTGTTTATTTAGTTTATTTAGTAATAAATATTTATTTAGTTTATTTATTTAGTAATAAATATTTATTTAGTTAATTTATTTAGTTTTATTTAGTAATAAATATTTTATTTAGTTTATTTAGTATATTTATTTTATTTAGTAATAAATATTTATTTAGTTTATTTATTTAGTTTATTTAGTAATAAATATTTATTTAGTAATAAATATTTATTTAGTTAGTTTATTTAGTAATAAATATTTATTTAGTAATAAATATTTATTTAGATATTTATTTCTTGATTATTGCAATGCAATGATTTACTTAGTTTATAAAATTATTCAATCTTCATTCTAGACAGCAACGCGAAGACATTACATCATTGTATTAATACTAGTTAATACTCTCTCCTTGAGCGGCGTTGGTACAGTACCTGGGTATGTCATTTTCCATCTTTACCTAGCTTCTACCGTGTTATAGCTAGTAAGAAAGAAAAATATTTGTTAAATTTCTTGAAAAAAATACCTTACTTAGTATTTGCATAAAAGAGTAAGTAACTATGATGAATATAGTTATGCATTGTTTTTATTGGTAAAAAACATTAGAGAGTATTTTTAAGGAAAGATAATTCGTTTTGAACTAATGCCGAATACCCTTTAGCTCTATAAAAAAAGGTCACTTAGTTTAAAAAAAAAAACATTACATAAATGTTTGTTTTTATGTTATTATGCTAATTTCTTTAAATTTATAAAGCATGTTTCGAGTTAAAAAAATCGTTTAGGCTTACGTGAGATTTGAACGCGTGTATTGACATTGTAAAACTACTGCTTTAGTAATGTGCACTCTGCCTATTCCTTTTTGTCAACCAATCACATTTCCATTTGCGTACGAAGAGATAAACTCTGAAATCACTATAACTTTTTAATGTAAAAACTACTGCCTTAGTAATGTGTACTCTACCTATTCCTTTTTTTGTCAACTAATCGCATGTTTCTATTTGTGTACAAAGAGACAAAACTCCGAAAACACCATAACTTTTATTGTAAAAACTACTGCCTTAGTAATGTGTACTCTGCCTATTCCTTTTTTTGTCAACCAATCACATGTTTCTATTTGTGTACGAAGAGACAAAACTCCGAAAACACCATAACTTTTTAATAATATACATATATATATATATATATATATATATATATATAGAGAGAGAGAGAGAGAGAGAGAGAGAGAGATCGTTTTACAGTTTTGGCAAAAGATACATTTTCTCTTTCAAGTTGATGAAATAATTTGATAGAAAAAGAAAAACGAGAACAAGAATGAATTTGAATTTCTCTTCCGTCATTGTCTCCTTTTCCTGTCAACGAATGCGACGGCAAATGTCTACTGAACTCGGCAGATAGATTGATAGTCTAACGGAATGGTGGAGGTAAATAAGCAAGACATGTCAATTTGATTTTAGAATGATAACGAAAAGATACAAGTTACTTATGTGTACTTACATCAATCCATTAAAACTTTTTGTCTAAATGAAAAAATACAATTTATTTTAGTCATTCCCTCTTGATTGGTAGATGTAAAAAAAAACTCTCAAGATAAATGGACTTTTTCATCATTTTTCATCAATTTCTAAAAAAATTCGTTTTTTATATTTATTCACCCCAAACAAAGCAAAATACCGCCAAAGCATAATTGGCTACTGTGATAGGAGTAAGATTTCAAGGAGTGGGGGCAACCTTGGTAGGGATCTGGGCAGCAAGATGTCTGTTAACATTACATTTAAATTTATGCATGTTTGTATGGTCGGGGAAACGGAGCAGCAAGATCAGCCCAAAGGCAAGCGGTCCAAGGAGGAAATAAACTATCAGAGCAGAACATTCTCTGGCATCTAGGGACCTATTATAAATCAAACAACTATACTGGCCCCAAACAATTTTTATTTTTCATTGAAATCGCTCCAGACAAGGCATAGAGCCACTTGATGTAAAGAGCTAAAAAAAATACCACTTCAAGATCAAAAACTAGCCAACGATAAGTGTTATATGGATAGATTCCGACCCGGAAAACAGCAATTCTTCCCCCTTTGTCAGAAACATCGCTCATGGAATGTGAGGACTAAAGGACAAAATAAGGGAAGCGAAAGTTACGAGGCTGACGAAAGTAAACCCAAAGTCCGCTTTTTACTCTCCATGCTACAAGAAAAAGGTCTATTGATAAACAAAGATTTACTGAAAAAAAAAAAGAGAAGTTTTTGAAGAAAAATATCGCATATATTGTTTTCCATTATTTGTTTTTGTTCATCTTCTCTTTCACTGTTCCGTTATTTTCCGCATTGTATACAGCCTTACTAAATACCTCTATACATATTTACCAGCGATGTTTCAAGCGAACTACCATTCCCTTTCATAATTAAATTATTAATAATGCACCAGTAAAATACCTCACCGTGTTACACGTATATAGCTTCCATTCCCTTTCATAATTAAATTAATAATAATGCACCAGTAAAATACCTCATTGTGTTACGCCTATATAGCTAAAACAAAGACAAATTGTTCAGCGGGATTAAGGAGAAACTGTCTTATTCAAAGAAATGGAATCTGATACCAAAAGAGAAAATCTTTTCCTGTGTTATTGGCGCTCATCTGAAGCAAAATGTTCAATCAGATCTTATAAACCACAATAGTATAAGCAATGTTAATCATTTTGTTATATAAAAAAACTCAAGTGTAGACTGTCATGTCTTTTATAGACTTTGGCGCAGGCATTAACTGAGGATGGAATAGGATTATACTTAATCCAAGGAATAGTTACAAAAAAAAATGGCGGGTTTTGTGCAGACCAGACATTTTGTCACCTAAATACTCAAAATAGAGACCAGCACTGAATATTAACATATTAATGATTTTGAGAGCAAATAGAAATGTGTTTTTCTTATTTCTATTCAATATTTTAGCATCTGGTTCCTTCTCCAGAAGATGACACTTAAATAAAGAATAATACAATGTTTCTAACATAAATTTGTTCATATGAGGAATGCTATTCTTCTTTTTTTTTTTAACATATTTCCCTCCAAACAAGGCAGGCCGCCACTGTAGACTTAAGGGGCTATTGAAAATTAGGGTGTAGGTTTTGGGTGTCATCCTAGGTTGGGAACTGTATAGCGAAATGTCTGTTTACATTAGCTTTAAACCTCTGCGTGTCGGTACAGTCAGGGAAGCAGGGAGGGAGTTCCAGAGGCCAGCAGCACGAGGAAAGAAGCTATTGGAGCATCTGGGGACCTCCACAGTGAATGGATGGGATTTAGCTGATTGTAGAGTTGGTTAGGGTTAAGGTTGCATTTTAAATGGATTCAACAAACAAATGTAGAAATAAGACAGCAATTATCTGCTGACTGAAAAACAACTAAACACTAGTTTTGCGTCAGTGAATCATTTGAAACCAATAAGATTACTTGCGAAAAGGCAAAATATAACATGGGGATATCAGACACAAGATTAAGAAATGCTAAGCATCATGGATTCATTCTGACAGTCTGCATTTAGCAAAGGGAAATGATGCAGCTTGAAGAAGGGGTGTTCGGGATTGACAGGTGACATACATAGAAAGAACTGTTGGAAATAAGTCATCCACCATCCACCATGATTATGTAATCCCTACAGCTACATACCTAGAAAATGAAGCTGTTAAACCTGACATGGTAATATGGGACAAGAGGGAGAAAGTAGCAACCCTAGTCGAAGTCAGTGTCTCTAATGATGCTGGCTTAAACAGAGCAGAGAGGGAAAAGATAACTAAATACCAAGGCCTTATGTATAACATGAAAAAAAAAACTGAGATCTCCATCATCATTCCAGTAATCATAGGAGCTACTGGGCTCATGAAAAAGAATTGAAAAAACAAGCTAGCGAATATACCCGGTGAACTAAGTGTAAGGGATATCCAAACAATTGCGCTTAAAGGGTTAGGGTTAGAATCTGTACTGTCACCTAACAGTTTAATAAATAAATTAATACATAAAAATAACTATTAAACTTGGCAAACCAGAAGAATAAGCGACCCCAAAACAGGTAGTCTTTAATATCAGGAACTAAATCTGACCGAACACTGTTTGCTGCTGACTTTGAGTAGGGTATTTTTCTGGTTTGCCCATTAATTTAGTATGAAATCTACAATAATAGATCTATTACACAACTTTAAATAATATTCACTTTGATGAAACATTTTATTGCCATTGTATTTTGATGTTGCCAATTGCATATTTCCACTAAAAACCATTGCTTTTCACCTTCCACATTCCTTGTTTTGGAATTCATGATACAAAAATTTAAATATAATCTGTGCATGACATTAATTACAGTTTTTTTTCTTTCAAATACTGTTTAATATTTTCCTTTAATAAAAACATTACATCGAGAAATGTTGACTATTATTAAAAGTAAAACCCAAAAAGATGCATTAGTATTCGTAATTGTATCATTTGATTTTATCAAATTCCATATTGACTACAATAACACACGGAAGATTCAATAATCACACTAAAAATTCTTCAGTTGACATTATAATCCATTTTAAATGGAACATTGGGTATTAGCATATGTCCAATGCAGGCGCTGAAGATAATGGAATCTCTATCAATCGGGAATTTGTCCCCATCCCATGAATGCAAATAAGCCAAACAAAAACGTTATGATAAAGCAACACAAAAATAATATCAACCAATATTTCGAAGTGTTCTTATTGTTTCTCAAATACAATTTCTGTTTTTTTCTTTCTATTTTTGCTGCCAAACATTACATTATCATTTGGTCTTAAACATCATTCCTATTTCGCTTCTTTTTTTTTAATATGTCAGAAATGTTCCAGTTTAAAAGCATCCATTAAATTTATATTATAATATGATAATATCTTAACAGTCGACCACTCAAATTAGTAGCTTTATCGTTATAATATACGAGGGCAGTTTAAAAAGTAACGGGACTGAGTGTGCTGTGTGAGATATGGAGCAAAGAGGGATAAGCAGATTGTGTTATCATCTTTTTTCTTTCTTTTACTTCAATTCAGGCAAACAAGACACACTGCCACCAACACGTAAGAGACTACTGTGAATTAGGGACCAGATTTATACACGCATCTTAAGTAGGGAGTTGTTCACCAAGATTCTTGTTCACATTACATTTAAATTCCTGCATGTTGGTACAGTTTGGTAAACAGGGAGCAGGGAGAGAATTCCAAAGGCAAGTGGTTAGAGGAAAAAAAGCTATTAGAGTAAAAATCTTTCTGGCATCTGAGGACCTCTACACTGAGTGGGTGTGATTTTGCTGCTTTTACGGGTTGATCGGGGGTATTTACGTTGAAGGGGCACAAGTGCAGCAAGTTCGTAGGAGCACATTCCGTTGAAGTACTTGTAAAACAAGCATAGGGATGCAACATTGCGGCAATGGGACAGAGGCTGGAGCTTGATAGACAGTGTGGGACCTATTAGATAAGAGGTTCTTTTTTAGACTTTATCAAAAGAGAGTAACTCGTGGTTGGTGCACCAGCCCAGATGTAGCAACAATACTCCATGCATTGGCCGATGGTGGCTTTATAGAGATATAGGATACTGGCAGGTGTGAGAAGTTTTCTAGCCCGGTAGAGGGATCTCACCTTCTTTGCAGTAGACTTGATGGTATCTTGGTGTAACATAGTCTGGATTGTTCTTCAATCCCCCATAGTACGTTAACTTCATTGACAGAACCCGCTGGTCGTATTTCTGTAGTCGCAGCGGTGATGTGGCAGTGAAAGTTTCCATTTTGATCTCTCTGTCATTGGCAACATCTTTTTCTTCTTTTCAACAAACGTTATTCATAAAGAAACACCACAAATGAACTTGGGTTTTAGAAATCGTTTGGGGGGGTTAATTTTCATACCAGTGTTCATACCAGTCGAGGATACGTTGTTGACAATCAGTCAGGCAGTAACTTTGTTGCTGTCGGGCTATGGTATGGTTCTGTTCAGTCTTAGCAGGTCCACCCTCCCAGGCTTTACCTTCTCTTTGAAAAGGGGTTAGTTTATTGCTAATAAAAGAGCTTGTACCGGGGAATGCTGACGGGGCTGCTCAGGCATTTTTTGTAGGCCAGAGTGTACTTCATCTAGTGCGCTGGCTTTTCAAAACCCCCACCTGACCATGTGTAAACTCCTGTAGAGAAGACAAATACATACAGTATACAAGCATAGTTACAAAAATACCCCCACTCACTCTCCCATGGGGGGGGGGGGCAGGAAGCAACTATCTCAAATCCCAACTGCTCTCTCTGCCGATTCAGTCAAAAGAGTAATATCTTCTCTAACCATTTGCCACGTCATATTAGTGACTTCCTGTCTTTGACGTAACTACCGGGACACATAGTTCTCAGTATACTTCTAATTGGAAATTTCCACTCTACTTAATTTTAACCCTAGATTGAAATTTACCATTCTAACTCTATTTTTTACACACCCGCATCTAAACATTGCTACATTGGGAGTATATAGGTGGGAGTATATTGATATTTACAAGTCAAAATTCATAAAATTAACGAGTTATAAGCAATTGTTCACTCCTCCTCACAATTTTGTTTTTATACTATTATTTACGACCCCCCCCCCAAAGAACAATCATTTCATTAATTTCAAGTCTTTTCAACCGATGCTTATAGTTGTAGTTTTGTAATTATTTGGTTCATTGGTAAAAAAAATAAAAAAATATATTAAAAAAATAAAGTAAATAGAATCCTGGACAGCGCCGAGTAGGGACAGCTGCTTATGTATATTTCAATCATATAAAAGCCCCTTATCAGAATAATTTTTCATTCATTTCCAATTTATTCAATTTATCGTTTTCGTTATTATGAATTTTATAAACCCTTTATAAACATTGATGAGTATGGCATCATCTCATAAAACAGCGATGTCTGACATCTGTTTTTGGGGGACACCCATTGTCCCCCCCCCCCCCACACACACATACACTTAAAAGCTTAAAGGATTTTTTTCATGAAATGAAGAATAATATAAAACAAATTCTAATATCAAATTTATAGAACATAATTAGCTTAGTCATCTAATTAAAAAGAAATGTCATATTTTTCATCTGAAATGATTCGTAGGAACATGAAATTATTTTTTTTTTTCAGCTAAAAAGAATCGACAATAAAACGATTTTCTGTTCGTTTCATAAACATCTGTTTCCATTTTTGAATGATGGTTAGTGTTGAACCCACAGTTATGACTTGATTATCTTTCATACATTCTAATTGCATAGGTTTTAATTTAAAATAATATTCACAAAATCTAATAAAAAAATTTTTAATTTTTAATTTTAATTTTTTATTAATTAGTTTTTCTGAGATGTTACTCTAAACCAGGGGCGAGCAACCTTTTCAGAGTGAGGGCCAGATGAGACCTTTGGAAGGAGATCGCGGGCCAGAGTGAAAAACGAAATCTCAGAATTACTATATTTTGTTTACATGAATAAATTGTACACAAATTGCATTGAACACTCTACAAATCTGATATTTTTTCTCAAGAGACTTCTGTATGTGATGTTATAAAAGGCGCCGACGAAGAGCCATTTTGGAATCATAAAAAATAATGACGAGGGAAGTAGCAAGTTGATTCAGCATTCGTTTTTACACACCTCATATAAGTTCTATGTTTCATGCCCTTTCCTCGTCTCTCGTTTCTCTTTGCCTCTCTCAATCTCTTTTTCTATTTTTATCTCAGGCCAAGGAAATTAATAGTTAAAGAAAAATGAAATATACATGCATCATCGCTCGCTGATATTTATACATTTTTATCCCACTGTAAATCTTAATTGAAACCTACTTTTACGTCTATGTCACAAAATGATATAAGTTTTACTAAAGCCTAGCAGGGTGGCGGGCCGGATGCTAAGCCTTCGTGGGCCGGATGTGGCTCGCGGGCCGGAGGTTGCCCGCCCCTGCTCTAAACCCTTCACGTTTTCATAATAAGCTAGAAAGAATACCCGTCCCAGGACGGGTAAAATTAATTCCCTGAACAGAACAGTTGGCACAACTTTTATGTTCCCTTATGAAGATTAAAATTAAGATATAATGATACTAAACCTTATGTCTAGAATTCTTATTCCAATTTGATCAAAATTAATTATTATTTTAATTGTAGAAAATGTTTAAAATTTAAGGTGTCTTAAGAAGAAATTGAAATTCAGGGAATCTTACTTAATTGATGTCTAACGACTATGGATCAAATTTGATGCAAAGCTGAAATATATAAATTTTCAAAATGCCTATATTATGCTTCCTAAAACCGTTTAAAAAAGAAACTGAAATTCGTAGAAATTTTTATTAATTGATGTTTAATTCCTATTGTTGAAATTTTACTTCAGATGAAGCTGGTTCACCCTGCCCATGGCGAACACCGCACGAGGTATTATCGAATGTACTAGTTTATTTAATCTAAACACTTTATAAAAATTACAACTTAGAGCACTCTTTTCATACCTTGATGGAATACAAAACCGACTTCGCAATCTAGTGGGGGGATGATCTCATCTCTTCCCTACAACCTCTTTCTCACAGAAGAGACGTTACTAGTCTTTCTCTACTCTATCTTTATTTTCATGACAGGAGCTCGACTGAGCGCCAATCTCTGGCACCCCCCTCCCTGTCTGTAAAACACTCACAACAAAAACACGTCTAGCTACAACCACTGTAAATAATTTTCATTTCTACCTCTGTGTACCTAAAACTAAACAGAACTTCCATGAACAAAGTTTTTTTCCAAGAACTTCCCGTCCACAGAAGACAGTATTACAGGGCTGCTTCTCGGCCGACTACAACATGCTCGTTTTCAACTCTTGCTGAACTGTTGTGTGTGTGTGTGTGTGTGTTATTGAATTTACATGACAACAGGTAGTTTTAAACTGAACACAATCAACAGACCATGGACTGCATCTGTTCAAAAGAATCCTTATTCATATAAGTTGTGGGATCGTTAAAACGAATGGAGTTCATGGTCTGATGATTATTTTGAGCAGAACAAATTACAATGGATATTTGAGTTACTGTCTATACTTAGATAGTATTTTATATTTCTCTATATACATAAAGTGAGGTATGTATGTATGTATATATATATATATATATATATATATATACATAAAGTGTGATATGTATATATATATATATATATATATATATATGATTTTGTAACGTTGCATTTGTAACGTTAAATTTTACTGAGTGACTCTCTATCAGAAAGTAAACGGAAACAGAAGGAAGGGCAAGGTTGCAAAGAGTTGCAAGATTTGAATTTTAAAAAGATCAAATAGATCAAAGAAACGAGTCTAGACACCAATTAAGCAAGTTTCCTTAAACTTCAATTTCTTCTTAAGACCCCTTAAGCTTAAGCTTTAAATTTTAGACATTTTCTAAAATCAAAATCATGTGATAGATTATTATCAAAATTAGAATAAGGATTCTAGACATAAGGTTTAGTAGCATTATGAACTGCACCTGTTCAAAGGAATACTTATTTATATGAGTTGTGTGATCATTAAAATCATTGCAGTTCATGGTCTGATGATTATTTTGAGCAGAACAAATTACAATGGACATTTGAGTTACTGTCTATACTTAGATAGTATTTTATATTTCTCTATATACATAAAGTGAGGTATGTATGTGTATATATATATATATATATATATATATATATATATATATACATACATAAAGTGTGATATATATATATATATATATATATATATATATATATATATATATATACATACATAAAGTGTGATATGTATATATATATATATGATTTTGTAACGTTGCAGAGACGATATTGACATAAAAAAGTTGTTTGGCACAAGACAAATGAAACGGACAGTAAAAAATATATCTCACAGAAATGTTATGTTTTTTGGAAATGTGAAAAGATAAAAATAATAAAATAAAACCATGGTTATTGGAATATAATATGAACTGACTTATATATATATATATATATATATATATATATATATATATATATATATATATATATATATATATATATATATATATATATATATATATATAATGTATATATATATAGAGAGAGAGATATTTGATTGTTTTTATTCAAACACACATGTACAAAATCTGCGACACTGGCATGTCGATATTATCGATCAACAGCAGTTAAACGATGAGATCTCATCAGGCAGAATTATAATTTGATCCTTCCCTCAGATGGTATTTGGGAATAATGAAATGGGAAGAAAAAAAAGAGAGAAAGAAAAGAAAAAGAGAAATTTAAAATTTGTAAAGTCACGTGGTCAGACTTGAGACCGTTTAAATGAAATGAAATAAAATATACTTGTTGAGGATAGGGGAAAGAAAAGGAAGGAAAGAAGAGAGGGAGAGGGAGAAAAGAGAAATCATTGTAAGTCTAGACGTGTCAAAATGTCAGGTTGACATCTATGTCTATAGGCAGGCATATTACAAATCTGTGTCAGGTGAACGTTTGTGTCTGGGATTTAAAATTTCTTCTTGTTAGGCTATTTTTTAAAATGTTTAATTTTATTTTTTCTATACTCTGTTGTTTTATCTTTTTATTTCCAAAGTTTTTTTCTGCTATTAATTCACTCATTTTATTAATTTTTGAGTCAAGGACGACTGGGAATCAGGGGATATAAGAATTTAAATGATTAGAATGATTTGAATAAATCAAATAATCAAAATAATTTAAACATTACTAAAGTTTACTAACGTGATGGTTTTCTGAGCACCAGTAATAGAAATAATAATGATGATGATGATGATGATGATAATAATAATTGTATTTATAGCTAAATTAAACAGATAGAATAGATTTTAGAAATTGGAATCATAATAATTATTACGATCATTTAAATATCATAGTAAATAATAATAATAACAAGCCGTGCATGCATGGTCCCCCTCTGTATGTGACGAGTGTAAAATGTGATAAATTTGGGCAATTTGGGGCATTTTTGACCCCCCTTTGACCCCCTGGGGGCGCGAACAAGAATTTTTCTGATGTCAAGGATGCTTATTTTATATCCAGAACAATTGCCTCTACATTTTGGCCAAGTTTCAGAAAAATTGAATACATGGATCAAACGTTATGGGAGAAAAGGGTCATTTTTTGCTATTTATGGAGGCTTTTGACCCCCTGGGGGCGCGAACCAGAGTTTTTACAAGGTCAGCGATACTTATTTTCTATTAGGAACAATTGACTCCACATTTTGGCCAAGTTTCAGAGAAATTGAATAGATGGATGAAAAGTTATGGGGCAAAAAATGTCATTTTCGGCCATTTCGGGGCCTTTTGACCCCCTGGGGGCTAACCAGATTTTTTTTCAAAAATCGGAGAATGTCACTTTCTAACCTGACCAAAGTTACAACTTCATGCAAAATTTCAGAGAAATTCAATGGATGGTTGCGGAGAAAAATCCGGACGGAGAGACGGACAGACGGAAATGCCTCAAAACATAGGTCTCCCGATTTTATAAATCGGGGGACCAATAATGATAACAATAATAATAATGATAGTAATATAGTAATACTATTAATAATAATAATAGTAGAATAAAGAAGACGATTATGACCATCATGATGATAGTAATAATAATAATAGTGGTAATAGTAATGATAGTTATTGATGATGATAAAATAATAATAACAATAATAATAAGAATGATTATAACAATAATAGTGTTAATAATACTAATGATAATAATAATAAAAATAAAACTTATAAAGATAATAATAATAGTTATGATAATAATATTTATTCGCAGTTGTTGATAGTGTTAATATTAATAGTAATGTATAGTAGTTCTAATTCTAATAATAGTAATGGAAAAATAAATGTAAATATAATTATGATAATTATACCGAGTATGGTATAGTATATGATATATAAATGTATAACTATGTTTGTATGTTTGTGGATAGATAAGTTCATATATCATAATAGGAGCCCTAGCGTTGCCGTGTTTTTGTATTGCCTAGTGGGGGTAATTAATTCTAGGAGATTTAGTAGATACTACAGAATGATGGGTTTAGTTAAGGTTAAGAGATTTTATTTTTTAGTGTTTACTCTATTTACCAATGGTAACATTAGTTCAAGAGGTTATATGTAAATTACTAAGAAGGTGTGATCTGTTGTGCCTACAGTTAATTGAGGTTTCTTGTTTTTTGTTTAGAAGTTTATCTCATACACTAAATCTAATTATCTCCAGTTTTTCACTTAAGCATAAATAACAGGGTGGATTTAGGGAACTGTAGGTACTGGATTTTCTAATAGTGTTCCAAATCACTGATGAGACAAAAAAAGCCTTCACTCAATCCTACAAAGATGGAAAGTGAAGCAATTCAACTCTGACAGATACTAGAGAATAGTTCAGGTGTAGGGTTAGCTCAATGGATAGGACTTTAGTTCACCCATATATATATATATATATATATATGAAGTAAATCCAACAAAAGATATAAGAGGCAACTAATATCTTTTAATTAGTAAAACATCCGGATAAAGACTGAAGCTCAATATACTAGATAGAGCATTAATAGCATAATATAAAATGAAATAATAACATAAGGTGCGAATCAAATTTTATTATAATTCAAAATTCAGGCAAAGTAACTCAACGTCCTTAACTCATGAGTTTTCAAAGATAATTCTTCTCCTCAGCGGTAATGGTCCTATGAGGAGAAGAATTATCTTTGAAAACTCATGAGTTAAGGATGTTGAGTTACTTTGCCTGAATTTTGAATTATAATAAAATTTGATTCGCACCTTATTTTATTATTTCATTTCATATTATGCATATATATATATATATATATATATATATATATATATATATATATATATATATATATATATATATATATATATATATATATATATGTATGTATATATATATGAGAGAGTAAATATGAAATTAAAATTTCAGACCAAATATAAAATTGGTTATGGAATTGTTAACAAACAAGGTAACATGCTAGTAAAAATAAAGGCACAAATGGATCATCAGAAGTGAACCAAGATATTTCAGTCGATGGGTTCGCTGATTTTTTTAATTTTTAGGCCATTATTTAAAAGGTTTCATATTTGCACTAGTCTAGGGTGGACTAAGTAATTAAAAAAAATAAATTGTAGCTAAGTACCTTATCATATTTCCAATAACACAGTACCACAATGACAAATTAAAATTGGCTGTCAAAAGCAAAGTTTGATTTGTCAGCTTAAATGCTATTTGGGTTGGTGTGACTTTGAAAGTTCGACAAGAGTACTTTTTATGTTAGATAATGACGAGAGGAAGATGTGTATGAATCAGAAAGGAAATGCTGACAAATAAGAATTACCCCCCCCCCCTCTTTGAACCCCATTACAGGATATAAACTTATAAAATATTCAGAAACAATAAGGACCCGAGATGGTTGGCTTTATTGATCCTCCTACTGGAATAAAAATAAGGCAAATATTTTCCTTGACCAAAATCGGCTTTGTTCCTTTAAAATAAATGCATAGAAAACAAAAAGAGTATTTGAAATGAAAGCCTTCACTTCCGGTCCAATACATGTCTCATTAAATCGTGTACAAAAGGTACAAAAATGAGAGAGAGAGAGAGAGGGGGGAGCATTATGGTAGAAACTACATTTGTTAAGGCCGTAAGCATTTGCATAGAGGCAATATAAAAATAGGGCAGAGAAATCAAATTTACCATTGAAAAACAACAACGAAAAACGATTTTTCTATCGACTTTTTTCAAGTCTTTTCGACTCTTTTCAACTTTTACTCTTAAGGTGTTCTCTCACTCTAAGAGATACAGACACATATCACTGATAGCAATGCTTTTCTTTCCATGTCTTTAAATCTAGGATAGACTTTCTTTCACAGTTGCTTTTTCTCTCCTATATATAAAATATTACGCTCTTAATTTAATTTAATTGAGCACTCTACTGGTATTTCCCTTTTATTCTTTATTGAGTATATCTTTATTGAGTATTCCTTTATACTTTATATATATATATATATATAGTAATTCAGGTAAAATAAACATCCGCAGAATAGGAATCCAAAGAATTTCAACCGGGTTTATAACAAGTGCTCAATATCAGATAGAGCTTATATATATATGTATGATTATTTTTATTTATACAGACATGACATGTACAAAATCTGCGACACTGGCATGTCGATGTTAGCGATCAACAGCTGTTAGAAACTGAGATCCCATCACGCAGAATTAAAATCCGATCCTTACCTCAGATCATATTTGGGAAGAACTAAATATGATCTGAGGTAATGATCGGATTTTTATTCTGAATGATGAGATCTCAGTTTCTAACAGCTGTTTATCGATAACATCGACACGCCAGTGTCGCAGATTTTGTACATGTGTGTATAAATAAAAAAATTATATATAAAAAAGCTATAAGAAAGAAAAGAAAAGACAAGAAAGAAATGTACATATAAGGGCATCGATTATTTGTGGCATAAAGATTATCCATTGTCGTATTTTTTAGATTATATTCATTGATTATAATTTTAGCTATGATGTTAGATATGTCGTAAAAACCAGGCCTTTGTTGAAAGTTGTTATCACATCGTAGAACAAGACTGGATTCAATCAAGCATCATAATTTTACATCTATTTACATTTCATTGTTTTTGCCTTGTACGTGTCAATATTATGATTATTATATTTTTTGGTTTACCATTTTTTTTACTTCTTCATATACGTAAATTTCGCACAAAAGTTAATATAGTAGCTCAATAGCATACAATACGACTAGAGCTCATAATGTAATATAATATAATAATAATTTTTCAGAAAATATTCCAGATTTCATCCCAAAACACTTTATTATCAGAAAATTGTTTCTGCCCTTTTCCAAAAATATATAATTCTAAGTGACAGTCTTCTGGAGGCTTATGGTTTAATCCTTACATTTTACTAAAAAGATAATTACGAATTACTTAAGACTTCTATCTTGACATGGCTGACATAACGAAAACAACCTACCAGCATGGATTAAAAAAGGGTTCAGTTTGGAATTCCATACAGATTCCCGAGTTCGACAAGATTCACCTGAAGAAGGTAGGAGGTAAAATCGACCGAAACGTTGTGAGAGTAACATCCAAGGTGAGAAGAGTAGTCCGAATAATCCAAATAATATAAATTATCAATCATCATCTCAAAAATTCCGAAACAGAAAAATTAGTTATTTTTTATTTTCAAAAATTTTACAAAAAAAAAAAAAAAAAATGGAATTTAAGAGGATAAACATATAATAAATAGTCACTTGTATATTATTGTAATGATTTACTATTCAAATAAATATCCCAGAAAGTATTATTTAAAACTTTTAATCTATTACTAATAGAGATTTGGTGTATGTCTGTCTGAGGTCGAAACTATACAATTACTTCTATTAATAATGATGATTTGGTATCTATCTGTCTGAAGCCGAAACTATGCTATTACTTCTATTACTGCAATATTGTCTTTTAATGCTCAACTCAGTTTACTATAATATTTCAGACGAATGTACTGTTTTATTCAACAATTCAGGGGGAAAGAGAGAATGTAGTATCTATTGTGTTGTCATGATACCATCCTCCCAGAAATGACTCCCTCCTTTTGTTTTGGATAGGAGGAGGTAGTGTAGTATATGTTCTGTTGTCATGAGATCATCCTCCAAAGCATTACCTCCTCCAAAGAGAGCATATTTTAGCTCGCATGTATGACATTCTGTATCTATTTAGATGCATCTACTGTAATCTACTAATCGCATGTGTTTATCTTCAGCAATTCTTCACTCCAAGAAATACATTTGAAAGGTTCTATGCATGTGTGTGTCAAAAACGAAAGGATTTGGTAAACAAAATATTGCCGGAGGAGAATCCTTTCACATGCAAGTTGTTTTGTTTTTTTTGGGGTGTGGGGGGGGGGGGGGGGTTAGGGGGGCAGTCAGTCATTTTTCCCTTCAGTAGCAGAAAGCTGTAGCCCATGCTTTCAAATACAGATTTTCTGACCATTACCTAATCTGGGCACTTCTTGTTAGTCGCAGAACTCTTTGACATCTGATTTTCAAAAGACTCTTCACCTACCAGACTTGTTGGAAAGTTTGCCGCAGGTTCTTCCCCACGTTTTCTTTTTATTTACACAAATTATAAAAAGAGCAGTAGTCAGGATTTCTGTTTTTTTCTATATATATATATATATATATATATATATATATATATATATATATATCTTCTTGAATTCTTTAAGCGTTTCTGGAGAGTCTATATATACTTGCCTCCCCACGGGGGCAAAGTGAAACACAAGGTCGTTTTTTCTTATGTAAGAGATATCCAGCTCCCCTTAAATGATGCACTCTGGATGGGACAAAGATAAAAATTGCCCCAGTCGAAAAGGACCTCCCCACCTCCAACCAAGGACAGAACACATACTACAACCCAATCCCCGTCCAAAGGCCAAGCGAGAGTCAATCTTTTTTGGGGGCGCTTTTCTTGTTGAAGATTTTTTCTGTGCTATCAAGTGTTGCTCGCCACGCAGTGATTTAGAAATTGTTCGCATTCACTATCTTCTTGTGTTCCTATTTACTTGCCTCTTCATGAGGGCAGAGTTAGACACAAGATTAGATTTTAATGGGGAGAAATCCACACATCCCCACCTAAAAGGGGGCGCTCTGAATTGGGACAAAAATTAAAATCACCCCAGTCTGGAAGGATTTATCCTTCACAGAACAGATAAAGTGTAGTATCAGAACAGATACTACACTTTGATTCCAGCCAAAAACCCAATTATTTATTTACCTACTGGCCAGGAGGTTAGACACAAGGTCAGGTGAGGTTTCGAAAATCCAGAACACTAGGTGAAATGAACTCTGGCCTACAAAAATGTTCGGCACTCCCCGGTAGGGGCACCACAGCTGATTAGCCGTAAACTAAAACTTTATCATCATCATCATTATCATCATATTTTGTTTAACGTCCGTTTTACATGCTGCCATGTGTTAGACGGCTTAAAAAATGGACTTCCAAACTAAACTATATCTGACCAGGTCTTTATTTATCCATCTTTCCCGCAGGTTGCTTTTTATCACTTCCTCCCATGTGAACTGAACCTGCTACCTCAACTGTTCTACATCTAATAACCAAAGAACTCTTATCCATTCCTTCAATGTGGCCACACCATCGAAATCTCCTGCTTTGCACACATCTCCTTATACTGTCCAGATTTAATCTTCCTCTGAGGTCATCAGAACTAAGTTTGTCTTTTAGACTCACCACATCGTATCATTCTCATATCATTTCTCTCCATGCAACACATGTCCTCAACCCTCGCGGGACAGATATCACTTACATACATCATCACACTGATAAACCCTTCCTTGGGTCGACAGAAGTCACCAAGAGAAGGAAAAGCCTGGGAAGGCGGACATCCTTAGACTGAACAGAACAATACCTCAGCCCGACAGAAGCAAGGTCACTGCTTGACTGATTGTCGAGGACGTATCCTTGACTAGTACAGACAACACCTACTCAAGCTGTGTCATCTTATACTATCTAAGTATATACTATCTAATACTATCTAAATATATACACATACATAATTTTATATATATATATATATTTACTTACTAAACACCATCCTCGATTGTCTTTGGTCTCTCTGCACAAGGGTTTGTCAGGACAACCTGACATGAGGATACTTTCCCTTGCAAGTAAACCGTGACCAAATATTCAAAATAACATAGTATTCGAAGCACAAATAAGATCCATTCGACACTGCTATACACTGGCTCATACAAGGAATGGTGCACCTTCTCCAAGTGATGCTGCATCTAGTAACAGCACTAAGCTGGATACTCCACAAGACTGGATGAATTCTTGTCCTGGAATCCGGTAAGACCAAGAGACCACAAGAAAAATATGCTATAACATATTTAACTGGTCAATTGTGGAGAGGAAAATTAATGTTCTTCACTTCTTTACTAACTCAACGTTTGACAGGTAAGGAGAACTTTAATGGAATATTCGAATATCTATGTATCTCATATAGAGATCAAGTGTTAGCCCCAGAAAAGGGTCCCTTGATTTCTGAGAACTTCGACTAAAGTAAAATGAAACAAATATATATATATATATATAGAAAGAGAGAGGGAATACTATCTAAGTATAAACACTACATCAAATGTCCATTGTAATTGGTTCTGCTGAAAATAATCATCAGACCATGTACTTCATTTGTTTTAACGATCCCACAACTTATATACATAAGGTTTCTTTTGAACAGGTGCAGTCCATAATGCTACTAGACCTTATGTCTAGAATCCTTCTTCCAATTTTGATCAAAATCCATTACATGATTTTGATTCTAGAAAATGTGTAAAATTTAAGGCTTAAGCTTAAGGGGTCTTAAGAAGAAATTGACACTCAAGAAAACTTGCTTAATTGGTGTCTAATGTATATGGCTCAAATTTTATGCAAATCTGAAAAAAATGAATCTTCAAATGTGAAGTTCTCTCTTTAAAATACTCCAAAGAAACTGAAATTTGGAGAATATTTATTAATTGATATCTAATATCTATTGTTAAAATTTCACACAAATCGGAGGTATTTGAATTTTCATGAAGGGATTCTGACCCCCTTTTTGTCCCCTTTGCATGAAACTAAATTAAACATATTACTCATCCTTACATCTAGCAGCTGTGTTACAAAATTAATGATCGGTTTATTAGTTTAGGAGTTTATCCTGTACAACGAAATATATATATATATATATATATATATATATATATATAAACACGTACACATACCTACATTTATATATATGCAATCCCTAGATGTTAAAATTTACAAAGATACAAATATGTCCACGTTACTCACCGTGTTTCCTAGAATATATATTCCAAATTTCACAGCAATCCGTTCATTAGTTTAGGAGAGTATCCGCTACAGAGAAATTATATATATATATATATATATATATATATATATATAATTTATACACAGACAAAAGTAATCCGTGAACGCATTTCATAGTTTTACAAATCGTCAACACAGCTCGAATTTGACAAGGGCTCAAACCCACGATATATATATATATATATATATATATATATATATATATATATATATATATATATAAAATATTATGCCAAACTCCAGTGATCAAGTTTTTATTCGTTTTTTTAATTTCTTTCTAAATAAAAAAACCTTTGGTGCATTTTGACGGACCTTTCGCACACAGGTGAAAAACCAAAAAATTATATGTCAATCCATGTTTCATCCATGCTGCTGTTCAGAAAACCAAAGTTCGCTTCCAGAAAAAATATATTATAAGGCAGCAAACAGAAAGATTCACATAACAACTAACATTGAATCTCACGAACTATAAATATATACACATACCTAACTTCATATATATATATATATATATATATATATATATATATATATATAGAGAGAGAGAGAGAGAGAGGGAGATGAGTATAGACATTAAATCAAATATCCATTGTAATTGGTTCTGCTCAAAATAATCATCAGACCATGAACTGCTTTTGTTTTAACGATCCCACGACATATAGACAGTAGAAAGTGATTAACGTTGGGTTGACTTTCGGCAGCCTCGTAACCCTCGCTTTCCTTATTTTGTCCTTTAGTCCTCACGTTTCATGAGCGATATTTCTGACAAAAGGGGGAAGAATTGCTGTTTTCTGGGTCAGAATCTATCCATATAGCACTTATCGTAGGCTAGGTTGGGTTTTGACCTTGAAGTAGTATATATATATTTTTTTAGCTCCTTGCATCAAGTGTCTTTATGCTTTGTCTCGAGCGATTTCCATTAAAAAAAAAATATATATATATATATATATATATATATATAAGCATTCTTTTGAACAGGTGCAGTCAATGGTCTCTTGATTCTGTTTAGTATAAAACTGACTAATATGAACAACACCCCCCCCCCCCCCCGGTTGAATGGCAAATGGTCAAACCGTTGTCGAATCTTATTTGTCGTTTATTTGTGCCCTTTTTTTTCCATTCACCAAGTTTTTTCTTGAAAACCATCAATGTTGTCCAACCCTAAATTGATACCAATTTCTCACAGCTTTTTCCCCTTTTTAGTCACTGTCGTCCTTTGCTGCTACCTATTATTTATCTGTATACGAATACATTTCGTATTACTAACTGTATACTAATGCATTTCGTATTACTAACTGTATACTAATGCATTTCGTATTACTAACTGTATACTAATGCATTTCGTATTACTAACTGTATACGAATGCATTTCGTATTACTAACTGTATACGAATGTATTTCGGATTACTAACTGTATACGAATGCATTTCGTATTACTAACTGTATACGAATGCATTTCGTATTACTAACTGTATACGAATGCATTTCGTATTACTAACTGTATACGAATGCATTTCGTATTACTAACTGTATACGAATGCATTTCGTATTACTAACTGTATGCTAATGCATTTCGTATTACTAACTGTATACTAACGCATTTCGTATTACTAACTGTATACGAATGCATTTCGTATTACTGACTGTATACGAATGCATTTCGTATTACTGACTGTATACGAATGCATTTCGTATTACTAACTGTATACGAATGCATTTCGTATTACTTACTGTATACGAATGCATTTCGTATTACTTACTGTATACTAAGGCATTTCGTATTGATTACTGTATACGAATGCATTTCGTATTACTAACTGTACACTGCATTTCATATAACTAACTGTATACGAATGCATTTCGTATTACTAACTGTATACGAATGCATTTCGTATTACTAACTGTATACGAATGCATTTCGTATTACTAACTGTATGCTAATGCATTTCGTATTACTAACTGTATACGAATGCATTTCGTATTACTAACTGTATGCTAATGCATTTCGTATTACTAACTGTATACGAATGCATTTCGTATTACTAACTGTATACGAATGCATTTCGTATTACTAACTGTATACGAATGCATTTCGTATTACTAACTGTATACGAATGCATTTCGTATTACTAACTGTATGCTAATGCATTTCGTATTACTAACTGTATGCTAATGCATTTCGTATTACTAACTGTATACGAATGCATTTCGTATTACTAACTGTATACGAATGCATTTCGTATTACTAACTGTATACGAATGCATTTCGTATTACTAACTGTATACGAATGCATTTCGTATTACTAACTGTATGCTAATGCATTTCGTATTACTAACTGTATGCTAATGCATTTCGTATTACTAACTGTATACGAATGCATTTCGTATTACTAACTGTATACGAATGCATTTCGTATTACTAACTGTATACGAATGCATTTCGTATTACTAACTGTATACTAACCGATGTCTGCATTCCGTATTTTCATTGAAGCAGATATATACCAACAACCTTCATATTTCATATTCTTGGTCAGTGAAAGAGAAATCCTTCTAAACTGAGGCAATTTAAATGTTTGTTTCAATCCAGAGTGCCCCTTTTTTTTGAAGTGGGGAGGGGCTAAAATTTCCCGACATTAAAAAACGACCTTGTGTCTAACTCTGCCCTCGTTGGGAGGTAAGTAAAAAATAAAACAAAAAAAAATTTCTTTAAACTTGCAAATCGGTTTTTTGTAAAATATTTGAGGGATTTAATTGCTTCCTACCGCAGCAAAATATAGTGCAAGGTTGGAAGGTGAAGAACCCAGCTCCCATGAAGGGACACGTTTGTTGGGAACAAAAATACCTAAGAACTCGGCATTCTCCGTAGAGGTGCCTCAGGCAACCAGCAATATATAAATCGCCCCCCCCCTCCGACCTGGAAGAGTGCACCTCCTAGGACTGAGTCGGACTATGCCACATTCAAAGACCGGTTCGGGCGTCTGAGCAAGCAATGTTCCTGAACATTACCTAAGCGGCTAGGTATTAGAGTTTAAAAGCAACCAGGCAAGTATTCCTTTAATTTTAGCAAAAATTGTGTACGTATCAGGCGTTGCCCGGGATAGAGTGAGGTCATTTTAGTTATTAGTTTTTATTTGTTTGCACATTTTAAAACTTAAGCGAGACAACTCCTACTGTATTCTTCAATCTAAAATATGAGTTATCTCCCTTGCTTATTTTTATTTTTAGGTGATTATTTAAAAATGTTGGGTATTAAAAGTCGTCTAGGTCGGACTAAGTAATTTTTGAAATTGGAGTGAAGTCATTTTAGTTTTTAATGTTTATTTACGGTAGACAACTCTTATATATTATTCCATCTAAAATATGAATTATCCCCTTTGCTGATTTTTTAAAATTTTTAGGTGATTATTTAAAAATGATGCATATTAGCAGTCATCTGAGCCGAATTAAGTAATTTTAAATATAAATTGTAGCTAAGTATGTTATTATATTGCCAATAACATGGTAGAACAACAATAAATGGGAAATTGGCTCGTCAGAAGCAAAGTTTAACTTGTCAGCTTAAAAGCTTTTTGGGTGGTCTGACTTTGAAAATCTGACAAGATAACTTGATATGTAAGATCTATTTTCTTCAAAATGTCACCAGTGCCGGATTTTGAAAAAGTGAGGACTTAGGCTACTCCACTCATGAAGTCTCTCTAAATGAACAGAGTTTCTTTCCAAGAACTTCCCACCTGTGGAACACGTTACTGTGAGAATGTTTTCCTACAGACTACAACATGGCCGTTTCCAAGTCCAATGTCAACAAATATCTGTCACGTCTTCCGATGAATTAATCATAGTTCTCAATCCTTTCCTATTACTGTTCCATCACCCAACTGACAATCTCACTAATCCTTATCCTCGAGTGGCTTTTGGCCTTCGTAAATGGTGAACCATTAGTATATGAAAAATATAATTTGCCCTCGTTGCTTGAAGAAGATGGAAGAATGCTTCGAAGAAAATTGAGGATAATAGGTGCTTCGATTCCTCAATTTACAATTCTTTCTCGAATGAAAATCAGAGTTGTATCGTTACCGATGATCTCCACTAGATTTTGGCGCCCTAGGCTTCAGCTTGCCAAGACTACAGGCAAATCCGGCGCTGAGTGTCTGAGTTAACAAGGAAAATGTCAAACTTCACGAGATAAGTTAACTGCACAATAAATACAGACTTCCTTGTGGCAGAGAAAGTTTTTGATGCCAAGTTTCTTGCTACTGCTCATTAATTTTTATGTAGAACTTTGAGACATTGAAAGATGGCGTTGGCAATCAGAGTTGTCTTAGTTTTATAAGGGAGGGAGTGGGAGGAGCGCTGTATTTGAAATGTGAATTGGCCAAAATGTAACTGTTTCAGTAATAGGATCAGATTTACTGGCATATAAGACATGTCTCGGAAATCCATTTCATGATTATGACTCATTTTAAATTGTTGTAGAGCAGGGCCGGCCAACCTTTTCAGAGTGAGAGCCAGATGAGACTTTTGGAAGGAGATCGCGGGCCGGAGTGAAAAACAAAATCTCAGAATTACTATATTTTTTTGACATGAATAAATTGTACACAAATTGCATTGAACACTCTACAAATCTGATATTTTTTCTCAAGAGACTTCTATATGTGATGTATAAAAGGCGCTGACGAAGAGTCATTTTGGTATCATAAAATAATAATGACAGGGGAAGTAGCAAGTTGATCCAGCATTCGTTTTGACACACCTCACATAAGTTCTCTGATTCAAGCCCTTTCCTCGTCTCTCGTTTCCTATTTGCTTCTCTCTTTCTCTTTTTCTATTTTTATCTTAGGCCAAGGATTTGAAATTAATAGTTAAAGAAAAATGAAATATACATGCATCATCGCACGCTGATGTTTATACATTTTTATCCCACTGTAAATCTTAATTGAAACCTACTTTTAAATCTATGTCACAAAATGATATGAGTTTTACTGGGAGGTTCGCGGGCCGGATTGCAATAATAAAGCATAACAGGGTGGCGGGCCAGATGCTAAGTCTTCGCGTGCCGGATGTGGCCTGCTGGCCGGAGGTTGCCCGCCCCTGTTGTAGAGGAACAACTCGAGAGGCAGAGTAATATTAATCTTCTGGGAATCGGAGAAAGAAACTAAAAAGAATAATACTGATACATACCTTTTTATATAATTTTTTTTTCGTTTACACAAACGTTTATGTAGTAGCTCAATAGTGTACGACTAGAGCTCTTAATTTAGCATCATGTAAAACCTTAGTTATTCAGGGAACAACATTCTATATATCCTCTAAAACACTTCTATTTTCAATCAATTGTTTCTGGTCATCTCAAGAATATACATTTTCATGATTTACAAAATATCATCATTTTCATGAGAAGGCTTCCTCAGTGCATAAAAAAATCTCTCCAGCTGGGTGGAGAAAATTGAAATGCCTCCAATATTCATTTATCTTTCATGTATTTTCTTTTTTTTTTTCAAGGAAGGGGTAGGCTTATAGAATGAGAATTCCAAATGCAGTAATGTTTCTTCTTTGAGAAATTTTCCTTTATAACAAAACGTGTTCTTTGATATGACGTAGGCGCCTTCAATAGCATGGTCGATGTAAAATAATATCTGATAAATAGTAAACAAACAAAATGTTATGTATGTTTATGAAAGTCACGTAAATGCGAGAAACACGACAAGCACAAACATTAAATAATAGTTTCATTAATACAGAGATGATATAACGTGTCCAGTTAAAGGGAAGTCATTTTAAACATCATATTCAAAGGAAGTAACTTCAGATTGCTTATTCTTTAATCATATCTTGTGTTTTTAATTTAGAAGTTTCAGAAATTACTATTAATGAACACCCTTGTGACGTTGAATAATGGCGACTCCCCATATTAAATTCGACCTTGTGTCACATCCAGCCCTCAAGGAGGGTTGGTATGCCATAAAACAAAACAACCAAATCAAATACCATGAATAAATACTTGAACATGTAAAGAACTTGAAGCATAAAAAATTTCACCAAAATGACCGGATTTGGCATTAAATAACTTGAAAAGGTTTGATATGCCGTAAAACAAAACAACCAAACTTTATAAAAATACTTTCTTAAAAAAAGTGCAGCATTGCATGCTGGTCGTTTTTCATATGCATTATTATCACTTCCTCTCATGTTTCCCTTGGTTTTCCCCTGTGAACTGAACTTTCTACCTCAACTGTTCTACATCTACGAACCCAAGAACTCTCATCCATTCTTTCAACATGGCCACACAATTAAAGTCTACTCTTCTGCACACATCTTTTCACTTCTTTTCTTGGCTGAGATCAAAGTGCATTATTTAGAAAGGGTTGGTAAGGTTTTACGAACCGGTTTTATTTTCTTTGTTGTCCTACTCCCCACCGTCAATGAATTTGTAAAAAGTTATATGTATAAATAAAATTTAAATTTTCTAAAACATTTTGGGGAGATTTTTAAGTGTAATGGCTTCGAGATTAAATGTGGTATTGTTTTGACTGCAATGATTCTAGCTACGAGTAGAATAGTTAATGTTATTACTACGCGTAGTATAGTTAATGTTATTACTATGAGTAGGATAGTTAATGTTGTTACTACGAGTAGAATAGTTAATGTTGTTACTACGAGTAGAATAATTAATGTTATTACTACGAGTAGAATAGTTAATGTTATTAATGCGAGTAGAATAGTTAATGTTATTACTACGAGTAGAATAGTTAATGTTATTACTACGAGTAGAATAGTTAATGGTATTACTACGAGTAGAATAGTTAATGTTGTTACTACGAGTAGAATAATTAATGTTATTACTACGAGTAGAATAGTTAATGTTATTAATGCGAGTAGAATAGTTAATGTTATTACTACGAGTAGAATAGTTAATGTTATTACTACAAGTAGAATAGTTAATGGTATTACTACGAGTAGAATAGTTAATGTTATTACTACGAGTAGACTAGTTAATTTTATTACTACGAGTAGAATAGTTAATGGTATTACTACGAGTAGAATAGTTAATGGTATTACTACAAGTAGAATAGTTAATGTTATTACTACGAGTAGAATAGCTAATGTTATTACTACGAGTAGAATAGTTAATGGTATTACTACGAGTAGAATAGTTAATGGTATTACTACGAGTAGATAGTTAATGTTATTACTACGAGTAGAATAGTTAATGGTATTACTACGAGTAGAATAGTTAATGGTATTACTACGAGTAGAATAGTTAATGTTATTACTACGAGTAGAATAGTTAATGGTATTACTACGAGTAGAATAGTTAATGTTATTACTATGAGTAGAATAGTTAATGGTATTACTACGAGTAGAATAGTTAATGGTATTACTACGAGTAGAATAGTTAATGTTATTACTACGAGTAGATAGTTAATGTTATTACTATGAGTAGGATAGTTAATGTTGTTACTACGAGTAGAATAGTTAATGTTGTTACTACGAGTAGAATAATTAATGTTATTACTACGAGTAGAATAGTTAATGTTATTAATGCGAGTAGAATAGTTAATGTTATTACTACGAGTAGAATAGTTAATGTTATTACTACGAGTAGAATAGTTAATGGTATTACTACGAGTAGAATAGTTAATGTTGTTACTACGAGTAGAATAATTAATGTTATTACTACGAGTAGAATAGTTAATGTTATTAATGCGAGTAGAATAGTTAATGTTATTACTACGAGTAGAATAGTTAATGTTATTACTACGAGTAGAATAGTTAATGGTATTACTACGAGTAGAATAGTTAATGTTATTACTACGAGTAGACTAGTTAATTTTATTACTACGAGTAGAATAGTTAATGGTATTACTACGAGTAGAATAGTTAATGGTATTACTACAAGTAGAATAGTTAATGTTATTACTACAAGTAGAATAGCTAATGTTATTACTACGAGTAGAATAGTTAATGGTATTACTACGAGTAGAATAGTTAATGGTATTACTACGAGTAGAATAGTTAATGGTATTACTACGAGTAGAATAGTTAATGGTATTACTACGAGTAGAATAGTTAATGGTATTACTACGAGTAGAATAGTTAATGTTATTACTACGAGTAGAATAGTTAATGTTATTACTATGAGTAGGATAGTTAATGTTGTTACTACGCGTAGTATAGTTAATGTTATTTCTACGAGTAGAATAGTTAATGTTATTTCTACGAGTAGAATAGTTAATGGTATTACTACGAGTAGAATAGTTAATGGTATTACTACGAGTAGAATAGTTAATGGTATTACTACGAGTAGAATAGTTAATGGTATTACTACGAGTAGAATAGTTAATGTTGTTACTACGAGTAGAATAGTTAATGTTATTACTACGAGTAGAATAATTAATGTTATTACTACGAGTAGAATAGTTAATGTTATTACTACGAGTAGATAGTTAATGTTATTACTATGAGTAGGATAGTTAATGTTGTTACTACGAGTAGAATAGCTAATTTTATTACTGCGAGTAGACTAGTTAATGTTATTAATGCTTTATTACTTTAGACCAAGGATGGTCAACAACACCCCCCCATTTCCCCCACACTTTTGATGACGTTGCATTTCCACGATTCTTCTTTCAACTGTTGGTTGATGTTCATCTAAGTCGTTGTTTCAGAATATATCCCATATTATTTACCATTTTCTTTTCATGCATTGTATGATCTTAGTTTTGTAATCTGTAATTTTTAAGAGCTGTTATTGTCATTTTAGTTATTTTTTCTGCAAGTATGTCAGCCTTCTGATTTCCTGTGATGTCTATATGACTGCGAAGCCAGGCCAAACTAACCCTGTGCCAGTGTCCATCAGACTGTGACACCTTCACAAAATGATGTATTTTCCATTCCTTGGGCCCTTAATCATTTCTAGCGCCATTTTTTTTATGGCTTGTACTTAAACTGTGTAGATAGAAGTCTGTTTTTATGAGTGTGCATGACGGTGGCTACGGCCTCTCTTCTATCCAAAATTTTTACCCATCTGTATAAAGAGCAGTATGATGATGGTATGTGCTTCCGAAGTTTGTTTAGCTTCCTTTGGTCTGTTACAGAACATTTTGAAGTACATTTTTGTGATCAAATACTTGAAAAATGTACTGCAAGTTGGGCAACTACTGCAATACATTTATAAGATTCTTGGAACCTTTTTATTAATGAGTTTTACAAAATAAAAATAATGGCGTTTCTCTAGGAGGGGACCCATATCGACCCTAGTTTAACGACTGCGATTTATGGCACAAACCGGAAATAGCCAAAGGAGTCTATGATTTGAAAGCCGAGAAAAAAGAATGTAAAAAGGCAGACAATATTAAAACATACAAATAAAAAAAGGGTTAGAGTTAGGTTAGGGTTTGAAAAAAATGTAGGCTGCACCCTAAAAAAAAATAAAGTTGAAAAAAATTCCTAAAAAAATAAAAAATAGTTGATTCACTTACTTATTTAAAGAAATCTTTTAAACCCATTCTTAAATCATGGAAAAAAATGAAAAAAATGTGTTATTTAATGCCGGTGCTAATTTACTGTTCAGCGATAGCTCCGCCATTTCCGGTCTGTTCCGTAAATCACAATCGAAAACATTCGGGTCGATATGGGTCCCTTCCTGTAGAAGTATGCAAAAGAAACTAAAACGACAGAGCAAGAGAGAGAGAGGAGGGGAACAAAAGAACCTGAAATGATAGAAAATTATAAACATTACCTGGTAATCTTAAAAACAAAGAGGAAAAGGCACAAAAGA
Organism: Sepiola atlantica; assembly: GCA_963556195.1. NCBI lineage: Eukaryota > Metazoa > Mollusca > Cephalopoda > Sepiida > Sepiolidae > Sepiola > Sepiola atlantica. The sequence goes on from OY744528.1 coordinate 26,994,813, forward strand.
GACTAAGGGAAGAAGAGGGAGAAAGAGAAAGGAAAAGAAAAGAGAGCGCAGAAAAGAAAGATGAAAGTTAGGAAGAGAATTAAAAGGAAAAGAGAGCCGAAGAAGAGATAGGAAAAACAGGTTCTTTAAAAAAAATGTCTGAAAAGTAAAAAGCAAATTGTATCCTAACAGATGAAATCAAATGAGCTCAAAATAAGGTCATTAGGTGCAATTTCATAAATCCAGGCTGGAACCAAAGAAGAGACATCCGGTCTGTGCTTGAGAATGTGGGTTACAGAGATGTCAATAAAACAATGTAATCAAATAATCCAAACTTTGTTTTCTTCTTTCTTTTTTGTTAATTTCTCCTTGAATTTATTGTCCAGCTCAACACATTCTTCATTCATGATGACTGATTGTTCCTACCTTTCCAGGAACCATCCAAAAACGGAAAAAATCTTTCTGCTTCATCAACTGTATTTTTTATATTTCTGTTGTTTTTTTAATATTTTCATTTCATTTACAAACCAAAATGAGACAAAATAAACAAAAAAAAAAACAACTATAAAAAAATGCTAAAGTAAAAGAAGTTCCCATGATGCTTCAGTTTATTCAAGTTATTCAGCAAAGGAGACACATTCAATAATGGACTTCTCTTATGTTTGACCTTGAGAGGCCATGTTGGTTGTCTGTAAACTTTTGAGAAGGATCTCTTGTGGAAATTTTATTGGTAATTCAACGATCTTCTATATATATAAAATAGTAACTCTGTGTGTGTGTCTGTCTGTCTGATCTTGGTGTCTTATGTTCACCCAAACCGCTGGACAGAATTGCTTGAAAATTGGCATGTGAACCACTGACCTCTCAGTGAAGGTCATAGGCTACATAAAAAATATATCACTTCAATGCTGGGGGTCCCCGGGGAGCACCCCCCCCCCCACTGAATACTGTTTTCCCTTAGATTCAAATGAAATTTCAACCATAGGTAAATGACCAAAAATGATGTTTATTCCCAAAGTTTCAGCAAATTTTGATAATATTAAGATGGTCCCCGGGGGCACAACCCCTCTACTGAAAACTGTTTTCCCTTTGGTTCAAATGAAATATATATATATATATATATTATAGAGAACACCTCTCTGTCTGTGCATGTCTGTCCCTAAAAACGAAGACATACTAGGAAGTGTACTTTCAATATAATTGTATTCACATGCACAATTTGCATGTGAACATAATGAAAGTATTTTTGCGTCTCTGGCTGCCCCTTAAAGAAGCTAATGACAATTTTCAAACCTGTTACACAATGAAATTAATCTATTTATTAACGTTAGTTAAAGAGTATTAACATATATTTGAATAGCTTGGTGAGTAAGCTATCTAGCTGACAGCATCAAGGTTGCTGTTAAAGTAAACTCTCTCTACCATGATGTTGCATATGATATTATCCCAAACTCATCAAACCTGGACAACACCGGGTAGTTCTGCTAGTCCTATATATACTGCATAATCACATTGACACACAGGTTCTTGTTAGATCACCGAAGTTAAGCAACGTTGAGCCTGGTTAGTACCAGATGGGTGACCATTTGGGAATACTAGGCGCTGTATGTAGGAGGACGTCGACACCTCCCTGCAGAAACTGCAAAAACCTACCGTCATCATCTTCCTTAATTGGAATATACATGCGACTGGGGACCGCTTGTGAATTTGATATTCCCTAGAAACTTCCTCCTTCATAGGAAGCCGGTTTAACCCGCTCAGGATAAATGCCGTACCAGGTACAGTTATCCTACATTTGGCTATTTACAAAAAGAAGATTAAAGGAGACTTTGGTGGTATGGTTACGTTGAAAGAATATATGTAAATGCTTGCGATAATAGATGTAGGACAGTTGAGGTAGTAAGGTTAGTTGGCAGGGGAAGGCCAAGGAAAACATGTGAGAAAGTGATAAGGATGAATTTGAGAGGAAGAAGGATAAATAAAAACCTGGACAGAGATAGGTTAGTTCGGAAGTCAATTTCTAAAAGCCGTCCAACACATGTCAGCATGGAAACCGAAAATGATGATAATGTTGATCAAAGGCAAGATTTTTTCTGTTTTAACTGAGTAAAGAATTCTTGCATGGTTTCTTGGTAAGGCCAGAAAAATAGGCTACAATGTTGATAGGTTAGGATAAATGCAAAACATGTCATTGGTGATCCTGATCTCAACTATATCGTTGATCGTCCGTTTTGCAACACTTGAATTTATCTCACACTCGTAGTGATCATTATTTCTTTATGCGGGCCCCTGTATGAGATAAACTCTTGACTGATTTCAGTTTGACTGTTGATGACGTCAGAGTACGTGTCAGCTAAACAAACTAATCTGTTCACATTATCTGCGCTGTCAAATTCAGCTAATGACCCAGTCATAATCGAAGCCCATAATGACCATAAGATTGCGCTCGCTCATACCAATATGAAGTTCTACCATCATTAAACTGTCAACCATTTTTTTCTTTTTTTTTTACCCCTTTTAAAATTCGATGTTTTATTCAGATCTACCTCTTGTGTCACACTCACCATTATCTTGAATTTTTTTTTTACAGGCTAAAAAAAACTACTAACACCTGCCAGTATCCTATATCTCTACAAAGCCACCATTCGCCCATGCATGAAGTATTGTTGCCACATCTGGACTGGTGTGGCAATCACTAGTTTAAAAAAGAGCCTTTAACCTCATAGGTCCCACACTGTCTACCTAGCTCTGCCCCCTGTCCCATCGCTGCAATGTAGCATACCTGTGTTTGTTTTACAAGTACCCCAGCGGAATGTGCTCTCCAAAAAACTTGCTGCACTTATGTTCCTTCAACGTAAATACTTCCGGCCAATCCGACAAGCAGCAAAATCCCATCCCTTCATTGTAGAGGTTACCAGATGCCGGAAAGCTTTCTACTCTAATAGCTTCTTTCCTTGAACCGCTTTCCTTTGGAATTCCCTCCTTTCTCCCTGTTTCCTCGACTGTACCAACATGCAGTAATTTAAATGTAATATGAACAAACATCTCACTGCACAACTCCCAACTTAGAATGCCCCTATAAATTTGGTCCCTAATCCATAGTAGCAATATACCTTGCTTGAGGTCAATAAATATAAAATTAAAATAATATCTTTAAAAACTCAAAAAATGTGACGTATAGAAGTGAAACTTGACCGGTGATGATGGTTGAGGATATGTGTTGCATGGAGAGAAATGATATGAGAATGATATGATGGATGTATAATGTGAGTCTTAAAGTGTTGTAATAGATGATCCTACACCCCCTCTTTCCTATGTTAACTTACTAATACAAAGAACTATATATAGTGAGCACTGCATTCACTGCTATCTGGCTTCAGAGATTAGTATTGTCTTATTAATGTCTGTCTATCTATTCATTGTAATCTCTATTGCAATAAACCTTTCTTTTTTCATTCGACTATCGTGTTGGTTGTTCCTGCTACTCAAGTAATAACATAAAGTAAGGTTTAGATCTAATGACCTTAAAGGAAGAGTAGGCATTGTTTGTACCAGTTAAGGATACGTCCTCAACAATCAGTGACTTTGCTTCTGTCAGGCTGAGGTAAGGTTCTTTTCAGTCTAAGGAGGTCCACCCTCCCAGGCTTTACCTTTTCTTTTTGACTTCTGTAGACTAAGGGAAGAGTCTATGAGGCATGTGTGTGCAGTGTGATGATGTATGAAAGTGTAACCTTGCCAGTCAGGGTTGAAGCCATGCGTTGCATGGAGAGAAATGATATGAGAATGATACGATGGAGGGGAGTCTGATGCCCTTAGAGGAAGATTAAATCTGGACAGTATAGGGAGATGAGTGCAGAACAGGAGACTTTGTTAGTGTGGTCACATTGAAAGAATGGATGCGTGTTCTTTGGTTAGTAGATGTAGAACATTTGAGATAGCATGCTTACTTGGCAGTGGCAAGTCAAGGAAAACAAAAGAGGAAGTGATAAGGATGGATTTGAAGGAAAGAGGGATAAAAAAATGTCCTGGTCAGAGATAGTTTAGTTTGGAAGTCAATATCTAAAAGCCGTAGAACACATGCCTGCATGTAAAACTGATGGTAAACCGAACATGATTAACCTTCAACCTCCAAAATACTGTCACTTAGGACTGACTATTAGTGAACACTTTATCCGATGAGACACAGGTCCATGTTACTACAAGTGATTCGGCATAAAAATAAAATAAAGATTACTTAAGACTTCTACCTGATCATGGCTGACAGAACAAGAACTATCTATCTGCACAGATTAAATAAATTCAATATAGATTCCAGACTTGACATAAAGATTCCCAAGTTTAACAACACCCACCTGAAGAAGCTCAGAGGTTACATCGACAAAAGCGTTGTAAGAATAACATCAAAGATGAGAATAATAGTCCGAAAAATCCAAACAATACAAATTATCAATCTTTATCTAAAAAATTCTGAAACATTAAAAATGTCGGATTTATGAGGTAACATTATGATGCACAACTAGAAGAAGAGATCACCAGATTCTAAGTCTGCTGTCATTCACAAATTATAATGGTTTTCCGTTCCATTTAGATACTGTCAGATTATTCCCTAAAAAGTATCTGAAAGCAGAACAGAAATATAAAATACCAACGGGACCCATGGAAATTCCACGGTTATATACTTTATCTGTTGTACATTGCTGTCATGCTTAAATCTTTTTCCATTCTATGGACGTCCGGTGCAAACGCAGATCCCCCGATATAATTTTACCACATTTGTTCAAACAGAAACATACTTATCTAAGTACTCTGGTTAATGTAGTTTACGAATATATCTGGTTATGTAGGTCTATCTCCAAAACCCTTGTAGGGGTTTGTGATATATTTCTATTCTATCGATGTCCGGCGTGAACGCAGACCCCACAATATTATTGTACCATCTTTGGACAGAACAGATACTACACTTTGATCGTAGCTCGAAGGTAAGGGAAAAGTGTAATTTCGAGTTTCATGTTTGACACAATAGCTACATCGAATGAAATGTAAAAAGAAAACATGTTTTTTGCATTGCAACTTTGGTGATCGGATGATCCCATCTTTTAAAACAGGGTCGGAGAGTGATAATGTACGTATGCACATGAAATTGCCTTCGCGTTTTATTATAGAGATATTCAAGATAAGTATAGAAAATCAAAATGCTTTTTGGAAAGAGAAATGGATCATAGTCATGAGAGGATGTCCCATCATAGTCCTAATACATAGAAAAAGCCCCAAGATCAAATTGTCGACTCAGGTGTGAAATTAAGAAAATAATCCAATTTTGCAATATTTTCATCATTATAATTTTCTTAAAAAAAAAAAATTTGAAACTCAAAGATGTGATTAGAAAAAAAAATAAGATCAGATAATTAAAAAAAAAATGCAGGGTAAGTCAAAAAATACATTTTTCAATCAAACAAGAAATAAATGAATTACTCTATACAAGGGCAGATTTGAGAGGTTCCAATAAGAAACCGGAAGTTGTTTGATAATTGAAAGAAGCAATATTTTTTTTCTTCCGGTCAGTGAACTCTTAGAGTGCCTCAAACAGTAATCGAATCGTTGTACTTCTTTGATGCTGGTTTCTTTGCTGACTTTTTTCAACTATTTCTGCTAACCCAATTGTGATTGTGAAATAACTTTGGACTACATTCCATTTATCATCTGAACGTTGGTTGGATTCTATTTATCGTTAAAAGAACTACCAGAGTTATAGAAGAGAGAGAAAGGGGGAGGTAAATCTTGTCTGCCTATATAGGACACATAAATGTAATGCACTCATATCTGCTTAAAGGAAAAGGTTCTCCATTTCGACCATGGAGAGGCAAGTAAATAGAACATGATCTACCCTACAAGCATAAATTTATGAAAATCAGACATTTTTTAGTGACAAAAAGCTTTAATAACCTATAATATTGTATGTTTCTCCAACTTTCATGAAAACTTGCCCAGTCTAATGATGCCTAAATCAGCAGTGACATAATATACGTATGATTTCAATGTCTGATCGTAATTTTTTTCATTTGATCCATTTCACACTACTTTTCTCATCAATGTACTTATGACTTCAGGGAAATACCTGTTGACCACCCAGAAAGATGAGCGATAAATCAAACAGATGTTTGACTTGTTTGACAAAGTCATGAAAAAGTAGCAAGAGACTTGATACATTTTTTTAAGTAGTTGAATTCTTTTCCTGGCTTACTTTTCTCAAGACGTGGAGCAGATATTCCAGACATTTTAAAAAGAAAATAAGATTTTTTAATTGTCTTAATATACCAGTTTTTACTTTTTAAAATTGTCTTAATATACAAGTCTTGATCTTTTACCTGCAGAAGGACATAATTCAAAAAAAAATTCCCATTGGTCTATGAAATAAAAGGAAACAAAGGGACAAATATGCTAAACAAACTATTTTGATATGTTGGCAGTTGTGTATGTTTTTTTTCTTGGCTTGATTGGGGTGGTAAAAAATATTCACTGATTGAAGCCTTTTTGAAAATACCTTGAATTTTGTCATCAATAGAATGTATGTTTTGAAATGACCACAGACAAATGTTTGAATTAAAATGTTTTTTGAAACAAATTGGGAACATTTACTAACTTAGTATTAGATTATATTTTGAGCTCTGGTAGTATACACTATTGAGCTACTAGGTCAACTTTTGTGTGAATTAAAACTTTTATTTTCAATCATATTCTGCCTTTTAAAATCACCCCAAAATTCTCCACATCTCTACTCTCTTATTATTTTTCTTCCCCCCTTTTCCCCTTTCTCTTTTTTCTTTTTCCTCTCCCAGTTTAGAATACTCCACACACCCCGTCCCCCTATCTACTACAGCCATGCTTGGCTATAACATATTTTGACCCTGACAATCTAACAAGTCTAGCCATCAATCCCATTCATCTCCTGTCCTCTGAAGGAGACAGGTCACTACTGATAAACGCTACAACCAAAATCATGTTTTTCATTCTCTGCTTAACCATCCCGAAGTCTGGACACTTTCTGACAAATCAAAATTAATATTCTGTAAAATTTTTCTACATTGCTTTCTTCATCCTGAAGAAATCTTTCAATAAAGACGAAACGTTGATGAATACATAAATCACATAGTTTTTGGCTTTCCTTTTTTTCATTTTGCATATATATATATATATATATATATATATATATATATATATATATATATATATATATATGAGAGAGAGAGAGAGAGGGGGGGGGGGGAGAGAGAGAGAGAAAAGTAAACAATGGTATTTAAATTCCAATGACCAATTCATATTTTTACTTGTCGAATTAAAAAAAAATTCAATGTAACTTTTGACAATTGTTTTGCACAGAAGCGAACAACCAGGAATAAACACATAATTACCAGGATCTTTCGCTCATGCAGATTATCAGAAGATTGTCAGATAACTTTCCGGATAAATATCCTCAAGCAAAAGAAATCCAAAAAACCTTTTTTATGCATTTGCCATAGAAAACCATTCACGAAAGGAACCATAAGATCCATTCATAGACAACCGGCCATTTTGTATCTTCATTTCTGTATATGAATATATGTCCACTCCTTAGTTATCCAAAAACGTCCGAAATTTGACATATTGTTTTGATTTAAGATTAAACAATGATTAATAAAATCGCAATATCTTAAATTCTAATAGCCAATGAAAAAGTTGTTTACCCAATTTAAAAAAAACAAAAACATTTTTTACGTAGCTGATAACGAATTTGTTCTTGATTTAATTTAATAATAATAATAATTAAATGTTTTCATAACTTAATGAAAGAAATGCCATTTTTCAAAATTAAAATCAGTAAATCACAATTATATTTTTAATATCCATAGACATATATGTTTCATGTTCATCAGCAATCATCAATATGGATGATGTAAATGTACTGTCGGTCGAATGACTCAAAACCCCGGACCCGAATAATTTGAATCCAAGTTCTGGCCGATTAGCCATCGTAACAATCACATTTCAAATACGAGAGAAATAAGCCTTGTGCTTTTATTTTATAAACACAGTAAGAAACAGACAATGTTAGGTTTAGTAACAGACAGTGTTCTTATCTACTCAAGAGAGAGAACTTGCAACATTGCTAAATTTAACAATTTTTATTCTCTTTCTCTCAAACTGCTCACTTTGAACGAATCTTAATAATTATATATATATATAGGTGGTTAAGTGGATAACAACACGGACTGACGACTTGGGTGTGCCAAGTTCGAATCCAGTCGATTCCATAATACTACTTTCACTTATAGATGTTGGCAACCTTCACGTGGTCCCTCCTGCAAGAATGCCGACAACAGAATCAAACCGGTCAACAAAGTTGTACCATTCTGATTCATACGAATTTACTTTTATATATATGAGCCAAAATTACCCGCCCTCCGGACAGTAATTAATCAAGCTGTAGATTTCTTTATTGAAAAAACAAAGAAACGATTATCGTTTCATATTTTGGTAATTTGGAAAAAAAAGCAACAACAATATGATTGTCATGCTGATATATCTAAATGTTGAGGAAATTTACTTTGTATGAACATAATTACATATTATTAATTGGATAAAAACAACAAAAAGATTATTTTATGTTGTATTTTTGATATTTAACGTCGAGGGATTTGATTTTGTATGAGCATAAAAATGAAAATGAATACCCCATTAAAACTGGTTATATAATGAAATGAATAAACGAAAAAGCTGAATGTCGATTTATCAAATAAATCAATTATATATTACTGAGTAATTTGAAATGGTTACTTTGTGCTTTTCGCCTTTTATTGTTAAAGACAGAAAAATAAAAATAATTAACTTTCTAAAATAAGTGTGTCTTTAAAACTTGTTTTACTTGTCAAGTGTTGTTGAGTCAAGCGGGGTATGTATATCTATGTTGTGTGTATGTGTGTGCGTGTGTATGTACGGCCTTATTTAGAAGTTGAAACATATTAATATTTATCCTTTTTTATTATTAGATAATTTAATAAATTACTGTTACTATCAAGAAAACTATTCCATAACAGGACAATGAAATTTCAACTGAAAAACACCAAGCATTAATTTATTATAATCTGTTAAAAAATAGTTATGCAAATGAGTTAAACAAATACTTGTGTGTTGTGCCTGTTACTATATATACAGTATTTAAAAAGCATATCATGCATTATTGATTTAAATTAAAGTAACCCGTTTTGATGGTGATATAGTTGTGATAAATCAAAAAGACTTTCGTATTTATTCATTTAGATATAATATTTATACAATCTTTTCATAAAAAAATTCAATTGGCTTATTGATAAAATAAAAGATGCCAACAGAAACATAAGTAAATAAACAAAATATTATTATTGACAGTGATTGTATCTAGACAAGTTTTGTTGTGAATGTTCTACATGGGGAAATCATAGATTGGAGCTCAGTAGAGAACCTATCATAAAAATAACGATAGAGTAGAGACAGACTAGTAACCTCTCTTCTGTGAGAAAGAGGCTGTAGGGAAAAAAAGAAGATATCCATCACTAGATTTCGAAGTCAGTTTCATACTCTCTCAAAGCAGAAAATAATGCTCTCAGTGGCACCTCCCCAGATGTTGCAACAATACTTCATCTTAGGATGTTTTTGACTCTTATACAGGCAGAGGATTGCTTTAAGAGTTTAGGTACTTTCTGGAGCAGTAGAATGATGTAACCATTTTTCCAGCGACCTTAGCAACATATTTGATGCAAGTCTTCCCTTTCAGGTCTGGAGTGAAGGTCAGTCCTAGCAGCTTATCAAAGCGGATTATTAATCCAATAAGAGACGCCAAAAGGAGCGCAATAAATAAATGAATACACAAAATGTCTTACCATAAGTGAACAACATTTTCCATTCGGTTCAACACTTACCTGCAAATAAAAAGAAAACAGAAAATTTTAGACATTAGATTTAATAAAGAAAATTAAGAAAAAACTGTTACATTTTATTTTATAAATAATTACATTAAGTAGAATAGAAATAGCCAAAAAGAATCATTGATAACACTGAAAGATCATAAATCAAATTTTTCATAATAAACTTACTATTAGACTAATCAATCTAACTAAAACAAACATAGACAAAATTAGTGAATCTAAATTACAGAATATTCTAATATTAAAATCAACCATAAAATTGTTCAATAATAAAAAGCAGTGTTCCTATTTTGTCTTGTTTATGAGTGAAAACACCTAAAAGATGCTTGGACTTTGCCAAAAACACTAAAATTATAACTCATTCATGCAACTGTAAAACAGGAACCGCTGCACCATGAAAAATAAATGACTGACAAGCAAAATAGAGTTTTTTTTAGAATTTTGAGATGAGGATTGATAATTTGTATGATTTGGATTATTCGGACTACTGTTCTCATCTTGAGTGTTATTCTCACAACGTTTTGGCCGCTGTAACCTCTAGTCTTCTTCAGGTGTACTTTTTCGAACTCAGGAATATTTTTGTCGAACTCAGAAATCTGGACGGAATTTTGAACGGAACCCTTTATTTAATCCACGAAGGTAGCATGCTCTTGTTCCGTCAGCCATGACTGAGAGAAGTCTTCAGTAATTCACAATTCTTCATATCACCCACACTGATGATTGAACCTTCAACCTTCAGATGACTATCACTTAGAACTGAATTTTACTTAGTACTATACCCACTGCGCCACGGGTCCTTGCGGAGAATCAAAATTATACAAGCAATATAGTATACATAGTAACTATACATAACAGCACTACAGCCGAAGTAAAATGTACCGAAATCCCTGAAAATGACATAAACATGATAATGTTTTACAAAAAGCAAGAGCAGAATGTGGGCGAAGACAAAGTCAAAACATCAACTTTTTGAAAGCATTAACTAGATTTCAAGAATAAATCTGCTAACAACGTTTCGGTTATAAATCTATAAAATTATGTGTTGGTCCGATTTTAAAAGTTGGACCTAAATAGCATTTAAGCTGACAAATCAAATTTTGATTATGACGAGCCAATATGTCATCATAGTCTGTAGTGTTAGTACATAAATTGATTCGTTGAGTTTCCTGATCTCTCAGTGTTACTTCTTTGTCTATTATTTCAACTTGATTTTACAAGGGCTGACAACCTATCTTTTCTCTCTCTTCAACTTTAAGCAACACGTTTATATTTCCTACCACAACTGGATAGAAAAACACGCATTTGGAAATTTTTCTTGATTTTATTGACAGGAATAGATTAATAATTAGAAACAATAATAATATACACTTTAATAAACTTAAATAAAAATTATTGTCTTAATGAATATCAGTATGGACGATGAAGGTTCAAACCCAGTCGGATCTTTTGAAGTCATTTATGCACTAATACTGTTGGGAAAGGTATGAACCTACAATTCTGTCCCCACCTGTCGGATATGAGTAAAATAGCAACCTATTTTTTTCAATTAATTGTACATCGTATTTCAGCATTAAATAACCCAAAAAGTGTTGTAGTAGTAGTAGTAGTGTATCCTTAAAAAGGGTAACAATATACAAGGTTGTTACTCAATACGATAGTTGAATAAAAAAGAAAGGTTTATTACAATAGAAAGTACAGAGATTAGTAAGACATTACTAATCTCCGAAGCAATATATCGGTAAAAAATCAAACAAGATAGCAGCTCACTATATATAGTTCTCGTTATTAGTAAATTCACATAGGAAAACAGGAGTGTAAAATATGGTATGACAACAAGACCTAATATTAACCTTAACTCGGGATAGTTCATTGTATAATAAGTGGGTGTCAGTAGTTTCCATGCACAGATTAAAATGGATTCATCTTATTTTAGACGTGTCCAAGTGTTGTATGTTTAAAAAGTGTTACTATATACATAGATGAATTCTGGTAGAAGGACATGAGTCGTCCTATGGCACCAGCTCCTTGTCTTCATCTTTGTATGCGTCCAGTGACGACAGCAGCCTTATAATTGAATTTGATTTCTTGGTCAATCCAGAACTTATCCAACCGCTTCTCAAATATCTTTACAGTTTCGGCTTCAATTACACTTGATGGCAATCTATTCCACAAATCAACACAGCGATGGCAGAATGAATATTTTTTCAGGTTCAAACGTGCCTGTTTCTTGTAAAGCATCTGACTGTGTCCCCTGTTTCCCACTCTTGTATTTTTTCTAGTCAATAGTTTATCAGCATTGAAATCATATTTTCCAGAGAGCAATTTATAGCACTCAATCATGTCCCCACGTATTCTTCTATAGGCCAAACTTGGCAATTTCAGAGCTTTCAACCTTTCTTCATAACTCTGATCGTACAGTCCTGGAACAAGGTTGGGTACTTTCTCAGATTAGGACTCGAGCTAACTTTGACCCCAACCCTTACCCTAACCTTAACCTGCCCCTGCCCTAACCCTAACGAAGGGGTCAAAGTTAGCTTGAGTCCTAATTTTATTGGTAGGAATAGATTAATAATTAGAAACAATAATAATATACACTTTAATAAACTTAAATAAAAATTATTGGCCCACATCATATTCATGATTGTTTTAATGAATATCAGTACGAACGATGAAAGTTCAAACCCAGTCGGATCTATTGCAGTTATTTATGCACTAATACTGTTGGTAAAGGTATGAACCTACAATTCTAACCCCACCCGGTGGATATGGGTGGAATAGCAACCTTTTGCTAAATTAATTGCATATTGTATTTCAGCATTAAATAACCCCATAAGTGGTGGTAGTAGTAGTAGTAGTAGTAGTAGTGTTGTATCCTTAAAAAGGGTAGCAATATACAAGGTTGTTATTCAAGTAGAAGTAACACCCAATATGATAGTTGAATAAAAAAGGTTTATTGCAATAGAAAGTACAGAGATTAGTAAGATATTACTAATCTCTGAAGCAAGATAATGGTGAATGCAGTGTTCACTATATAGGTTTCGTTTGGTTGTTTTCTTTTACGGCATATCAACCCTTTTCGGGTTATTTAATGTCGAATCTGATCATTTTGGTAAAAAGATTTTATGCTTCAAGTTCTTTATATCTTCAAATATTTATTAATGGTGTTTTATTTAGTTGTTTTGCTTTACGGCATATCAACCCTTTTCGGGTTATTTAATGCCGAATCCGGTCATTTTAGTAAAAGTTTTTATACTTCAAGTTCTTTATATCTTCAAATATTCATGGTGTTTGGTTTGGTTGTTTTTTTAGAGGAAAATTGTTGTTTGTTTTTTTAGCTGTGCAGAACATGATTGAGTTTTGCAAAGGGAAAAAAAACAATAACATCAATGTTTGGTGCATTTTAAGTCAAGAAGCCGGTATCTTGAGACAGCCTAATCTGGTATGAGCAGGTTCACTATACATATACATTTCTGCTGTATTACTGAGTCTACATAGGAAAGAGGTTGTGTAGCACATTCTACCACGACAAATAATTATAAAATGATGGCTGAATCAAGGAAAAGAAAAGCGCTTTCCTCGTTAATTAGGGTACTTCAGACCTAAACCAGACGATTGATTTGGGAGGAAACGGTTTGCTGTAGGCACTAATTTATGGCTTTGATTTTGGTGTATTTGAAATACCAATACAAAATCATACACAAAAGCATCCATTTATGTCCCTTTAATAATAAAAGTAAAGATGGAATGTTATTTTTTTTAAAAAAGAAAATGGATTTCTGAGGTTGATAAGATTCATCGCATAATCAATCTTTCATTTACACAAACATGACAAAAGTAAATAGACACCCTTATTATCATAAATAACGAAGAGGGTCCTGATCGACCTAGGCGAAATAATATCGATTATTTCCCCTCCGATGAATTATATTAAACCTTACTTAACAGTGAAAAGTGGAATATCGAGATGCTGATTATATCTACTTCATATTGACGGTCATTTTTTTTTTTTAAATGGAAATCGCTCCAGACAAGGCATGAAGCCACTTGATGTAATGACCAAAAGAAACAAAAATACTACTTCAAGATCAAAAACTTTCCAACGATAACTGTTATATGGATATATTCCGACCCAGAAAACAGCAATTATTCCCCCTTTGTAATAAACATCGCTCATGGTAGGTGATGGACTACAGGACAAAATAAGGGAAGCGAGAGTTACGAGGCTGCTGAAATTAAATCTAAGGTTCACTTTCTACTCTCCTTTAAAATGGCTCCTCTGAAACTTTGAGAATTTTAATCCTTCTTTGGCCTGTATCATACTTAAATGGTGATACATAGATTTTTTGAGAAAGAAATCGTCTAAAATATAAAGCTCAAGCTTAAGGGGTCTTAAAGTGAAATTGAAATTCATGGAATCTTGCTGAATTTGTGTCTTTAATGGCTATGGCTCAATTTGAATGCAAATCTGAAATATCTGAATTTTGTTCTTTATCATACTTAAATGGTGATATATAATAGATATTTTGATAAAGAAATAATCTAAAATGTAAAGCTCAAGCTTAAGGGGTCTTAAAGTGAAATTGAAATTCAGGGAATCTTGCTGAATTTGTGTCTTTAATGGCTATAGCTCAACTTGAATGCAAATCTGAAATATCTGAATTTTGTTCTATATCATACTTAAATGGTGATAAATGATAGATATTTTAATAAAGAAATAGTCTAAAATGTAAGGCTTAAGCTTAAGGGGTTTTAAGATGAAATTGAAATTCAGGGAATCTTGCTGAATTTGTGTCTTTAATAGCTATGGCTCAACTTGAATGCAAATCTGAAATATCTGAATTTTGTTCTATATCATACTTAAATGGTGATATATAATAGATATTTTGATAAAGAAATAGTCTAAAATGTAAGGATTAAGCTTAAGAGGTCTTAAAGTGAAATGGAAATTCATGGAATTTTACTGAATTTGTGTCTTTAATGGCTATGGCTCAACTTGAATGCAAATCTGAGATATCTGAATTTTCAAATGGGAGATTGTGCCGATATTATGCCCCCTCTAATCAGCTTTAAAATACTCCAAACAAACTGAAATTTTGGAGAATATTTATTAATTGACGTTTAATACCTATTGAAATTTCCTCCAAATCTGAGGTACCTGAATTTTTCACGAAGGACATCAACCCCTCTCTTTGCCACTTTGCATAAAACTAAATGAAACTAAATATAGCTCATATTACCCACCTTTATGCTTATTGTCCAAACGAAATAAGATTACAAGGAGGTAGTTTACAAGACTATATGTTTATAGAAAATACAGATGTAATGTGGCTCTTCGTCTGAGTCCATGTCGCGACGCAATAGAGTAGACCACCATAAGATAATTCAAACTAAACTACACAGAATCTTTTGGTTTGTTGCATCGACTGCTCGGCTCCCAGGTAAGTAATATGACCTTTCAAATTCATTTTAAATGATGCTTTCAAAAACTATTATGCTGTTATTTTATTTATCTTCCTCCCACAAGGTAAGATGTGACACAAGGTCGGGAAAGTGGGATTGGAAAAAACCAGCGCTCGAGAATTTGAGCACTCTGGCCATTTTAAAATTACCTGGGTAGCCCCGTCGGCATTCCCCGGTCGGTCGCCTCAGCCGATTAGCAATACACTAACCGCTTCTCAAAGGGTGAGAAGGCAAAGCCTGGGAGGGTGCACCTTCTAGAACTGCACAGGACAGATCAGACCGATAGACCGGCGTAAATCAAGACCCGAAGACCCAGACAATACCGGTACTTCTCAACAAAAGTAATTTTTAGCTTTATATTAATTTTAGCTTTTTATAAATTTTAGCTTTTTTATTATTTTTTTCAATTTTATTTTTTAATTTTTTTCAATTTTTAAATTTTTTCGTTTTTTTAAGCTTTTTTGTTTGTTCTTTTTAAGCTTTTTTTATATCTTTTTTTTTTTTTAGCTTATTTTTTTTTTATATAAAAGTACTAGAAGAATACCTAGTGGTTGTTATTTTTTCAAAACGTCCTATAATTCATACGGCTAAATCATGTTGACACACCGGTTTCCATCAGTTAAGCGATATTGAGCCTGGTCAGTACTAAAATGGGTGACTATTTGGAAATACCAGCTGCTGTATGTGGGAGAGCTCTCTGCTTATCCCAGCATTGCTTCCAGTCTTTGTGGACTTTTGCTTGCCGCTGGAATCAAGAAGTGCCAATTCAGAAGAGGTGTGGTTAGGGATTGCGCTACACTTGGTTTATAATTGACTCCTCGTGCCGGCACCCTTACCAGGGGTATCCATTGTCTCTGTAGACTGAATGGAGGCCTACAATTCAATCTCCCTATGTTCTAGAATTAAGTTGTGTTATCACAAGCCCCACAATTGGATTTAGCTTTTACTTGGATCATCAGATGTCATAAGGTTGGATTAGCATTTTACTACACCCAACAAAAAAAAAGCATCCTACTCACTTTTTACATGATTACAATATGCTTTAAATACCACGAAATTGATAGAATCACACCAAAAATAATAATAAATGTACATAAAACTATCAAAATGAAATAGAGTAAGGGTCATAACTATCTGTAAAGGTCAGCAAAATAAGCAATGAATCTTTTTAAAAACCCAAGAATGATACCAGAAAGTCTAGTATAGAAATTGCAAATGTCAACTGCAGACAAGTTGCATCGTCTGTTGCTACTCAAAGGCAAAATTCAGCAGTGGATGAAAGTTCAAGAACCCTTTCTTGACCTTTCATAATTGCATTTGATTAACGCTTAGATTGAGATTGCTTACTAGAAGGCTCGAACTTGTAGTATTTCTGAAAATAGGAAATATCCCTTTCCCTCCCATATCTGTTAAAATATCTTGAGAATGCTGAGGTATTGATTTGGATAATTGTCTCGGAAACCAATGATAGTAAATTCATTTTAAATGTTTTTTTTCTGCGAATTCAGTAATCGGCTGAAGTTATCTGTCAGGTTTCATGACCTTATACCACACTTAATTTGGTTCTTATTTGATAAATACATATATATTTCGACGTCTTTATTGTTAATTATATTAATAATGTATATATATTCCAGTTTACTAGAGAATTGCAAAAATAGAAAATTTTCAAAATGAACTAAAATTAGTTAATATTTAAAAAAAATTCTAACTGTAAACTTCCGTTCAAATGTTGTAAACTTCCGGTTATATTTTCACAAAATTGTGCACGCGTGCAAATTTTCATTGTAAGATTTATTCGTATTATTGCAGTACAAATTCATACAAGAATTGTTCACATGGACTCGTGACACAACGGATAAAAGTGCTAAGTAATATTCAGTTCTAAGTGGCAGTCTTCTGGATAATGAAGGCGATACTAAGAATGTATAGTACCCCTTCACTGTAGAGGTTCCCTTTCTACTCTAATAATACTCCTCAGACTGCTTACATTTGGAATTCCCTCCCTGCTCTCTGTTTCCCTGATTGTACCAACATGCAGAAATTTAAATGTAATGTGAACAAATATCTTGCTGCACAATTACTCACATGCCTCCTATAAATCTGATCCCTAAACACAGTAGCCTCTTACATCTCAGTGGCAATATGCCTTGTTTGGAGTGGACTAAAGTATTAAAAAAAAACTTCCAGAGATTCTAGAGTCTTAACGTATGTAGTTATACGAACCCTCGGCGAATAGAACAAACTTTTCTTTTCATTTTTTTTTTTGTAAACAATTTATTGTGTATTTTTTTCTTGCTCCCCTAAAAGAGATCAATGTTTTGAATTGTTATTTTTTCCAATTTTTTTTAGAGAGGAGGAAGACTACAAATAGGGATTGTAGGCACTTTAAATTGTTTTTTTTTTTATTCTTTATGTTTGGAAAAGAGGGGCTGTAACCACCTGGACTTATGATTGGAGTTAGTGGTAGGGTTCTATTGCTTTTTGTGGGGGGGGGGGGGATTAGTGTAAGTGGAGGACGAAGGCCAATTGTTTTTTTTTTAAATATTTTTTATTATTATTCTTTCGGTGTTTTTTTTGGGGGGGGAGGGTCTGTTGCACCCTGGACTTACGGTTAGAATTAGTGGCATATGCATTTTTGTCCTTTCCAGGACATTTGCTACAATGAAACTTCTTTCCCTAAAAGGCCTTTATCTTGTCATAAACTTATGCAACCTTATACGGAAGGCGAAATAGTAGGAATTAACTGAATAGGTTAATTACGTTTTTCATTTTTAGGTACTTGCGAAGAATTAACTTTTTCACTTTTTTTGCACAGAATTTACTTTTTCATTCGTATAAGCCACTCTATCATCTACCAATTTATCGTCTGCATATCTTTGGAAAGCCCGGAATTTGTCGTCGAAACTCAAGAATTTCCGTTAAATTCTTGGATGTCTATTCTGCATTTGTACCGATGAATTTTTGTTATAGAAACGAATCAGACTATTATTAAGATTACTTTTTAATTCAGTACTTGTTTTGGTGAGACTATGCACGGCTTTGGATATACTTACCACAATTCAATTCTTTCTCTGCTGTAGTATACTTAATTATTGGTGATACTTTATTTTTTGAATATTAACGTAGGCTTTTGCTTTGGTTTGTGTGATTGTAATGTAATTGTGGTATTATGTTTATTGCACCCGTGTTCTCCACTTAAACAGGTTATGGGCCTAGGTGTTTTCCAATGTGCTATTATTATATTCTTTGTAACAATGTCTGCTCCTTCAATTTAGACCAATTGTCTTAGTAATATCTTTAAATTTAAAACAACTTCTTTAAATTATAACAATAGAATCACTAATAATGACATCGCAGATAAATTTGTAATTATTGTAACCACGTTTGCTCTTTCCACTTAAACAGGTTATGGGCCTAGCACGTTTTTAATGCAGTATTATCATATTTATTATAATCATGTCTACTCCTTCCACTTAAACAGGTTATGGGCCTAGCACGTTTTTAATGCAGTATTATCATATTTATTGTAATCATGTCTGCTCCTTCCACTTAAACAGGTTATGGGCCTAGCACGTTTTCAATGCACATTATCATATTTATTGTAACCACGTTTTCTCTTTCCACTTAAACAGGTTATGGGCCTAGCACGTTTTCAATGCACATCATTATATTTATTGTAACCATGTCTGCTCCTTCAATTTAGACCATTTGTCTTAGTAATATCTTCAAATTTAAAATTTTTCTTGAAATCTTCAACGTCTACAGGAATAGAATCACTAATAATAGAATCGCTGATAAATTAGTGCAAGAAAATGTTGACAGCCATTTCAACGAACAATAATTATTTGATTTATGGCAGTAATCAGCACTGGAATCACAGAACAACTATCTGAGAATAAATCCAAAGTAGTCAACAGAAACGAACCAGCAGATGGAGTGGAGTCGAATGAATAATTAAAAATCAATGCCGTTTCTATAGTTAGAAACATGTCAATTTTAAAACAGAAGGTTAAGCAAAGAAATAATTATCATAATTCTTTTTAGTTGTAATGGAATAGCTTACACCCACTTTCTTCTCTAGATGGACTAACTATATATGGAGTGAACACGGCGATTAGCAAATGAGTCTTGCTTCTGACATCCACTCATAATATAAGGGGCATTTTCTCAGTGTGTGTGTGTGTGTGTGTGTGTCTTTGTAAACATAAGAAATACATTGCGGAATTTGTCTCATTTCGATGTTCTCTCTATTGCAATAAACATTTCTTTCTTCCTTATACTAACGTGTT
Organism: Sepiola atlantica; assembly: GCA_963556195.1. Taxonomy (NCBI): domain Eukaryota; kingdom Metazoa; phylum Mollusca; class Cephalopoda; order Sepiida; family Sepiolidae; genus Sepiola; species Sepiola atlantica. The sequence goes on from OY744528.1 coordinate 27,014,482, forward strand.
GATTGTTCTTTCCACAAATGGTGGGGTGAACCAAATGATAGTTCTTCTTCTTCTTCTTCTTCTTTATTTTTATTTTTATTTTTATTTTTATTATTATTATTATTAGTAGTAGTAGTAGTAGTAGTATTTGTTGCTTTTATTTAATTTCAATATTATTATACCTACTATTTTTTAGAGCTGTTTTATAAATGTTACTTGAATTATTAAATATATTTTTGCTACTACTAAGCTTACGTTCGATAAAACGAGGAATATACTTTATAATTGATGGAGATGGACTTTGGGTTCACATATATATCGTTATTTTTATCTTTTAAATACGCTTGTATGTATTTTTTTTATCTAACTTGAAAGTGACATCTAAAGTTATTGTATCTTCGTTAATACAGCGACTCTTAAGCTTAATTTTTTATATCCATATTATGATAATGAGAAAAGCTTACCCTCTTTTCTATATGGATTTACTATATATAGAGTGAACACGGCGATTAGCAGATGAGTCTTGCTTCTGACATCCACTCATAATATAAGGGGGATTTTCTTTTAGTTTTATTTTACTTCAGTCGAAGTTCTCAGAAATCAAGGGGCCCCTTCCTGGAGCTAACACTTGATCTCTATATGAGATACATGGATATTCGAATATTCCATTAAAGTTCTCTTTTACCTGTCAAACATTAAGTAAGTAAAGAAATTAGAACATTAATTTTCATCTCCTCAATTGACCCATTAACTATAGCATATCTTTCTTGTGGTCTCTTGGTCTTACAGGATTACAGGACAAGAATTCTTCTGGTCTAGTGGAGTATCCAGCTATGTGCTGTTACTTCAGGTAACATTACTTGGAGAAGGTGCACCATTCCTCGTATGAGCCCGTGTACAGCCGTATCGAGAGAATCTTATTTGGGCTTCGAATACTATATTATTTTGAATATTTGGTTGGGGGTTACTTGTAGAGGGAAGTATCCACATGTCAAGTTGTCTTGACAAACCCTTGTACACAAAGACTGAAGACACTCGAGGATGCTGTCTGTGTGTGTCTTTGTAAACGCAAGCAATACATTGCAGAATTTGTCTCATTTCGATACTGAAACATCATGACTTCTTTTAGAAATGAAAAATATTGCATTAATACTAAATAATAAATTCCCAGCAAATAAAGCGGATGCCCTGGCCGGAAATCGAAACCAAAACCTTGAGATCTTCAGTCTGATGTTTTATGAACTGAGCCATTTAATTTTCTTATAAATAGATCTTCCAACATTACCTGAACAAAATAATTATAGCTATGACGTGACGTCATACATTTATAATTTATGTCATGTTTCAAAACATATATCCATGAATATATATAGTGCGTCAACGTATTTTTTTTTTTTTTTTTTTTTTTTTTACATGGTTCACCCCAAACAAGGCAGGACGCCACTGTAAACGTAAGGGGCTACTGAGAAAAAAGGAAAAGGGGGGGAAGGATTGGTGGTTCAGCTTAAATTGGGATCTGAGCAGCGAGGTGTCTGTTTACATTAGTTTTAAATTTCTGCATGTCAGTACTGTCGGGGAAACAGGCGGCAGGGATGGAGTTCCAGAGGCCAGCAGCACGAGGAAAGAAGCTATTTGAGTAGAATGCTCTCCGGCATCTGGGGACCTCCACAGTGAATGAGTGAGATTTAGTAGAATGTCGAGTTAGTCTAGTGAATTTACGTCGAGGGGGCACCAGAGCAGCACACTCATCGGAGCATAATCCATTGAAGTATTTGTAAAACAAACACAAGGATGCTACATTGCGGCGATGGGACAGGGGCTGGAGCTTAGCTGACAGTGAGGGACCTATTAGGTTGACTACTCTTTTTTGGACTTTGTCAAGGAGGGAGAGACTAGTAGATGATGCACCAGCCCAGATGTGGCAACAATACTCCATGCATGGGCGAATGGTGGCTTTGTAGAGATACAGGATAATGTCAGGTGTAAGGAGTCCACTAGCACGGTAGAGGGAGCCAACCTTCTTTGCAGCAGCCTATAGTTTTTAAATAAATAATTTGTATGAATATTATATAATTCTAAAAATGCCTTTTATATTTTGAGTGGATCTACCAGCCTAGCAAACATATGCAACCAAAGGGAGCATATATTTGCTGGTCTATATTATTAAATTGAACGTACACATGTTCGACCTACTTCAATAATCACATATACAAATTAAAATTTTATGAGCAAAGGACGAGAGGCTTCATTTTTAATAATAACTGATAATAATAAAAAGAAAGGAAAGAATAATCACCTATGGAAATTTAAATTTTATGCGCAAAGAAGAAGAGGCTTAATCTCAATAATATCTGATAATAATAATAAAATAAAGGAAAGCATTGCTTTCACTTTTAATATGAGCAGAAACAAATCCCTTATTATTATTAAAACAAAATAAAAGGAGAGAGAGAAAGAGTTTTGTCTTCTTTTTCTTATCGATTAGTTTTGTCTTCTTATCAATTAGTTTTCTTGTTTTCTTATCGATAGAGAGAGAGAGAGAGAGAGAGAGAGAGAGAGGGGGTGTCTTCTTTTTTATCAATTAATTTCGTTTCAATGATTTCAAGTAATGAATAAGAAATAAATTGCAAAGCGATAGCAAGTGGGCGAAACCTTCTAGTTAGTAATATTTTAATAATTTCTGTCTCTCCATTATTGTACTCTGGTTGTAATAAACCTTTCTTTCTTCCTTATACTAACGTGTTGGCTGTTCTCTCCACTCGGTAATGAATTTGTTTATTGTACCTCTTTAACAAGGATGCAACGATTTTACTTTTTTTTTTAAATTCTAGTAAAGACAGCTTATTTTTTGGTGTTTGCACAAAAGCTCAAGTGGCCATAAGTGTTTTGAAAATTTTGCCAGAGTAGCAAGTAAGCAGGGCGTTAAATGAGCTGATGGATAGAGAATTTAAACAACGGAAAATATTGCGGCTTTTAATCTTAAACAAATAAAATATTCAGTGAAGGATGAAATGTCGTAAGCAATTAAAAACATTGTTGCGTTTTGAGCAAGTAATGCAGAAAGATGTTTTTTGAAGAGAGGCAGCCATTAAAAAAATGATTTCCAAGTCGCAATAAGAAAAATAAAAACAAATGAATAATAAAAAGTTTTCGTTTCTAATTGCTATCATATTTCAATAATCATCTCAAACCACTGACTTATGTTAAAGTTTGACTATACCATTCGGGCACAGGGTGGAGCAGGTGCTAGTGTGATTGCAAGAATTAGGAGTGGACGAAGTAAGCTCAGGAAACTTCTGCCATTACTAAGTAGCAGAGCGTTACCACTGTCAACCAAGGGAATATTCTATCAGGCATGTATACGCAGTGTGATGATGTATGAAAGTGAAACCTGGCAAGTGAGGGTTAAGGACATGCGTTGCATGAAGAGAAATGATATGAGAATGATATGATGGATGTGTAATGTGAGTCTTAAAGACAGGCTTAGATCTGATGGCCTCAGAAGAAACATTAAATCTGGACATAATAGGGAGATGTGTGCAGAACAGGAGACTTTGATGTTGTGGTCACATTGAAAGAATGGGTCAATAGATGTAAAACAGTTGAAATAGCAAGTTCAGTTTCCAGGGGAATACCAAGGAAAACTTGGAAGGAAGTGATAAGAATGGACTTGACAGAAAGAGGAATAAATAAAGACCTGGCCAGAGATAGGTTGGTTTGGAAGTCATTTTCTAAAAGCTGTTTACTGCATTCCAGCATATAAAACGGAGGTTAACCTATGATGATGATGATGATGATGATGATGATGACAACGATGATGATGTCTTCTCATCAGCAACTGATAATCCTCATGTAGGTAGTAATCCATTTCTCAGCTTGAAAGTCTCTTCGGTCCGGTCTTATAGTGTTAACTGGAATAGATGGTCTGAATCATCCACATGACAGGATGTTAGTCTGTCACCAGTGATACTTCCCAGCAAAGCTGATAATTATTTATACATAAAAGGTGAAGATATTACTAGAATCTTGAGGGAGGCTTATTGCAATTCAAATTCTAGAGAAGACCAACAGCCGATAATAGTGATGAACCAATGGTAAATGTCTGTTACGATAATGCAAAATAATTTGCAATGGCTATCGAAGAGGCAAAGAATGCTAGGAATCTGGAGAGACGTATTGTCACTCAGACTCCAGGACACACCACTTGTTAGTACCAGTGAGCAATCAATGATAATGACTCCTGTACAGAACTTGCCAGAGAACTGAAAGGAATATGCAGCATGAAGAAAGTCAATATAATACCAATAATCGTAAGAGCACTAGGAACAGTCCCCAAAAACCTGGAAAAAAACTGAGAGAAATTGGAAGTAAAGGGATCACTGAGACCATACAAAGGACGGCAATGATCAAAACAGCTGCAATCTTAAGGAAAGTCCTCGAATTCAGAAACCAATCAGCATAAGCTACGAATGCTAATCAGTCACATGGAAGTTACAATAGGAAGAAAACAAAATCACAGGAAGAACACCACCACACAAAGCAAGGAACAGAAACTGCAAGCAATCTCATAAACTGCCCCCCCCCCCTCCAAAAGAAAATAGTGATGGCACCAGCCTCGGCTGATACCATACAAAATAGTCGTGAAGAGTCAAAGAAGATTTCTCGAGGAATGAGTCAGCATAAGGGAAATAACTCCTTGATTAAAAAATCAAAATTACTTCCGTTTAGTTAGTACATGAAATGGCTGAAAAACCCGACCCCTCCTGGCAAAATCTGCACTAGTTTAAAGACAAAGAATGGGCAATTTTTTTTACATTTTAGATATTATTAATTCCGGGCAACGCCGATCAAGAATATACCACCTGTGTGGGCCTTTTTTTGTTGCAGTTTTTTAGTTTTAGTTGCAATTACACACATACACAGACAATTTCCCTTTTTATAATAGATTATTGTTCACAGCTCGAGATAATCTTAGTTCGATTAAAAGTTACATGGGTTATTTACGCTATCCAAAGCTTCTTTGTTTTGTTGACAGTGTAATTGATGTAACGAATGGGTTGCGGTTTTTAGCATGCAAATTATACAGCTTAAGAAGGCTGCAGAATGAATCAGCCAAATATAAAGAAGATAATTGGGCTTCTTGGCCTTTTGGCTAAGATCAATGTGTAGTATCTGTTCCGATGGATACTGCACGCCTGTCCTGTGCAGTTCTAGGAGGTCCACCCTTCCAGGCTTTGCCTCCCTTCTTTGGGGAGGAGTAAGTTTATTGCTTACTGTCTGAGGCGCCCCTACCGGGGAATGCCGACGGGGCTGCCCAGGCAATTTTTAAATGGCCAGAGTGCTCACCTCTCGAGCGCTGGCTTTTCAAACCCCACTTTCTCGACCCGATCTTGGGTCACATTTTACTTGTGGGAGTAAGATAAAACTGGCCTTGTGCCTAACTCCTGGGGAGGAGTAAATAACACCTGGAATATTAATGACTCTTCTTAAAGTAATACAAAGATTATGACAGCTTTCTAAATAATTCTCTTTCTCTCCATTTTAGAAATAAAAATGAACGGCGACCAAAACAAAAAAAAATCAAAACAAAAAGAAAAACAGACAAACTTACAGCAGATGTTTTTTTTTTTTATTATCCTAACGTTCTCATTGGTCATTTCTATTTGTTTTGAATAAACGACACCACGACAGTAAATATGCCTCTTCTCTCTTCATTTGGTTATTCTGGCCATAATTCATAAATCAATTGCCGTTATCACTTTCCTAACTCTTTTTTATGAGAGGTTGACTGCTGCAATATTTTATTGAGTAAAAGCAACGCTGTTTAATTTTGTAACTTGTCACTTGTAACCTTTTTAGGTTATTCGCTGTGAATAATACAAAATGGTCACATGACAAAATAATAGGGGTAGGATAAAAACAATAAAGACTTTGACGATTTTATCAATTGAGAAAGTTTTAAATGAAATTATAATAAATCAACATCCCGTGAAAACAAAAAAAATTTTTTTTTTAAGTATCTAATTCATGTTCCATGTCACAAATAAATTTTGATTATCAATTTCCATAATGTCATGACTGAAAGATATTTTGGTTATATTGAAGCGGTTAGCTTTAAAAAATGGCTGCCAAATTTTAGCGATTAATTTTGTCTGACTTTTCAAGCAGTCACCAGGCAAAATAATGAACCTCATTAATTTGTTGTCTGATTTTTGTACAGTTAAAAAAAAATTTTACTTTGAAAATACTAATTTGTTTTTTGATTTGTATGCGTTAGTCCACCGTGCAAATTATCCGTCATATAGACGACAATTTCTTCGAGGATTTTGAAAACACTAACATCTTTAATCATAATTCGGGATATTTGCAAAATAAAAAACGAAATCCGCAAACATCAGAAAATAAATCATTTGCAAAATAATCCACAAAAATACAATTTAATCTTCGAAAATCAGAAAATAAATTAATATTTGCAAAATCAAAGAAAAATCAGCAAAACATCAGCCAACAACTTGATTATGTGGATTATCTTGCCCTGTCACTGCTTGCAAAGTAAGAGAAAACTAATCACTAAAAATTGGTAGGCATTTTTAAAGCTAACCGCTTCAAGATAACCAAGATTCTTTTTTATGTTCATCATATGGTAGAAATCTGGTGTCTATATTCAAACACCGACAGATGGGCAGAAGCAGTGTTTTTACGGTATTAATATTTGAGTAAAGTAAGTACAGAATAGTGAACAGTCTAGAACTTGTAAACAAAAAATAAAAACAACAAATAATTTATAGCAAACGCAGTAGAATTTAATTCTCTACCGACCCATATAATTTTAACATGGAAATTGTTTGTAAGATTTTTAATTTCAGAATTTTATTTTGATGAAAGCTGTCTTATCGACACACGAAAACCAAAATTGTGGCCAAGATGATCGATTAACTTCGATCTTGGGTTAGTAGATATAGAATAGGAAGACCAAGGAAAACATGGGAGGAAGTGATAAGAATGGACCTGCAAGAAAGAGAGATAAATAAATCCCTGGTTAGTTTTGAAGTCAATTTCTAAAATCTGTCTAATGCATACCAACATGTAAAACGGACGTTAAACCAAATATGATGATGATATAATTTCATAATGGAAAACAAGTTATGCTATTAAATCATGTTACCAGAGGTGGGATGTCGTCTAAAAAAAGAACGACTCCCGAGTCGATTTAAGAAGACCACCAATTTTGGATTAAAAAAAATCAGATTGCTTGCTCTTTATTCCATTTCAATGAGCCCTAAACGACCACCATAGCATTATTATTTATCAAGATATCTCAAAAGCCTGTTTTTGAAGATTTACGCCCAACATCCCTTTTATATCAATGGCACGGTGGTGGGTTTACCATAAAGCATAACCACTGCCCTATTGAGAAATAGGAATGAAGAGTGATGTTAGTACATTTTATTTACTGCCTAAACTAAAGGAGATAATTCTTCGAGATCGAGATATCTTTTTTTTAATCACGTGACCGGAAATAGACATGATGGCTTTAAACGGATGACGTAGATGTAAAAGAAAGTAGCAGAACATATTTACGGACTTTAGTGTTAGGATATCAATTTTTAGGGCGGGAACCTGAGATGCAAACTCCAAAAATTTTAGATTTTTTTAATTAAATCGATTTCCCTATATTCCTCTCAGTCATATACTTCCAATGAGCTCCTAGTCACCATCAATGAACGAGGAGTTTCAAAGTTATAGGCACTGCAGGATGAACAGTAGGAACCATCAGGTTAGGAACCACTACCAAATTCTCCTTACAATTCAAGGAGAGTAGAAAGTGGACCTTGAGTTTACTTTCGGCAGTCTCATAACTCTCACTTCCATCTCCCAATTTTGGCCTTTAGCCCTCACATTCCATGTACGATGTTTCTGACAGAAGGGGAAGAATTGCTGTTTATTGGATCGGCTGTTGTTTTAAATAGGTTGTATATGGAAATTTTCAATCTTCTCATAGTACTCATCATCATTAAACTGTCAATCTATATCATTTTATTTATGATATAACCTTATCCTCGAGTTGTTTTTTTGGCCTTGATAAGGGTGACTCATTAGTTAAAAAAAAAGAATTAAATTAAAATTACTTTCCACTAAGTTGATTTGCAATACATATATTTGAGGGATGTTTTTGACAAAGGCGAAGAATTGCTGTTGTTCTAAATGGGTGATATGTGGGGATTTTCAATCGGCTCATATTATTCATCATCATTCAACTGTTAATCTATTCCATTGAATGAAGCCTCATCCTCAAGTGTTTTTTCGCCTTGATAAATGGTAATTCATTATTAAAAAATGAATTAAAATTACTTTCCAGTTAATTGATTTGAAAAATTTCCTATCTGAAGAACTTCGAACTCTGATCCCCAAAAAGTATTGATTAGATTATCCATGTAGCCATGAGAGTAACTATCTTTCGCATAATGTCATGACTTTCTCTTTGATATATTGTTTGGAGCTTTCAAAGAATAAACTTTCTTATGAATTATTCCATTATTGGTGCTTTAGATCACAAAGATGTGCAAATCTTAGAAACAAAACCATTCTTTCTAAAATCTAACGCGGCGCGGTAGCTGAATATTTGATTTCATAATTCAGAAAATGAAATCAAACAAATAAAAACACACTTGGGTCATGGCAAGAAATAAATCAGACAAATCAAATGTTGGCCTCTTGCCAAATATTTTCTTGGGTCAGTTCTTTTCATCACTCTTTCTTGACTTGTCAAACTCAACAATCAAAACACAGACATTCTTGTTTATTTGGAAATCTTAATCTAAAAGAACAATGTATTTTTCTGTATAAGTGAAATGCTAATTTTTCCATCATCATCATCATCATCATTATTATTATTATCATCATGATGGTGATTATGATGATCATCATTATCATAATAATAATAATTCGGTTTCACGTCTATTTTACATGCTGCCATGTGTTGGCCGGCTTTAAGAAATTGATTTCCAAACTAACCTATCTCCGGCCAGGTCTTTATTTATCCTTCTTTTTATCAAGTCCATTTTTATCACTTCCTCCCATGTTTTCCTTCTCCTTCCTCTATGAACTGGACTGGCTACCTTACCTGTTCCACATGTACTGACCCAAGAACTCACATCCATTCATCCGTGGCCATACCTTCAAAGTCTTCTGTTCTGCACACGTCCCACAATACTGTCTAGATTTAATCTTCCTCTGAGGTCATCAGATCTTAGCCTATCTTTAAGACTCACATCACACATCCATCGTATCATTCTCATACCATGTCTCTTCAGGCAACGCATGTCTTCAACCCTCACATTCTTGTTTATTTGGAAATCTGAAAGAGAGAGAGAGAGAGAGAGAGAGAGAGAGAGAGAGAGAATGCCTAATTAGTATTCACTCTGTTCTTCCTTTCTCGCACTCCAGAGAATAAGCATGTGGTCAGTTTCTCCCTCCCTGAATTCGTCACGTAATCAGCACTCCCTCTTTCTGTTGGAATACTTGTTGATTTGTTACTCGTGGTTCGTAGCTTTTTAAAGCTACGAAGTTCATAAATTTAAAAGTTAATAAAACAAACTTGAAAATATTTGTGCGATTTAAAAAGGAGAAAAAAAGTGAAACAAAACTTAAAATAAAATACTCCTGGGCAACGCCGGATAGGTATAGTCAGTTTATTATATAAAAAAAACAATGCTGATGTTCCCTTTCAATCACAACAATTTGAATTGGTTCGTTCAATTATTTCTCTTCAAAAAAATCAGAGCAAATACTTTTGATAGCAATCAATGCAACATTTTCTGGAAGAGAACAAGCACAGGAAAGATTTTAAAACGTTTTCAGATACTACTACTACTACTACTATATGATGATGATGGTGGTGGTGGTTTGTTTATCACTCCTGAAGGAGGAATCCCATCCCCCCTGGTTTCCTTTCACCATATTGGTGTGTGTCATTCAGGGGTTGTGCAATAATCACCATATTAGGCGCTGTGGGTTGGCGACGCTATGTGTCCATAGCTAGGTGTACGCCAGGTATTCTCAAATGGTCACTCATCTACTACTGACCAGACTCAATGTCGCTTAACTTTGGTGATCTAACAAGAACTTTTCCTGCGATTCCACCTGGGATCACTAGGGGCAATTATCGGTTAGGTCCATAAAATAACCGAAATATATAAGAACGTAAAGAAATGCAATTCATTTTTTAAAATTTAATAGATTTTTTTTATTTCGTAAAACAAAAATAAAATTAAAGAATAAACATCTCGGTGAATAATGTATTTAAAAATGGATTTAAATATTTAAATAATTTTTTGTATTGGAATTCTTTTAAAGATTTAAAATGATTAAATAAAGCGAAATTATCTAGTATTCGTTAAATCCATTTGTCGTTTTACAGCTGCAGAGTTTTTTCGTTTTTTTTTTTTTTCAGGTAAAGACTTTGAATGCGTTTATATTTTAAGTAATACTTAACTCGCGCAGGGATTTCTTTTTTTCAAAATAAAACTGCAAACACGTTTATTTGTTGTTTTATCTTTTACATAATACTTAACTCACGCTGATGACAATAACAAATCGACTGTTGAAATTAAATTTAAACAACTATGTGAATTTTTTCTATGTGTTCATGTATGGTTTTATTTTTTAAAGTAACGCGTGCTGATGACAGTAAAATGTCGATTTTTATTTTCTGTTATACTTAACTCGCAATATTGCTAGTAGGGAAGCGATTGTTTCTATTCTCCACCCCAACTACCAGCGCTTTCTTTTAAATAGACGTATTAGTTCACATAGAACTAGTACTAAAGGATGTGTCCATGTTATTAAAAATTTTAAAGAATGTAGTAAATTGTCTTTTTTAATACAAATTATGAACAATTTTAAGATAATGGATATGATAGTGTTACACCGGCCGTTCTAACAGAAGAGAAACTACACCGGTTCTCACTATAAATAGTGCGAGTAGACAATCACCAGTGAGAAAAGGACAGTATTGTAACTGTCTAGCCGAGTGCCAGTCAGTTTCCTTACCTTTGTACCTTTTATGTTAATACACTTGTTATCTTAACCGAACCTCCACTTGACTTCTTCTTTTTACTGTTGGACTACTTCACAACAGATAGTTTGTGTAAGGTTTACAATAATATACTTAAAATGCATCAAAATAAAGAAAATTAAGTAATCAAGACAGTACGAGTAATTTATCCATATGGTCTAAATATGAAAGCAAAGAAAAATAACTTACAAGATGAATTAGAAAATGTAGGGCGATTATATCCAGCCCTGTCTCGCTACGGTACTAGAGATAGGGTACAGGTAAATACAAAACAATAGAGAATCTTCCGTTGTATGTGAGGACTTCTTAAAAAAACTAAATATATTATCATGACTAATATTTCCGAATCTTTCAATTACATTAACCCACTCCTTAATAAAACAAAGAAACGGTATTGAAGGACATATCATCTAAAATATTATTACACCCGGATGTGACATATAGGAAGGAAGAACTTCCTCAATGCTAGTTTCACTAAAATATAATAAAATTATCAGCTTTTCAACAAGCAAAGCTAAAACAAGATGGATACATTTCAAAGCTATTTTAAGTACGTAATTATGTATTTCATAATATTGTGCAACAAATGACACCAGAGAATTTTGGATGCTTCTTGACATAACACTCCCCGGTAAATGCGCTAAATAAAATTCTAATTTTAGGAAATACTTACTTGTTATGGTGATAAAAAAAAAAACGATAACCAAAATTTACGGAAAACAATCCAGTAGTTTTTTTTTATTATTTAAGATATTCAATTTTTCCTTCGACTCAGTATTTGAGTTGTGGGACAACATGGTGTTTTTTTATTATGGAAGTCGCTCCAGACAAGGCATGAAGCCACTTGATGTAAGGAGCTAAAAAAATACTACTTCAAGGTCAAAAACTAACCAACAATAAGTGTTAGATGGATAGATTCTGACCCAGAAAACAGCAATTCTTCCCCCTTTGTCAGAAACATCGCACATAGAATGTGAGGACTAAAGGACAAAATAAGGGAAGCGAAAGTTACGAGGCTGCCGAAAGTAAACCAAAGGTCCACTTTCTACTCCTGTTACTTGGAAGCATGACCCCTAGCAGGAGAAACGGGTAACTCTGCTATTAATGACCCTGACTGATTATATATTTAATTAGAAAAAAAAAGTGTATACATGCATATTACATAATCATTTATGCAGGGTATTTGGTTGTTTTGTTTTACGACATATCAACCCTTGTCGGGTTATTTAATGCCGAATCAGGTCATTTTGGTAGAAGTTTTTATGCTTCAAGTTCTTTATATCTTTAAATATTTATTCATGTTGTTTGGTTTGGTTGTTTTGTAGAGGAAAATGTTTTTGCTTTTAGCTTTGCAGAACATGATTAAGTCTTGCAAAGGGAAAGGAAAGAACAATAACATCAATGTTTGGTGTATTTTAAGATAGGAAGCCTATATCTTAAGACAGCCTGATCTGGTAACACCAGGGTAAAGAAATCTATAATAAAAACATTTATTTTTCTGTTGGATATTATTTTCTGTAGTTTGGAAAGCTTTCAAAGTTCACTTGAGATAAATGTGAACACAATACTCCCCCACCTTCGGTCCCCGGATCGAAAAGTCAACTTTTGTTGGATATTATGCCTACATAAATAAGTCAGTTTTTCTTTACTATTTTATTTGAAGCTTAAAAATAAAATTGATTAACAGCTTTTCTTGAGAACTGGAAATTAACAGCTTTTCTTGAGAACTGGAAAGGGTCTTAGGATCATAGATTGTTTCAAGTGTAAGGCAGAGAACAATATCGGTGCATTTGATATCGCTCTAAGATTCATGGCAGCTCTTGGAAATATGATATCTTATGGATAGCAATGAATACAAGATGAAAAGAGAAGATTATGTTTCGAAATCTTTGAGATGAGGATTCATAATTTGTTTTATGTGGATTATTCGTTTAAAGACAAGCTTAGATCTGATGACTTCAGAGAAAGATAAAATCTGGACAGTTTAGGGAGATCTGTGCAAAACAGGAGATTTCTACATTGGAAGAATTAACAAGAATGAGAACAATCCACCCCATAGATTAAACAAAGGGTTCAGTTTGAAAATGCGTATACATTCACGACATGAAGATTTCTAAGTTTGAAAAGATGCACCTGATGAACGTCAGAGGTTACATTAGTCGAAACGTTGTGATAATCACATTCAAGAAGATAATATCAATAATCACATTCAAGAAGATAATATCAATAATCACATTCAAGAAGATAATATCAATAATCACATTCAAGAAGATAATATCAATAATCACATTCAAGAAGATAATATCAATAATCACATTCAAGAAGATAATATCAATAATCACATTCAAGAAGATAATATCAATAATCACATTCAAGAAGATAATATCAATAATCACATTCAAGAAGATAATATCAATAATCACATTCAAGAAGATAATATCAATAATCACATTCAAGAAGATAATATCAATAATCACATTCAAGAAGATAATATCAATAATCACATTCAAGAAGATAATATCAATAATCACATTCAAGAAGATAATATCAATAATCACATTCAAGAAGATAATATCAATAATCACATTCAAGAAGATAATATCAATAATCACATTCAAGAAGATAATATCAATAATCACATTCAAGAAGATAATATCAATAATCACATTCAAGAAGATAATATCAATAATCACATTCAAGAAGATAATATCAATAATCACATTCAAGAAGATAATATCAATAATCACATTCAAGAAGATAATATCAATAATCACATTCAAGAAGATAATATCAATAATCACATTCAAGAAGATAATATCAATAATCACATTCAAGAAGATAATATCAATAATCACATTCAAGAAGATAATATCAATAATCACATTCAAGAAGATAATATCAATAATCACATTCAAGAAGATAATATCAATAATCACATTCAAGAAGATAATATCAATAATCACATTCAAGAAGATAATATCAATAATCACATTCAAGAAGATAATATCAATAATCACATTCAAGAAGATAATATCAATAATCACATTCAAGAAGATAATATCAATAATCACATTCAAGAAGATAATATCAATAATCACATTCAAGAAGATAATATCAATAATCACATTCAAGAAGATAATATCAATAATCACATTCAAGAAGATAATATCAATAATCACATTCAAGAAGATAATATCAATAATCACATTCAAGAAGATAATATCAATAATCACATTCAAGAAGATAATATCAATAATCACATTCAAGAAGATAATATCAATAATCACATTCAAGAAGATAATATCAATAATCACATTCAAGAAGATAATATCAATAATCACATTCAAGAAGATAATATCAATAATCACATTCAAGAAGATAATATCAATAATCACATTCAAGAAGATAATATCAATAATCACATTCAAGAAGATAATATCAATAATCACATTCAAGAAGATAATATCAATAATCACATTCAAGAAGATAATATCAATAATCACATTCAAGAAGATAATATCAATAATCACATTCAAGAAGATAATATCAATAATCACATTCAAGAAGATAATATCAATAATCACATTCAAGAAGATAATATCAATAATCACATTCAAGAAGATAATATCAATAATCACATTCAAGAAGATAATATCAATAATCACATTCAAGAAGATAATATCAATAATCACATTCAAGAAGATAATATCAATAATCACATTCAAGAAGATAATATCAATAATCACATTCAAGAAGATAATATCAATAATCACATTCAAGAAGATAATATCAATAATCACATTCAAGAAGATAATATCAATAATCACATTCAAGAAGATAATATCAATAATCACATTCAAGAAGATAATATCAATAATCACATTCAAGAAGATAATATCAATAATCACATTCAAGAAGATAATATCAATAATCACATTCAAGAAGATAATATCAATAATCACATTCAAGAAGATAATATCAATAATCACATTCAAGAAGATAATATCAATAATCACATTCAAGAAGATAATATCAATAATCACATTCAAGAAGATAATATCAATAATCACATTCAAGAAGATAATATCAATAATCACATTCAAGAAGATAATATCAATAATCACATTCAAGAAGATAATATCAATAATCACATTCAAGAAGATAATATCAATAATCACATTCAAGAAGATAATATCAATAATCACATTCAAGAAGATAATATCAATAATCACATTCAAGAAGATAATATCAATAATCACATTCAAGAAGATAATATCAATAATCACATTCAAGAAGATAATATCAATAATCACATTCAAGAAGATAATATCAATAATCACATTCAAGAAGATAATATCAATAATCACATTCAAGAAGATAATATCAATAATCACATTCAAGAAGATAATATCAATAATCACATTCAAGAAGATAATATCAATAATCACATTCAAGAAGATAATATCAATAATCACATTCAAGAAGATAATATCAATAATCACATTCAAGAAGATAATATCAATAATCACATTCAAGAAGATAATATCAATAATCACATTCAAGAAGATAATATCAATAATCACATTCAAGAAGATAATATCAATAATCACATTCAAGAAGATAATATCAATAATCACATTCAAGAAGATAATATCAATAATCACATTCAAGAAGATAATATCAATAATCACATTCACGAAGATAATATCAATAATCACATTCAAGAAGATAATATCAATAATCACATTCACGAAGATAATATCAATAATCACATTCAAGAAGATAATATCAATAATCACATTCAAGAAGATAAGATCAATAATCCAAATAATCCAAAATGTGAAGAATCCAAAATATGAAGATTCGTCAAATATTTTTTTTTATATATTTATAACAGAGACCACCACTTTATCAAAGCCGAGGCCACCCGTGGACAAGTGTTAATGTGATTTCTATTTATCCCCCTCCAGGAAATTAGACACAAGTGTCATGTGGGTTTGATGGAAGCGTTTTCAGTGGAATGACTTGGATTTGAACCTGGCACACCCAGGTTCTCAGTCCGCGTCGATACCAACTAAGCCACTTTGCCATCCCCAAATATTGTTGATGATTGAAGCTGAGTATTCACAGGATAGGATCTGAACATTTTTTTTTTACAACCCAAGTATTTGCATTCTATCAATAAAACTAAATTTACTCGCCTGAAATGCTTCATTCACCAATAATTTCTTATTTTCTATGAGTCTTGAGTACTTTTAGTTCTTTGTGCACAGTCATAAGTCTCGCTTTGTTTGTTCTCATGTTTATTTCTAAATGCAAGTCAGTAGTTTATTTATTTTTTAGCAGTTGTGGCTTGTTTTAGTGGCTATTTTGAAAATATAAAATAATACTTTTTCACTAGTTTATTTCTGCATTGTGTTCAAAATTCCAAATTGAAACGGATACTGAGAAAAAAGATAGCTATTTTTTCTAATGAATGTAAATGATTTCATTTGAAAGTAAAATTTCACTTTACGAAATCAATGCTGCAAGAAATGTAAATGAAATAGTTTTGGAATAATTACAAATAAAAATAAGTAAATTTCGATTTTTATTTTATTTTTTCTTTAAATTTTGTATATATATATATATATATATATATATATATATATATATATATATATATATATATATATGTCTGTGTGTGTGTGTGTGTGTAATTCCTATACAGAGAATACTTGAAATAATAATTACAAGTATTCTCAAATATCAAACCCATATAACTTCCAAATAATGATATTTTTATATAAAAAAATATTTTCAAATTCATTTAATCAAATATAAAAGAGAGAATTAAGGAAATATAAAGAAAAATACCCTGCCTTGTTTTGGATAGGTATTTTAATAAAGTGAAAGAGAAAAGGTTAACAGGTATAAACTTTTCTCAATTGGAAAACCGGGGCAATACATATTCCTGCTCTTTTCTCTTGGCCCTCTGACAAACTAAGCTGACTTTGTGTATATCTTTACAACAGACATATAGAGATGCAGCCATTATTTTCTAAAGAAAACACAGAAACATGTTTTCAAATGGCAACTATGGAGATGATTAATGTTTTTCATAAATAATTTCCATGTACATACTTGCTGGCATCATAAACTACCAAAACACCCATATACACCTACAACATACATACCTACGTAATTTTCATTAATTATATATATATATATATATATATATATATATATAAATATACACACACAAAAGACCCATATATCTATACATGTATACTTACTTTTATATATAACAAAGACCACAAATGAATTTTCAATGAATTAGTTACATAGAAACATTAATCAATGTTGTATGTGATTTTCTTTCAATGTTTATCTATATATTTATTTCAATATATATATATATATATATATATATATATATATATATATAGAGAGAGAGAGAGAGAGAGAGAGAGAGAGAGAGAGAAAGAGAGTGTTGCAGCAAAATCCGACCCGTTACAAAAAGAAAACGAAATATGCAATAAAAATATAAGTTGTATATTCAGAGACCCGACAGTTTATTTAGAAACAGAAAGAATTACATATAACATTATTTTTCAATGTAACCGCCATTGGCAGTGACGACTATCTCAAGGTGGGTGTTAAATAAGTTACAAGGTTTGGCGACCATGTCCTTGTCTTTAACAGCGAACGCCTCCACGATGGCAGCTTACAGAAAGTCGACCGTGTTGTCGGCATGCTTGTTTGTCTTGGCCTCGATCTTGCAGCCCAGAAAATAATCGAAGAGGTTTCAGTTGGGTGAGGAGGGCGGCCACAAGTCCGGCGACCAGTGGTGAGAAACATTGTCTGTGTCGTCTTGGCTTTGTGTGCAGGATCGGAGTCCTGCTGGAAGATGTAGGCGCGTCTGGCAGTGATCTCGTTCATCCAGGGCTTCACCACGCTCATCAGCACCTCCTGGTAGATGTCAGCGGTGACTCGCAGTGTCGGATTTTGCTGCAACACCCTGTATATATATATATATATATATATATATATAATAATAATAATGGTAATAATCACTCTCCAAATATGATCTGAGGTTAAGATCGGATTCTAACTCTGCCTGATGAGATCTCAGTTTATAGTAACTGTTGATCGATAACATCGACATGCCAGTGTCGCAGATTTTGTACATGTCTGTGTAAATAAAATTATCATATATATATATATATATATATATAGTATGAAAATATATTAATGTTTGTGTTTCATTCCCAAGGAAAATCATCAGGATAATTGGAATTAGCCTTCTGATTTACCCCGACAATGAAACACAAACGTTTCTGTGTAGCTTACTTGCCATAACTATATTTGTTATACTACTACTAAGCTCTACTGACGCATTGAGCATGGTTGAATTAAATACTGAAAAAAAAGGTGTAATATATTATATCATATCCTTCAGCATTTCTTGTGCCGAATCCATGGGAGCCCATTATGTTTTCAAACTCGTTATTTGAGTCTTCAACGCGCACATCAGCTCAAATAACAACGAGTTTGAGAACATCATGGGCCCCCATGAGTTCAGCATGTCAAGGACTATTATAAGCAAGGGTCGGCTGTGTACCGATTCCTGGTGCATTCCTACCAATGTGTTAAGGGGTTCAGGGACCACACCAGCAAAGCTCATGGCTGTGGTTGATTTGCGTTAGACTGTAGAATTTTTAAAAAGACAGCGGAGAAACATGCAGAGAACGTTTTAAAATGCTTAACGTAATGCGATTTTGTTCTGTGGTGCCATGCAGCGTTGCTGGATTTAAATTGTCAACGACTTCTTGGAACAATGCGAAAACGTACTCTGCGCGTTTCTCCACTGTCTTTTTAAAAATTCTCTTCTTTCTCCAGCTTTTTTGTTCATTTGCTTTTGACACCTGAGGATGATTCGACAAAGAATCGAAAACGTTCGTGAAACCTGTGAAACCTATGGAACATTTATTAATTTTTTTTTGATTTTAATACAAAAAAGACGATCAGAAAAACTGAAAAAATAAAAAAAGGTATAATTAAACAGACGAATTCTGTTATTTTTTAACAATATTTGCATAAATAAGAAAATGCTGCCTAAATACACACACAATATATATATATATATATATATATATATATATATATATATATATATATATATATATGCAAACAGATCCATGATTTATAAATTGATAGACTACAAGTTTTGATAATTAATCTATAAACTATTCCCTTACAAAAGCTACATGCGCTGTTGGCATCAAATGACCTAACGATGGTTGACTGTAGTAAAAGCCAACAACCAATCAATCATCTTGAAATGGAAGTCGACATTTGATTGGTTTGTTTTCCTCGTTTTCTCTATTTTTAGGTGAAGCTATTCTTCATGCTGATTCGGTTTCTACAAACAATTATGGCATACAAAATGGATCTATTCGGCTTACAAACATTTTATGCTGTGAAATATCCACAATATTAGTAAAAGATAACACAAGTAATGTACATTTTTGATACGTGCAAACGTACTTGTGCGTAAACTTAATCGAAAGTTGTCATTTGAATTTAAAAATAATTTAACCGGAAGTTATCAATTAGAACGTTATCCTTTTTATCATTAAATCGGTTTAATTAATATTACTACAACTACTAATATAAATATCAAGAAAACTATAAGAAAGCCGGAGAAAAAAAAATTTATAAATGAATCGTACAGAATATTAATCTATTAGAAACTGTTTATGAAATAAGTATGCAAATGAGGCATAGTTATAGCTGTGTTTACGACTTTTCCGATCGCTATATATAGCGTATTTGAAAATATTTTGTTGCATCATTAAAATAAATAAGCTTAACGTGTTTTGATATAAATATATTTCGGATAAATTGGAAAAAACGTTTACATTTATTTATGTAAAAACAGATTAATGAAAATTTCAAAAATTTTTTTTTTTTGTAAATTAAATAATTGAAAGGAGGGGGGGGCTTCTCTTTTTCATGTTTGTTGTCATCACTATCACGCCTATCACCACCACCACCACCAAATTTAGTTGTTTTTTTTAAATAAACGTATCTATTTAATTATTGAAAACAAAATTCAATAAAGAGTTTATTTTAAAAATAAATTATCCCCCAATTTTTTAATTTTTTTTTGTAAATTAAATAATTGAAAGGGGGGGTTCTCTTTTTCATGTTTGTTGTCACCACTATCACGCCTATCATCACCACCACCAAATTTAGTTTTTTTTTTAAATAAACGTATCTATTTAATTATTGAAAAAAAAAAATTCAATAAAGAGTTTATTTTAAAAATAAATTATCCCAAAATTATTTTTTTTTGTAAATTAAATAATTGAAAAGAGGGGGGGGTCTTCTCTTTTTCATGTTTGTTGTCACCACTATCACGCCTATCATCACCACCACCACCAAATTTAGTTTTTTTTTTTAAATAAACGTATCTATTTAATTATTGAAAACAAAATTCAATAAAGAGTTTATTTTAAAAATAAATTATCCCCAATTTTTTTTTTTTTTGTAAATTAAATAATTGAAAGGGGGGGGCTTCTCTTTTTCATGTTTGTTGTCACCACTATCACGCCTATCATCACCACCACCACCAAATTTAGTTTTTTTTTTTTTAAATAAACGTATCTATTTAATTATTGACAAAAAAATTCAATAAAGAGTTTATTTTAAAAATAAATTATCCCCCAATTTTTTTTTTTTTTTGTAAATTAAATAATTGAAAGGGGGGGGGGGCTTCTCTTTTTCATGTTTGTTGTCACCACTATCACGCCTATCATCATCACCACCAAATTTAGTTTTTTTTTTTTTAAATAAACGTATGTATTTAATTATTCAAAACAAAATTCAATAAAGGGTTTATTTTAAAAATAAATTATCCCAAAATTTTTTTTTTTTGTAAATTAAATAATTGAAAGGAAGGGGGGAGGGCTTCTCTTTTTCATGTTTGTTGTCACCACTATCACGCCTATCATCATCACCACCACCAAATTTAGTTTCTTTTTTAAATAAACGTATCTATTTAATTATTGAAAAAAAAAATGAATACAGAGTTTATTTTAAAAATAAATTATCCCCAAATAATCTAAGTAGTTGGTGTGTTTAAATGCACTGGTACATAAACGTAACCGGAAGTTGTCATTTGGAATGTCATCCTTTTTTCATTAAATTGTTTTAATATTACTACTGTTAATAATAATATTGATATCAACAAAACTCTGTGCGAATATATAAGAAAACAATAGAATCAAATCGCAAATGAATCGTACAGAATATTAATTTATTAGAAACTGTAGGAAAAAATCCAATTCTAAGTCAATACCCTGAAAGGGGCCGAGGCAGCAGTCGGGGGTGGGTTGCAAAAGGAATTGCTCCCCTAGCGACCCAACCAATAGGTCTGATAACAATATGTAATGGGGCAGAGAACGGATTTCTCTGCAGGAGAAACGATCCAACGTCTGGCCTATAGTGAGTCGAATAATGTACTAATTCTGGTCACCACCAAGCTCTAGAACACAATAACACACTAACACTTCACACTCTAGAACACAATAACACACTAACACTTCACACTCTAGAACACAATAACACACTAACACTTCACACTCTAGAACACAATAACACACTAACACTTCACACTCTAGAACACAATAACACACTAACACTTCACACTCTAGAACACAATAACACACTAACACTTCACTCCCCGATGAGAGGTAGAACCTCAATTTATAGGCTTGTAACAACCTGCCACCCCCATTCTTAACATACATAAATATCACCTCTTTATCTCTGCTCATGTTGGTCTTATCGCCACCCCACTTGAAGGCCGGAACCAGCAATCAGTATGTATCACTTTCTTTTTTTTCCACAAAACTGTTTATAAAATAAATATGTAAATGAAGTATATCCGTGATTGTGTTTTGGGGTTTTCCGATTAATATGTAGTAAGCATATTTAAAAATATTTTTTTTGTATCATTGAATTAAATAAGCCTAAGGTGTTCCCATAAATGCGAAAAAAAACTTTTGCATTTATTCATTTATGTATAATTTTTATTATTCAGACTACTGTTCTCATCTTCAGTGTTATCATCACAACGTTTTGACCGCTGTAACCTCCGGTGTTGTGATTATAACACTCAAGATGAGAACAGTAGTCCGAATAATCAAAAGTATACAAATTATCAATCCTCATCTCAAAAATTCAGAAATATCATTCATTTATGTATTTATATTTTCACAAAAACGATACATAGATAAAAAAGGAAGTCAAAATGACAAGGAATTCTGGGATAGGCTTATGCTTACATTCATATAAACCTTTTTGCAAATTAACATTTGTCATGCTTTTATTGAATACATTTGCCATTAATATCCCAGACTGAGGCAAGAAATAAGAACAACAAACTGGTTGTTTCCCCTTGTGCATGTGTGTAAATGGTCATAATCATTTATAATTCATACAAATGTTTTCTTGTTGTTGATATACGATTCCTAGGGGTATTAAATCGGTTGTGTATTGTACTTTTGTTGCTTAACCATGAGTTCCACTCCTATATATCTTCGACCCCCCCCCCCCGACTAAAGGAAGGGGATCAAGCCTGTCCTATCCCCCAAGGAATGGTTTCAGCAGAGTTTTATTTCATGTCATCTTATTTGAAATGTTGTTGGAAAAATTATATAAGGTCACTTTTAACAGCAACAATATATTAAGAGAAATGTTACAGCACATTGGCGGTAATTTGCAAACTTGTATTCTTAAATGAGATCACTGTGCATGCGATTATTACCTAAAGGGCATATAATCTTATTTATGCAGTTACAGTTATTGGATAAAGGTATTACTATGTCAGGAACCAATTCATTTTGTGATTTTAATTTTTTTTTAAATGGAATGTAATAATATTGGTTCAGATTAGAGACAGTTAATTATATATATATATATATATATATATATATATAACATATAAAGTTATCTTGTCCAATTTTCAAAGTCAATTCAAATAACATTTAAGCTCACAAATCCAACTTTTCTTCTGACTAGCCACTTTTCATTTATTATTGTTGTACTGTATTATTGGAAATATAATAACGTACTTCGCGAGAATTTATTTTAAAATATACTTAGTCCGGCCTAGACGACTGCTAATATGAAACATTTAAAACTAATTATCTAAAGTAAAAATCAGCAAGGGGATAACTCATTTTAAATTGAAGAATATAATGGGAGTTGTCTACCTCAAGTTAAAAAATTGGCCACCAAACAAAAATGAAAATAACTTCACTGCACCTTGGACAACACCAGTTAGGTACAATTAGAAAAATATATAATTTATTGAGTAAATGCTGGAAAGTTAATTAAAATTTGAAATTTCTATGATTTTGAGGAGTAAAAATGTCAACATATTGGATTGTTTAAAAAGGACGGTCATCTAATGAGGGACGATGGTATTAAATTTTGTAGTCAGTGCTTAGCAATCTGACCAGTTGAACTCAACTAAATACACTGCGATAGAAGCCTAGAAAGTTGGTTTATAAGGAGGCTGGGATGTTTCATTATCCTTAGATGTGCAGGTTAATTCTATGGATTATGATTGGCTGTTAGTCCATGAGGGGATAGTCTAGTATAGAGCTTTCATGCCGGTAAGTGTTAGTGTGATTCAACACATGGGTATGGGAGCAAATTGGTTGCTGCAGCAACTAGTAATTTTTCATAAGAAATTGGATCACATGTAAAATATTTTGTGGTTTGTTGGTGTTTAACGATTATAAATATAAATAAAAATTTGCCATTTGTGAAATTTTATACTTTTAGAAAATATTTGTTCATGTTCGGTATAAAATTATATTCAAGACAAATCTTAATTGTTATTTTTATGGTAACGTTTCTTACTATTACAATTCTATCATATCATTGTTTTTCTTTTTCAATTGATTTGGTATATTTCTGTCATCACTTAATGTAATATCTTATTTGTTCTTGTGGCATTTGTTTTTAGGTTCAGTTATTTTATATATTTTTATCATATGATATTAGTTTATTCCATTATTATTGTTGAGTTACTATCATTACTTTGTTGTGTGAAAGCTTTCCTTTTACATTGTGTTTGTTATTCCGTCTCATACTTTTAATCTTTTCTTCTTGTTAGATTATTATATTATAATGTCATCTCAGGTCAAACCTTTTTTTTTCGATTCAGAGAGTTTTTACAATGTTTCTTTGTGATATTTTTTTTGTAGAGTGTGTGATTTGACTATTCATAATGTGTGAGCGTTTTGTTTTATTTTTCGATTTTGGTATGCTTTATCAGGACCGGCGGGACAGTTATAAAAGTGAGGGGGGGGCTCTCCTAAAAAGTGTGTGGAGGGGCCTGTTAAACACATGCATATATAACTTCATTATTGATGACCGTAAAGTGGGGGGGGGGGCAAGTTAAGAAGTGGGGGGGGCTTGAGCCCCCCTGCACCCCCCCGGTGCCGCCGTCCATGTTTATTTTTTGGTGGTTTGAGATATTATTTAGGTCATTCAAAATTTAAGTCTTTAAAATTGTTTACTTAGTAAAAAGATAATTACTATTTCTATGCAAGTAAATTGGTATTCGTTTCTTGTCAGACGTAATTTTCTTAATACTGGCTTATCTTTTTTTTTTATATGTTTGTACAAATTAGTATTCTTTAAGAAACTCTATTATTTAAGAAAAAAAGCTATATTTTAAAATAATCATTCTCTATTTGTTACTATGTAATATTTGCTGCGTATATGTTTGCATTTGATTAATATATGTTTCATTGTTAGTCACTCAATTGCAATGGTCACACCGAGGCTCATCTTCTCCTGGAAAAATATAAAGAAAGCAGAACAAAAGGCTATAAAAATAATAACTCAATTGAAATCAATAGTCATTACTTAAGGGAACAAATTTTAATCCATCAAACATCAACCGACCAAATTTCAAGGGACCTAAGTGTTGCATTCGTACAACACATTTTTCAATTGATTTGTTATTAGTTAGATTGCTTCGCTGAGAACACAGACACTTTGGCTTCAGTTATTCATTTTCAGCAAGAAGATTACAATAATGATATCACTACCCAATAACGATAGGTTCTTTTTTAATGCATATACTTAGTGTCAGATTTGGCGATAGACTGAAGCCTAGGGCCTCAAACTCTAGCAGGGAGGAGCACCCATAACAATATACTAAGATTGTACCTTCGTTTCTACACATGGTATCACCTTCCACATCTATTTTAACAAATAGGATGATCCGATCGCCAAAGATTAAAAGCCTAAAAAAGTAATTACTGGTTATCTGATGCCGCTGATGTCAAAAGACGGCTCAACAAGTATTTATTTACATTAGACTTAAAAACGACCATGTTGTAGTCGGCGGGGAAGCAGCCTCATAGTATTTTGTTCCATAGATGGGATGTTCTAGGAAAGAAACTTTGTTCATGGAAGCTCCGTTTGGTTTTTGGTACAGAGAGAGAAAGAGAGAAAGAGAGAGAGGGGAAAGTTCTTTGTTATTGGTGTAGCTAGGCGAGTTTTTGATGTGAATATTTTACAGAGGGATTAGGGATTGGAGTTCAGTCGAGCATCTACCATGAACATCTGCAAAGTATTTATTTACTCCTCTCCAGGAGTTAGGCACAAGGCCAGTTTTATCTTACTCCCCAAGGTCGGATCGGGAAAGTGGGACTTGAAAAGCCAGCGCCCGAGAAGGTGAGCACTCTGGCCATTAAAAATTGCCTGGGCAGCCCCGTCGGCATTCCCCGGTAGGGGCACCTCAGGCAGTAAGCAATAAACTTACTCCTCCCCAAAGAGGGGAGGTGAAGCCTGGGAGGGTGGACCTCCTAGAACTGCACAGGACAGACCAATAGACCGGCGTAAATCAAGCCCCAAAGGCCAAGACAATACCAGTCTATGGGGTGCAGTATCCATCGGAACAGATACTACACTTTGATCTTAGCCAAAAGGCCAAGAAAAGAGATCATTCCCAACTCAGTTGCGAAGTCGGTTTTGTACTGTGTCAAGACAAGAAAAATGCTCCGAGCAGCGCCACCTAAGATATTGCAGCAGCATTTCATCTTATGACGTATCTGGTTCTTATAGAGATAGAGGATTGCATCACGAGTGAGACACTTTCTTGAACAGCAAATTGGTATGTGTTTGACGGCTTTTAGAAGATGACTTCCAAACTAATCTATTTAAAGCCAGTCTTTATTTTCCCCTCTTTCTCTCGAATCTATCCTTATCTTGATCTTTTAATCGGCCTTCCCCTGCCAACTGACCCTGCTACTGCAACTATTCTACATCTACTAACACAAGAACTCTCATCTATTCTTCTAATATGACTAAACCCAACGAAGTCTACTGTTCTGCACACATCTCTCTAAACTGCTAGTGTAATTACAAGAGTGTGGAGTGGATGGAGTAAGTTCAGTAAACCTCTGCCATTATTTACCAACAAAGCAATAATTTCATCTACTTTGCATGATATGAGAATTATACCATGGATGTGTAATGTGAGCCTTAAAGACAGGATTAGATCTGATGACCTCAGAGAAATATTAAATCTTGACAGTATAGGGAGATGTGTGCAGAACAGGAGACTTCAATGGTATGGCCATATTGAAAGAATTGATGAGAATTCTTGGATTTGTAGATGTAGAACAGTTGAGACAGCAGCAGGGTCGGTTAGTAGGGGAAGACTAAGGAAAACATGGGAGGTTTGGTTTGGTTTACAGCATATCAACCATCTAGAGTTTTATTTGACAACTTTATTCGGCATTAAATAATAATTCCGAATAAAGTTGCCAAATAAAATTCTATAGGTAGGATAATTTTTTATATTCCTAGAATACATTAATCCTTGATAACATTGATCCTGGAAAATAGCCACACCTAAGCTGGGAAAAGACTCAGATAATCCCAAATCATAGACCTATAGCATTAGTGTTGTGTTGTTTGGAATAAAGTCATCAAAAATAATTCCATAGGTAAGGTAATTATTTATATTATTAGATTGGTTTGATTTGGTTTGTTTTACAGCATGTCAACCATCTGCCGAATAAAGTTGTCAAATATAATTCACATTGCTCTTAGATAACAAGAATACATTGCTCTCAGAATACATTGCTCTCAGAAAGAAATTTCACAGTAAAAGTGGAAACATTACTCTTAGAAGGGAATGTTATTGCGGGAGATCAGCATTACTCCCAGAAAACACCATTCCAAGAAAATCATTACTCCCAGAAAAACATTACTTCTTTAGAAACGTTACTCTGCGTAAACATTACTCTTGAGCACTGATAATCTTCTTTGCTTTCAACGTGACTGACCCTGAGCCACCGCCTTCTAGTATCTATTTAGGGAGAAAAATAAAAATGAAAAATAAGGTTTTGACGTTTTGAAGAATCAGATTAAATAATACGGTTAGGGATAAACTTATAGATATTGGGGCATGAAATGACCAGCCGATTGATCAGATCAGGCCTCTCCGACCTCCCATCTAGCCAAAGTAAGAACCCGAAGTGACCAAGCCACAGACTGCTTAGCCACAGACTGCTTAGCCACCAGGTACCCGTCCTAAGAGATCACGGGTCGCCACCCATGGTCAACAGGTGGCGACCCCGTTTTCGGGGGTGGGGGGGCTGGGAGGGAAGTTTTTCTTCTGCATGGGGGTGCAGTCGGTTAATTAATTCTAAGCCCCATCAACAGAGCAAAAACACGGGAAGAAGTGATAAACATGGACTTGAGAGAGAGGGATAAATAAAGGCCTGGTCAGAGATAGTTTAGTTTGGAAGTCAATTTCTAAAAGCCGTCTATTTATTTCCATCATATAAAACGGACGTGATAATAATGATGATGATGAAATAAAATGCATTGGAAAAATATTTTCTGTTATTTGAAAGATAATCCTTTTCTGTAGAATATTTTGTTTTTCGATTTTTAAAGTTTAATTGATTTTCTTTAGTTTTTGTGTATTTACAGATGACTAAAATTTTAAATTTCTGTCGCTATCTGTAGAATTTCAACATTATCCTATTGCTATCCGTAGAATTTTAAACACTTATACTTGTGTTGCTATTTGTAGAATTTCTAACATTTTTATTTTTGTTGCTATCTGTAAAATTTTAAACACTTTTATGTGGTTTCTATCTGTAGAATTTACAACATTTTTATTTCTGTTTATATCTGTAGAATTTCAAAGATTTTTATTTCTGTTTCTATCTGTAGAATTTCAAACATTTTTAATTCTGTTTTTATCTGTAGAATTTCAAACATTTTTATTTCTGTTTCTATCTGTAGAATTTCAAACATTTTTATTTCTGTTTTTATCTGTAGAATTTCAAACATTTTTATTTCTGTTTCTATCTGTAGAATTTCAAACATTTTTATTTCTGATAGCAACTATCTGGAGAATTTCAAACATTTTTATTTCTGTTTTTATCTGTAGAATTTCAAAGATTTTTATTTCTGTTGATATCTGTAGAATTTCAAACATTTTTATTTCTGTTTCTATCTGTAGAATTTCAAACATTTTTATTTCTGATAGCAACTATCTGGAGAATTTCAAACACTTTAAATTTATGTTGCTACATTTAGAATTTCAAACATTTTTATACTTGTTTCTATCTGTAGAATTTCTAACATTTTTATTTCCGTTTCTATCTGTAGAATTTCTAACATTCTTATTCCTGTTGCTATTTTGACATGATTCGCATTTTGCATTTAATCACCATTTAAGTTGCTCATGAGATTTGTTCTGTTCATGAGAAAGGGGCAATGCCTCAAAATATTGCACTGTCGTTGGTTTTTTGGCGCTTTAAAGATGGGAATTTTCATCTCGAAGATGAATCATCCACAGATTGACCAAATGACTTTCGATGAAAAGCTGTTGAATCAACTTCTCTGTGAAAATCCATATCAAGCAACCAGAGAATTCATGGAGCAAATATATTGTGACTATAAAAGAAAACTGTGGAGAATAACTTCCACTCAATGGGCAAGGTTTAGAAACGCTTATGACTTCAGCCCAGTATTTTCCTGTGCCAAACTGACCACCCATTCCAATGTTGTCACAATGTTATGGTCACATTGTGAAGAAGAAAAAAATGCTGCATCGTCAAATAACGGTATATCAACCGAATCCACTCATTTTAATAAAGAATTGTATTTTTTGTAAATTACATCTTTTTTTTTCTTTTCTGCAAATTTTTAATATCTTCTTTTTACCGGCATATCAACTCACTTAGAGTTGTATTGAGATATAAGAGTTCTATTCCTTTGTGATGAGTTTTGA